>CM073760.1:88164184-88642783 GCA_037127475.1 Arma custos | reverse complement strand
TTATATTTGCATTTTAATTTTTCTCTGAAACATTTTGAGTACTGTAAAATGAGACAATATTTAATGATTTTTTTAAATTTTACATCAAAATAATATATAAACGAATGATACAACAATAGTTTAGAAGGTTTGTTTGTTTACTTAAAGTCATTCGGACGAAAGTCAAATCGGACGATGCTACAGCAAGTCCTACATTTTGCCTATCTTTCCTTCCTAATTATATTATAGTTATAGTGAGGATAGGGATCTTAAAACCAGTACTTGACAACGCGCAGGCTCGGGACCCCCATTTTCACTCCTTCCGAAGAACGGAATAATCTAGGATTGTTTTCTCCCTCTTAAAAAAGTCTTGGTCTACTTGCCGGGCTGTAGGTATAGTAGGCTGTCATGCTATTTTTTACATTTATTTACCTCTTCCTATGATTTGTGCACCTTTTTAAGTAAGCGAAATTACAGCTCAGATTCGGTAATGCTGACAATGCGGATATTATTACTCGTTTTCAGGCCATTTCGGCACCAGAGATATTTTTCGGATTTCGACTAACCTGGCACACGTGTGAAATTTTGGAACACATTATAGTTTTATATCACATTTTAAAAAATAAGGAGATTGGTCCAACTGTAATTATTTAAATTAAATTATATTTATGAATCTATTTAGTATTCAAGACTTTGAATATATTTAATTTGGTTTAATATAATTTTTCTTCGTCAAACGGCTATTGCACTAATATGCCTAATTATATACAGATTTATTATTTTTTTATCTTTTAGTGTTTTTAAGTCGCAAGTACGATATATAAATTTATTTAAAATTTTGAAGAAGTACACCTCCAATTATTTAAAAAATTATCAGCAGTAAAAACTAATAAAATACAACCAAACAATGAATAATGTTGGATTCCAAGAAAGTAAACTTGAAAATTGGTATTTTTATATGTATGGTTGAGATGATTCTTATTTAAACTATCGGCTCACAGGTCTTCAATTCGGAATATATTCGCAAAAAAAATAAATAAATTCAATTACAATTATTTGCAACAATTAACGTACTCTTCCTGGAAAAATCTAAGTTCAATTCTATCTCTTATTCCATGTTAATTCTACCAAACTATTGACATTACTTATTATCTATTTTAAGGTTTAAGTAATAATTTTATTAGTATAGTATTTCTATAATCGTATATTTTATTTATATTTTATCTACGATAAAATTTTCTGCAGAGGTACCAATGTACGTGTATGTAGTATTCCAATGATGAATCCCTCGATAAAATTCAAAAGCCTATTTCTTTTTTAACTCTCACTGATCTTGGAAAATCATCTCTGTTACACTTTCCAATCCTCTCGCAGTATCTTCTGACAAAATTAGTAGAGAATCAATGATTATTGATCTCGCTTTAAATATTATATTTACCTTATATAATTTATCTGACACTGAAAGCAGCCTGGCATGTGCCCCATAATTTATTAAAGTGTGAAATCGATTAGTAGATTTCAAATCTGGCTTAGGCAAATTTGACCCTCAAGGACTAATCTAAATCAATTCTTTAAAATTGTACAACCTAGAATGTTCTGATTAATGTAAAAATAATTAATACGTTTAGAGGTGATCATTTTTGATTACTCTGTTATGTTTGGATTCAGAAAGTTAAACAATGAAGGCAAGGTAAACAAAACAATAGGTGTTACATAAATAGGAGACTTTAATATACAAACGTTACAGAGGGAAGGTAGCAAATTGGTAATATTAAACACAATTTACTGGATGTTGAATAGATTCCTTTCCTCCATTACTTTACAGTCTTGGTCAATTCTGATTACCAGTGTTTACCATGAGCGCGGGCTTCAACGACAGTATGGAGATCAGCCGCAGCGATTGGGGCGGCGGTTACAGTAACTGGAGAAGCAGCTACGGCAACTGGAGCAGCGGCGATGGTCCTAGTTGCAGTCCAAGCTGGAGCAGCAGCAATGGTCCTAGCACCGGTCCATGCTGGGGCAGTGGCAATGGTCCTAGCACCGGTCCATGCTGGGGCAGCGGCGTAAGTAGCAACCGCTGGACCAGCAGCAACAGCTACTGGAGCAGCGGCGTAGGTCTTGGCTGCAGCCCAGGCTGGAGCAGCGGCAACGACTGGAGCAGCAGCAATGGTCTTAGTAGCAGCCCAAGCTGGAGCAGCGGCAACGACTGGGGTAGCAGCATAAGCAGCAACTGCTGGGGCAGCTACAGCTGGAGCAACGGCTACGGCGGGGCCACGAACAACGGGAGTGCGGACTTCGACTTCAGATACGACAGGGGTTGGTACGGGAACGTCATAAGGAACTTTCTTTACGGTAACTTCGGGTTCAACTTTGGTAACTTGAGGAATGATAGTTTGGACCTGTCTGCCAGCTGCAACAACGGCTTCTTTGGAAACAGTTTCGAGAGGTGTAGCAAGAGATCCAAAGTTGGGTTTGTGGACAGCACTAGTATAACCAGTTACAACGGACTTGGTGCCATAGTGAATGTTCTTCTCAATGGCGACTCCGGTAGATGTGAAGGTGGTTGGAGTAGCAAGACGTGCAGCTGGAGCAACAGCGATGGCTGGGGCTGAGGCTACAACTGGAGCGGCGGCAGCGTATCCGGTGGCGATGGCTGGTGCGGCAGCAGCGTATCCGGTGGCGATGGCTGGACCGGCGGCAGCGATAGCTGGAGCGGCAGCAGCATATCCAGTGGCGATAGCTGGAGCGGCAGCAGCGTATCCAGTGGCGATAGCTGGAGCGGCAGCAACATATCCGGTAGAGATAGCTGGAGCGGCAGCAACATATCCGGTAGAGATAGCTGGAGCGGCAGCGTAAGTGGCAAGAGCTGGAGCGGTGGCATAAGCCTTAGCACCGTAAATTGAGCCAGCAGCTACAATTGGAGCAGAGGCAGCATAGGCTGTGGTAGCCAGGGCGGGAGCGCCATGGTAAGCTATTCCATGATGGGCGGCAATTCCATGATGAGTGCTAGCGAGGCTGCTCCTGGCGAAGGCGACGCAAAACAACACCACCTATTTATAGAAATCATCGAAGCATTTTTTACATACATTGATTCATTGGTTTTAAAAAGTATTTAAATTGATTATTCTATGAGTAAATATAACTTATGTAATGTGACTACTAAGAACTAATAGTCTAACTCGAAAGTAAGTAATGAAATAAGTATTTGTTCTATTTAACGAATAACAATGAATTTTGGATTTTGAGTTAATAATTTTGGATAAACTTACCAACTTGTTCATGTTGAGTAGGTCTGTGTTGTTCGACTGGTTGGTTAAAGTCTGACTCCTCACTGGCTGAATGAGTCTTATATATCTGCATGGGCGGGGTCCGGCCTTGGCCGTCAGCTCTTTTTGTTCCGTCCTTTGGGCCGAATCCCTTTCAGTTCTCGAAATGTCCTTTGACATGTACCATCTGTAGTAGCTGAGGATAGTGAGCACTATACTAGAAATAATAGTTTAACTAGGTTCTGCACCAGCATTCTTTCTATAAGTCGGGAAGCTAGTGTTGACTTTAGTATTTGACTTTCTAAATAAAAAACTAAAAAATAATAGAATATATAATAAATAATATAAAATATAAAAGGATAAGTATAATTATCCTTGGTGTATTCCTTAATTTAGTGCTTTACAAATCGATAAAAAGTCCTAAGTACATTATGATTAATACTAAAATAATCTTTAATTTTAAGAATATGAACAAGATTTGATGATACGGTCCAATAAGTATTTTAGAATTTATATTCAATACTCTGGTAATCGGGTTGTCCAAGTTTCCCATTCGTTAAAAATGGATTTCATTCAATTGTATAGTGGCAACAACAAACTTTTTGAAATGTTCGTTGTACGATATTAATAGCTGAGCATAATGTATCTATGAATTACTTTGATTAATAACTTAATGATGGATAGAATGGAAATATCACAGACACCTCTAAAAAAAAATAATAATAATAAATAACGAACTACAAAATTTGTTTTTGCAAAGTTCTTTTAAACGATTATTAATATTAGATTTATTAGTATTCTTCCCCTAAAACCAGAGAGAAAGTTATTTGCAGTCGGTCACGTGACTCTAGACGTGACACGCGACTATGTAAAAGAGAATCCCATAATTGTAATTAGCATTGGTGAAAATTTATTTATTTATTTATTTAAGTTAAATTGAGCGATTATGTTTTAATGTTGCATCAGATCAAATATTTTCCATAACACGGGAATGAATATTATACGTCCATTATAATGACAACCCCTCTAAATCTCTGATTGCGTCGTCCTAATTGACAAATCAATGTTCCTACTTTCATGGAAATCAAAACAGGAGCAGTTATAATTGTTTTGTACATGGGTAGGACTGAGTTTTTGTTGAATTGGATTTTGCGCAGTTCTATTTCTTTCAGAAGGCTTAACACTTACGCAGTTCTTCGAGGAAATTGTATTTTTTCCTGCAACTATCGAGTAATACTATCCATTACTCAATTAAAACTGGTGTGGAAAGTCCCACTTTCACCCACTAGTGAGAGAAAACCACTTTCCCTCACTGGAGAGGAAAAGTAACAGCCACCTAGATCGAGCTTGACAATCACCACTCTGTTATTTTAAATGTTAAGTGGCGGTATTATAATATTATTCATTTTATATTCCTAAAATGTTAAAATAAATAATTTTTATTTTATTTTTTTATGTGTTATCAGAATATTATTTTCTAAATAGTAATAAATAAATGTTTCAATGAGTAAGCCGTCCTAGAGTTATAATTTGCATGGTTAGTAATAGAAAATTGTAATAGATAGCGCTTGTGTAGTTTTAGCAAATCTAAAGTTCCAGCTTTAATTTCTTAATTTTTAAATGGTTGCAGGAAAAATGTAATATTTAGCACGTGAGAAAAGTGTTTATAACACCCTCGTTTAATTATTCGTGGTAAAATTTATTCGGTTGTAATAAAGTGGCACTTTCCTCACTTCTCAAATAAATAACTATTTTCCCCGTAGTAATTGAAGTTTCTGTTGGAAATTTTGAAGTCCAATTGATAATTGAATTTTGATCATACTTCTAAATCTCCGACTTAGCCTCGAATAGAATTTCCAGTGTGGAAAGAGTTGTCAGATTTTTTCAGATCTAATACTTTTTTATTATTTATATTCATTGTTTATATATACTATATATTATATATATTTCTTGATTTTTGTAAAAATATATTTGTAAAACTATTCTTATAATTTTATAATTCGGCCAGCATTAGGTCTGAAAATAATTTTAATAGAATAAATTGTATGAAACTATGTGTTCCAACAAAAAAAGTAATCAAATACGAATTATTTTTTTTTTTTAGTGTTTGCAATATTTAAACATCTACTTTTTATTTTCTTCGTTTCCTCCTTACAGCACAAGTGCCTCGAACCAAGCATTTCAACCATCCTGGACCTTACCAACGCTCAGCTATGATCCAACCGCTTTCTGCTTACCCAATCGAGCAAAAAGATCCATCAACATCATTGTCTCCCTTCTTGTATGTTGCCAATTCTTCCAATCTAACCTCTTTTCTATAATATTTTATGAATTCTCTTCGAGCTCGGTCAGATATTCTCGAACGATTTTCCATGTCTGCTACCTAATTGTATGTAATTGTTAAAAATATTGAATTGTACTTTCATCGGCAGAAGATAATACTCAAAATAACATGATTATCGAAAACAATATCGTAACTTTCCAAACTATTTTCAATTTTAAGATTAGATGTAAAAAACGTTTTTAATTGCCACCAAAAAAAAAATATTTACAACGTTGTATTTAAAATTTGTCAATGTATTGGTATTTTACAGTCGATAGAAAAAATAATAAACGTTGTATCTGAATAACCGCCTTACTCGATCCTAAATATTCAGCTTTAATTAATTTGAATTAATAATATTTACAATAAACACAATTTGTATACTGTCAACGAAATTACTAAGAATTTGCTGCTACCAATATCATCATCAAGTCAGAAATTGTATCTCTAATGAACGTGAATGTAATATATTCGTGTGTATCCTAGGTCAACCCCAAATTACTCAACTCCAAATTACTAGTATCCTCATTTAATTTTCTTGAATACTCGTAATGAAGTAGAAGTACCACCTCTACCTATGAAGTATCTTCGCCAAGATCAATGTATTTGGAATCATCTAAGGAATATTTTACTTTAGTTTAACATTTAAAATATGTAATGTTTCCTGGTACAAGGATTCCCTAAGGAGGTCTGGGCTGAAAAATTTGCGCATACCTCCAAAAGCCCAAGAGAATATATTATAAAAACAGACATCACCTTTATAAGTACGATACATAAATAACTGAATGTTCACAGGAACCAACTTCAGATTTTAAACTTTATAATAAAATTCCTATATTTACTTTTAAGCAAACCGAAGGCCAGAGAAAGAAAATATATATAATACATATAAAATAAGCGACCAAAAAAAGAATTAATTATCTCTACAGATGAATTTGAACGGCCATTTAAAAGAAATAAATCAGATGATACGTGTAGGAGTCAGACCGGATCCAGAGGTGTAACACCCACGTGTGTAATCGACCTCTTCAACAACGATACGAATGATCTTAATTTTTTACAAAAATAAATAAATACTTTCGAGTGTTCTAGTTTTCGTAGATATAACTTAAAAATATAATGGAAGTTAAAGAAATTATATCATTTGATAGCTCATTCTGGTATTACTAAAAGAAACGACTATCCATACCCAGGTTCCTCTTTCGATAAATTAAACTGAACCTATAGAGGCTTAAAACTTGACCCATTTACGGCCAAGGTTAGAATAAGTTCAAAGTTATGATTTTTTTCCAAAGAAATATTTTTAGGGTTGTTTAATTAAAATAAAATTTTTTTTTTTTTGTTCAGCCATAATGGCGGTATAAAACGTTGCGCTCACGCAATATTGACCTGTATAATATTATATATATATACTTTTTTTTTAGAGATAGGTAAGGTGATATGTTTATGAATGATACAATAATACTTTTCATGAAAACTTTCATTACAATCCTTTGAAAGATAAACCCTTTCAAATAAATAAAAAATTTGCACAGTAAATCACAATTTTCATTTTTTATTCGTGGAATGATTTAAAACATTCTGGGTGTAATTTAACATTACATCTCTCACACACTCTACAGCTTTTACACACTCTACAGCTTTGCCTTGTCTCATCCCTGACTATCAAATGTCCGATTTTTTCCTTTCCCACTTCATCTAACACCATGTTCACAGCTGGTCTTCCTCTTCTCGGCTTTTCATTAATAGATCTGTCTATCGGGCCTTCGCACTCAAATTGCAACAAGTTTCTTACAATGTAGGATTTGAAATCCAGCAACGGCATCTTGCTCTTATTAGCTATATTATAAATTGTCCAAGCATTTATCGCAGCACTGTCAATCATATCATGCATGAGCACGTATTCAATAGACAGGTGGGGAAGATGAACATGTGCTATGTATTTTACCGTCGGCATCATGAATGTGATGCCATGCGGCAAACATGAAAGTTATCGGATTTTGCAAAAAGAGCAATGTTGGTTTGCGAGAAGTAGGTCAAGCAGGTGTCCCCTATGGCATTCCAAATATAAATCAGAATATTCAAAATATATCTAAAAGTAAAAACATAGCACATGCATGATCCTGTCTTCTTTGTAAAAACTGCAACATTAAAGTAAAACGACTATTCTAAAAGCAGTATTTGAATTGAATACAAAAATTTCATCCCAACAATTAAAATCAACAATGTTATTTATTTATTTAAACAAGGAATCTGATAATTTAATTGTAGCAACCCTTATTTGTCTGAATTTAATATTTAAATCTTAGTATTCTTAGTAGTTATTACCATAACTTAATAACCAACGGGCGTTGATTACCTAGATGTTTTACGCCCCTAAACCCAAGAAAACAAACAAACAAACAATCTTAGTATTCATTAATGTTGAAATATAATCTACTGTATATTATTTTTCAATGGGTTATCAAAACACAAAATTTATTAAAAAGTTATTTTTAATAATTACAAACCTTAAATAATAAGCTGATGTAACAAAATAGAAAAATATTTGAATTTATAAAAATAAACAAAATTGTTAAATTAATGTTGCGTATACGCATCAGTGGCCGTAAAGGGGTTAAACCGTAACGTCTGCACCTATTAAAAAAATAATTTATTCTTTTTCTTCTTATTGGAGTGCTGGGTAGTTTCTACTTAATTTTTGAAAGCCTCCCATGTCTAAGAAAACGTGATATGTGAGTGTAGAGTATTCCTAGGGCTTAGCATTCGTTACAATTTCTCTTGAATTTTCTGTAGTTCACATATTGTAGATAATTAATAATTGAAACTTGTTTATATTAATATCAACATAATCAGTAATCGTTTAAATAATAACAATATAAATTTAAGTAAGACAATTTTACTTGTTACTTAGTTGTAGATTTTTTTAAGGGCTGATAAGTTGCTTTGTGTCTATAATCATCAAATGCGTTATAATGCTTTGGTATTTCAGTTTAGTTGATTTATTTTTCTCCAGTCAACAATTAATAATATTTTGTTAGTACAATTTTCTTTTAGACTTTATAAAACGTTATTTCATCAAATTAATAAATTATACACTTGCCCATGATTGTTATGCATAAGTAGAAAAAAAAGTCATTTATTTATTTTTTAAATACCACTAATGCTACAGTTAGATACTTTATGTTTTTCATGATACACTAGCAACAATATTTCAAACAGTTGAAACAAAACAACTAAAGAGATTCTATTTTCATGCTACGGGGACGGGTTAGCTCATTGCGATGAGCGCTGAGTTGCTGGGCTCAACGTCCCAGGTTTAAA
This sequence comes from Arma custos, assembly GCA_037127475.1. NCBI lineage: Eukaryota > Metazoa > Arthropoda > Insecta > Hemiptera > Pentatomidae > Arma > Arma custos. Next base: position 88,633,891 of record CM073760.1, on the reverse strand, counting down.
TCCAGCTGCGACATATAAATTATTTAACCTGTAAACAGCCATACCATGGATCTGCAGACTCTCTTAGGGTTCATCCAGCCCCTATAAAATGGTTATCCTAAACTGGGTGAAAAACCTTGGCGTTGTTTGTGGTCACGGCCAAATCACCTTCCACCTTCCTGTATAACCGGGGGTACTGCCCCGAAACCTTTCATGACTTATAGTGTTACAGTTTTTTATTTTCATTCTGGTGATTATTTATCAGTATTTTTTTTAATATCGAAGATTTAGAGCTAGATAAATCCTCATAAATCGGCTCAGAAGCAGAAGCAGAGCAGAGGTGGAACAGGATGTTGAATCCCCGAAATAATGATGTAATATGATTTTCATGCTCACTGTTAGGCAAAATTATTTTATATAATACGTTTACAACTACAATTAAAATAAACGTCTTACACATATAAATTGTGTGTATAACATTAAAACTGATAAAGAATTCTGCGTACACCACTGAAAAAAAAAACCTGTTACCACTACAACCCATGAAGGGTCTAGGGTTCGGGTACATGGTAGAGACTGTACTGTTTCATGGACAACGGTTCTGCAAGGAGATGACTTGTCCTATGTCACGCTCAACCGCCAGATTTTTCCCCCTTATTTTTGGTACCCTATTTTTACAATGTTTTATAGAGGCTGGGTGGGTCCCAGGAGAGTCTTAGATCCCATATGATCCATCTCTCGCTGCAAACAGACTAAATAAAAATCATGGACTGCAGCGGGATTTGAACCAACATTTCCGGCATGGCAGCTCAGTGCTCTACCACTGAGCCACTCCGCTCCCTGATCGCCACTGAATATTCTCATAAATTAAGGAATGGCTAAAATGTTTTTTTTAGTTTAAAAAAAAGTAAGTTCATTACTAAAGCAATCGTTGAATATTTTATGGTATTTTATTAAATATTTATGTACAATGGTTTGGCATGCTGTCATCGAGATCCTTCCTAATCTCAATCTTTCGTTTCCAATCTATGCTGATAAAATCTTGCAGAGCTTTCCCTAAGCAGATTACGGAGCCTTTTCATCGGAAGTGCCTTTATCTTATAATGCGAATTTGTTTCCAACATTCTGATAACAGTGTTTAGGAGGGCATTATTATATTTCCCTTTAAAAATAAACACGTGTCAGAGGAGCGTCTGAACCCGCAACATTCCTGTTAATAAATAAAGAGTTTTTCCGATAATAGATTTTTTAAAATATAAATACATATATCGTCGCTGTCAAAACAATACCGCCTATCTACACTTTAGAGGAAAAAAAATAATCCATATGTTATATTATCTTATGTATATCGGAAATCTTTCAATTGCTAATACTTCTTTGCGTTCAACTTTGAAAACTTTTTTTAATAGTGTGTAATTCAACCTGTAGAATACTTTACCGTCACTTTTCACCAAAAGTTGTAGCTAGGCGGTATTGTTTTAACAGCGACGATTCGTTTGTTTGTCAATCTATTCTATTTTGTCACAATGATACTGATAAGGTTTTCTGCCTCAAATCACTAAACAAATAATAATAACTACTTTCCAGAGTGAGGAAAATGGCTAAGAGAACTATATAACCATTAAGAGTATTATATAACCATAATACATTGGTTGAAGATTAGCCAATGTGGACGAGACAGACAAAAGTCCTATTCTTTAACTACATCAGTGAGTTTCTGCGTTGGGGTATTCCAACAGCCAAGAGCATCTCATCCAGCCCTCTCTCACTCTCTCGCAAGAACATCTCCTACATCCTATATCCATTCGCTTGACTCAACGTGGACAAATGGCTGTAGTATCTAAACCGAATTTCACTTAAGTAAATTTTATAAAAAATAACACTTATGAAGGTTAAAATTGCGTTAAAAAACAACCTGTACCACTAAAACCCATGAAGGGTCTTGGTTTCAGTTCATGGTAGAGACTGTGCCTAGGACAACGTCTGAAAAGGGCAGTAATTTGTCCTAGATCGCGCTCAACCGTCATATCAGGGGTAGCAACTTTATAGAGGTTAGGTGAGCCCTAGGAAGGTCTCCAGTCGCCACAGGGTCCATCCCCAGCTGTTAACAGATTAAATAATTTATCTGTCACAGCCAGATTTAAACCCTGGACCTTCGGCACAGTAACTCAGCTGTTAAAATTGCGTGAACAATTCGAAAAACATAATATTTTTCATAGCTAATTCCTATCAAAGGGAATATTTTGGTATGTTGTTGAAAACTTTAGGGCTAACTCCCTGAGACCCATAAATTAATAGCCTCCCAGCAGACACCTGGCCAAGAAGGAAGTGCCGAATGAAATTAATACGAGAGGTTCATTGAATACCTGGATAGAGAGCTGTTGTCCAAAAAGCGACCAAAAATCGTGGGACGGTGATCCGCGCTAACGGGCAGAGTCCTTGCCACGCCCGCCTTCCAAGGTCATTTCCTAATCCTGGACCTCCCTTGTTTTTCGTTCTTGTTTTTTCTCTCTCCCGACATACGTTTAACTAGTACCTCTTTGGCTAGGCCTTGACATTAGGTCCTGCTACAACTAAAATTAAAATACCTCGTCCTCACGCCCTTCCTTGAATCAGAAAAATAAAACTGTCTGCTTGCCTCACTGTTTCTATCTTGCAATTATCTTAAAAAAAAAATATTTTCTATGTCGTTTTGAAAAAGCCTTGATTGGTTGCCTTCTTAGTTTTTGTATTTTCTATCTCAAATATTAAATAAAAAAGCGAAAATATTTAAGTGAAAATTGTTGACTGGATAATTTTAAGGATATTGTAGAATTGTCAGGGGATGCCGTAAATGAATTACACAAAATAAGATAGACTTATTTTATTGTGCCTACTATCAGCCTAAGAGTTAGGCCATCTTCAGGACTCAGAATAGGAGAAATATATTTTTTTAAATATAAACATATATACATAATTTTACTAATAACATGGTAATCCTTACATTTTATAACTAACTTTTCTTGTTATTTTACTATGTTTTATTATCTTCATTAAGTATATATTATTATCTCCTAGATTTCTTTCTGCTCTTATTATTTTTCATCAGTTATATCATAATTTATCTTTTACTCTTTGTATTTCTTTTCATTCTTATCATATCTGTTTATGTAATATGTTATTCTTCTTTGGTAGTGCAATGTTTTATATAGTTTTTTTTTCTGTATCTTTTATTCTCACCCCTGAAGATGGCCTAAATCTTAAGTCAAAACGTAGGCACAATAAAATAAGTCAGTCTTATTTTGTGTAATTCTTTTACTGCTCCCCTCTACCCATTTTTAAACCTCAAATACTTAGATTAATTAATTAGACTGCAAACAGCAAAAAATTAATAAGGAATTTGTTAGAACCTCCTTATAATTTAGAATATATGATATGACAATGAGATTTTATATGCTTAAATAAGCTGTGTGGAAAAGACTAGAGAAATGTGTTAAGCTATAATTGTACTAACAACCACTAAAAAATTATGTAGTCACCTGTAGTATACTGGTTAGCAAAACAACCTTTTTTGATCATGGGTTCAAAGCTTGACAGGCAGCTTTAGTTTTTAAGAGGAGCAAAAATGCTGTCCTTTGGATGGGGCATAAAATGGAGGTTCTAAGCCTGTGATGTCAAGTCAACTCCCTGATGCCCCTTACCCTAATTATAGCGGGAAAGGAAAAATTTATGGCTCCTACCTTAGCAGCATCCAATTAGCCATAGCAGCATAAAGTGTTGTTAAATGAAATAAAAATTAGGTAGATGGTATCATAGTAAAGCAACGTTACCTTCAAGCAAACAAAAAATAGGATTTTTGCATTACCCAACAATTGCAGTCATTCAGCTCCACTTTATTTTGTCATTGATCAAACCATCAGTCATTGCAGGTAGGACAGTAACAACTGCTCTGAAGGAATTATATTTTTCAGAAATACTTGTTTTATTTCTTTTAGTTACGATGCAAAAGATTGAAATTATGTCCATAAACAAAATATTAAGTTGATGGAAACTGGTGGTTTCAATATTTATAACTTCAACTTCATATGGAACCCACATCTGGAATGCATTACAGATACTGCCTTTAAAGCAGTGGTTCCCAGCCTTTTTTGTCCCAAGTCCCCTAGCACAAAATTTGTAGAGGCATAAGAAAAAAACATCAAGTATTACATTGAACAAAATATTTAGTTTTACTATCACAAGTTACAATCTTAATAGTTTCAATTTAAGAATTAGAAGCACTGGTAAAAGAAAAATAACCAAAACTGTCTTGTGCCCATCATGACTTGTCTTCATGCCTCCCAGGTTGGGACCACTGCTCTAAAGAATCTTGCATCTTCTTTCCAACATCCAGACTTCATATTCCTTTGGCCTGTTTCAAATGCTTTATTTAAAAAATAAAAAATCCTTCACCAGCCCATGGGAAAAAAATAGAAATGCTAAAAACAATTAGTTACATGGACAAGTCATAGAAATGGCACTGAGAAGGAAAGTAGAAAGTATAATAAGGTCAATCCAAAGCTCCTTATCAGAGAAAAATACCCAAAAAAACAGCAACATCTTCTACTCCAACACATACTACTCTTGTAGGAACTTCACAGAAAAGAAAGAATAAAAAATGGAAATGAGAGTCAACATTAAGCTAGGTTAATTTGAAAGCAGAAAATTTATTTGAATAACGAAAGTTGGTTTTGATAGTGGTACATTTAAACTATTTATGAGTGCTATATTTATAATCGTTTCATTTTACTGATTACTAGCAAATAAAGTTACCAGCATAGATGTTTTATGCTGCCAAATAGAAGAAAACTACAAATATGTTTCAACATTAGGAAGCATTTCAATCACTTAATTTATATTTTTAATGTCTGAGTCATCCTTTTCTGTCTTTTTCCTACATACAAACAACCTGAGATGATTTTGCCACTGCTTATTATAATAAAAAATGGACGTAAAAACCCATTAGTTATGTAATAATTAATTTTGTAATTTATCCTTTATTAACAAGGAAAAAAGTAAAATTTTGTAGCAAAAAGTTTCAATCACTAAATAAAAAATTACACTAGGTCCCCACTACCTTAAATCATAAACATTTTCATCAGTAACAAGAAGTTCATAGCATAGAAAAAAAGTCAACAGTTACTACCATAGGTGTCCTCCACAGACATATGGTTACATAGATTAGAGGGAATTAAATTGTATTTGTATTAGTTAATTTCTGTCTATATTAATTACGAACTAAACTCATTAAATAATTTAATAAGAAGTAAACTGGTTCTTCACAAGTTTGAAATAATGGTACCCTTGTACCCTTTCTTAGGTGATAGCAAGGATCACACTATTTAAATAAAAATAGTTCTCCTACTCAAAGAAAGGTTTTAATATATATTAGCAAAAAAAATTATAAATAAAAACGTAGTATCAACTATTTACTATGTTTAAATAACAATAAATAATAAATTTTACGTATCTCATTAATTTGTAACTAATTTTTAAAATGAATTGAGATCATTAAGAAATAGATGAAGGGATTCAAAAACATTAATAATAAAAAACATAATGTTAATATATTTACAACAAACTATTCATGTTAAATAAATTTATTCACAAAACTCTTTATGGCTTCAAATCGAACTGTTTTCTATATAATGTATCGGTGACTTCAGCATTTGGAACTTCATTTTCATGAGCTGTTTTATAAAAATTTTCTCTACCTTTTTTAAATTTCATTTTCAGGCTTGGCTCGGTATACGTCAAACCTTTAGCTTCCATTTCTTCTTTAATTAATTCCTGCAATAAGTAAATTTTATGACTGAAGTTAATTTACATTATGACAATAATACTTTTTCTTTTGTTTTTATATTATAAATCTAGTTTGAAAATAACTTGAGTCATAGTCAAGATACACCTATATATTATTGTAATCCACAACCATGTAACTGCTAAAAACACACCCCATAAATGTTGAAAAGAAATGATAATACCCAGATCGACATACGTGAGCCACACACTCAAAGAAGACATGGGGGTAACATATTGAACCGCTGATAAGACCAATGGCCGATAAAATTCACAACAATTCAAGCTGAGAACGGAAATGCTGAATCACCTGAGGATCATTCTGTGTCAAATCAACCAATAAAAAAAGTTTTCAACTTGAGCATTTCAGATTTGGCTCAAACTTGGTTTATTTATACTCTCTGACATCCTGAATTAAAATTAATAATAATTTTCAAAAAATTGTATCCCTGATAGTTTTTTAGTTATAAATTTTTAAAAATCACAAAATGCTGTTTTTTAACGTGCACTAAAATCTATATATAATCTAAATAACTTTGGTTCTATTAGTACTAGAGAGCTGAGAGATAGCTCATTTTAAAGAGGATTTAATGGGCTTTAATTTGATACCCAACTTAAACACATTAGTTTTTGTTTCGTTTAAAATCGTTTTTGAAAAAATTTTGAGTTGGTGTTTTTTTCAAATTTATATATGTTTTTAGGTGTAATTTTTTTGAGTACACCATAAAAATTTCAGAGTGGGACCATCATGGGATCAGGAGATATGTTAAAAATACATCACTGAAGTATCACATTTTTTATTTCAATTTAATGTTGAATAATTTGACATTGTTAGCCGGTGCACCCAACGGCTTCTTCTCTCTCCAAATCACCCTGAAGATGACCTACACTGTAGGTCGAAACATCGGCACATAAATATAAGTCTAGTACTTATTTAGTATTTTTTTGACTGCACACCCCAACTATCGCCGTTCTACATTGAATAATTTAAGTTATGTAGGCCTAATTCTAATGTTTTTATAAATGTTGGACCTTAGTATAGAAACAATATTGATGGTACATGTATGTATGTGTATATATATATATATATATATATATATATATATATATATATATATATATATATATATATATATATATATATGTGTTGAGACAAGCTCGAAAGTTCGGTATAAATTTCTTAAAAATGCAGTTTTAGTTGAATAAATCTCGCTCTGGGTGTGGACTGTATGAGTAATTTGAAAGGCGTTCGCAACTATAGAGAAATAATAGGAAGATATCCAAAACATAGTAAAAAAAGTGACTTACCCAAGACGTAGGCCGGGCAGCTTGAGGACAGGAAATTGGCTCCTTGAGCGCTCAAAGCCCAAAAGAAGGTGGTAACGTCCTTTGGTCCTGGTGGATTCCTATGCTTTTGAAAACCTCCAGGGGAATCCACACTTGTTTGCAGGTGAAACGGGCAATAATTGTAAAACATAAATAGAACGGAAAGTAGAAAACTGGTCAAGAACTGGTGGTTAAAATTAAGCTGGATAGCTGGAGTAAACGAGGAACATGTGTCTAGCTCATGGTTGCACGCAGAAGTCCCCGAAGCAGGAGGATTCAAAGAAAGGCAACATGTGATAGAGTACACGTATCGCGATCTGCCTATGATTATAGATACTAATTGAAGAGTTAGTTAATAACACTAACCGCTAGATGGGGTGTAGTGTCTATTTTAAGATTTTACCTATTCATATTGCATGGAATTAATTTATTTACAAAAATAACGCCAAATGGCGTGAACATACCGACCACCAAAATTGGGATGAAACCCAATTTTAGAACTAAAGAAAAAACTTGAATAGTGGTAAATGGTGGGTGGTCCATTAGGAAAACAATATACAGGAAATCGAGAAAGTAAAAAGAAAAGAAAATGAAACAAAGTAAAATATAAGAACCCAACTGGGCGTAAATAGGATCAAAACCATAAGAAAAGAAAAGAGAGGCAACAGCCTTGGAGAAAGAGGAAGGCAACAGCCCTGAACAATTAGGAAGGCAACAGCCTTAAACAGGATAAAAACCATAAAAAGAAAAGAAAGGCAACAGCCTAGAACAAAAAGGAAGGCAACAGTCTTGAACAATTAGGAAGGCAACAGCCTTAAACAATTGGGAAGGCAACAGCCTTGAACAAATAGGAAGGCAACAGCCTTGAACAATTAGGAAGGCAACGGCCTTAAACACGATAAAAACCATAAAAAAAGAAAAGAAAGGCAACAGCCTTGGAGAAAGAGGAAGGCAACAGCCTTGAACAACAAGGAAGGCAACAGCCTTGAACAATTAGGAAGGCAACAGCCTTAAACAAAAAGGAAGGCAACCGCCTTGAACATAATAGGAAGGCAACAGCCTTGGACAAAAAGGAAGGCAACCGCCTTGAACATAATAGGAAGGCAACAGCCTTGGACAAAAAGGAAGGCAACAGCCTTGAACAAAAAGGAAGACAACAGCCTTGAACAATAAGGAAGGCAACAGCCTTAAACAGGATAAAAACCATAAAAAGAAAAAAAAGGCAACAGCCTAGAACAAAAAGGAAGGCAACAGCCTTGAACAAAAAGGAAGACAACAGCCTTGAACAATGAGGAAGGCAACAGCCTTAAACAGGATAAAAACCATAAAAAAAGAAAAGAAAGGCAACAGCCTTGGAGAAAGAGGAAGGCAACAGCCTTGAACAAAAAGGAAGGCAACAGCCTTGAACAATTAGGAAGGCAACAGCCTTAAACAAAAAGGAAGGCAACCGCCTTGAACATAATAGGAAGGCAACAGCCTTGGACAAAAAGGAAGGCAACCGCCTTGAACATAATAGGAAGGCAACAGCCTTGGACAAAAAGGAAGGCAACAGCCTTGAACAAAAAGGAAGACAACAGCCTTGAACAATGAGGAAGGCAACAGCCTTAAACAGGATAAAAACCATAAAAAGAAAAAAAAGGCAACAGCCTAGAACAAAAAGGAAGGCAACAGCCTTGAACAATTTGGAAGGCAGCAGCCTTGGACAAAGAGGAAGGCAACAGCCTTGAAACAAAGAGGAAGGCAACAGCCTTGAACAGATAGGAGGGCAGCAGCCTTGAACAATTGGGAGGGCAACAGCCTTGAACAATTAGGAAGGCAACAGCCTTGAACAATTAGGAAGGCAACAGCCTTGAACAATTAGGAAGGCAACAGCCTTAAACAATTGGGAAGGCAACAGCCATGAACAATTAGGAAGGCAACAGCCTTAAACAATTGGGAAGGCAACAGTCTTGAACTAGGATAAAAACCATAAGAAAATAAAAGAAAGGCAACAGCCTAGAACAAAAAGGAAGGCAACAGCCTTGAACAATGAGGAAGGCAACAGCCTTTAACAGGATAAAAACCATAATAAGAAAAGAAAGGCAACAGCCTAGAACAAAAAGGAAGGCAACAGCCTTGAACAATTTGGAAGGCAGCAGCCTTCGACAAAGAGGAAGCCAACAACCTTGAAACAAATAGGAAGGCAACAGCCTTGAACAATTAGGAAGGCAACAGCCTTGGACAAAGAGGAAGGCAACAGCCTTGAACATATAGGAGGGCAGCAGCCTTGAACAATTGGGAAGGCAACAGCCTTAAACAATTGGGAAGGCAACAGCCTTGAACTAGGATAAAAACCATAAGAAAATAAAGGAAAGGCAACAGCCTAGAACAAAAAGGAAGGCAACAGCCTTGAACAATTAGGAAGGCAACGGCCTTAAACAAGATAAAAACCATAAAAAAAGAAAAGAAAGGCAACAACCTTGGAGAAAGAGGAAGGCAACAGCCTTGAACAAAAAGGAAGGCAACAGCCTTGAACAATTAGGAAGGCAACAGCCTTAAACAAAAAGGAAGGCAACCGCCTTGAACATAATAGGAAGGCAACAGCCTTGGACAAAAAGGAAGGCAACAGCCTTGAACAAATAGGAAGGCAACAGCCTTGAACAATTAGGAAGGCAACAGCCTTAAACAAAAAGGAAGGCAACCGCCTTAAACAGGATAAAAACCTTAAGAAAATAAAAGAAAGGCAACAGCCTTGAACAATTAGGAAGGCAACAGCCTTGAACAAAAAGGAAGGCAACAGGCTTGAACAATTAGAAGGCAACAGCCTTAAACAATTGGGAAGGCAACAGCCTTGAACAATTTGGAAGGCAACAGCCTTGGACAAAGAGGAAGGCAACAGCCTTGAACAATTAGGAAGGCAACAGTCTTAAACAAAAAGGAAGGCAAGCGCCTTGAACTTAATAGGAAGGCAACAGCCTTGAACAATTAGGAAGGCAACAGCCTTAAACAATTGGGAAGGCAACAGCCTTGAAAAAATAGGAAGGCAACAGCCTTGAACAATTAGGAAGGCAGCAGCCTTGAACAAAGAGGAAGGCAACAGCCTTGAACAAATAGGAAGCCCACGACTCTACTGGTCGGGGTCTTAAAATCTGCCGCCCACCCTGAGAACTCCTAGAGTATCGACGAAGGTATAAGGGCGCAAAGGGCTTGACCGGTAGATCAGCTCGGATTTTGGGCAGTAATTGAGAAAAGTGTTTCGCTTGAGTGAGTAAACTATTAGTGAGCAAGGCGTCTTGTACTTCTGACACGACTAAATGGCCTATTGAATGTGGTTCGGACAGTTTACATGATCGACACTTCGGTGCGAAGCGGCGCATCCAAGCAACATTTCGTTGAAGTCCATTAAGGGTTGAGAAGGGAGAAGAAAAATGATCAAAGGTTCGATCTGGTTGTGCCTTAAGCTCAGGTGGTGGCATGGGTTTTTCATCTTGTATAGGTGGCGGGATAACACTTTTTGTTGGTTCTACTTTGGATGTAGGAAAGATGTTAGTGGAATTTACAACATCTTGGCGAGGAACAGCTGGTGCTGGCCTAGAAATAAATGTAGATCTAGGTTTGTGAACTATTTGTCGAACTGTAAGTTCGCTATTTGATGAGAACGGTAGTTCTGGTAATTTCTTGGGTTGAGGTTTTTCAGGATTCGAAATGATTTTCTTAGCACCACTTATTTTATGCTGTAAACTTAGTTCTTGACCTGGATTCTTAGGTGGTGTGATAGCCTGGATAGGCTGTATGCTGAGGCCAGGTGGCTTGAATGCATCTCCAGCATGGCAAGGTACTGTTGAGCTAGAAGGAATCGCGTCTGGCTTGACAGGAAGAGCAACCGAGTATCGGCCATCATCATTTCGCTCGTGAGCGGCGGTGAAATGTTGCTAAGTAATAATGTCCAGAGGGTCTTGAGGAGTGGGAGTAACTATATTTTTAATTTCCCAAAACTTATGGAGTTCCTGGGATTTTTGACAAGAGGAAATTAATGAAGTGGTTGGCTGATTACAAGTTAAGGCCTGGATAGGAACTACGATTGTCCAACCGAATATAGTATTAATAGCTATAGGCCCGATAGAACTAGGAACAAAGGGTTGAGGCAATAATAATTGCGGGTAGACATCGGCACCTAACAGGAGGTCAATTTGGTCCGATCGATGAAAATCAGGATCGGCCAGCGGCAAATGCTGGAAAGCGCGTACAACATCCACAGTAAGACTTTGAGGAGGTAAATGATTCGTTATGTGAGAAACCACGGATGGGTTGACGAGAATGTGGCTATGTGTAAGTCTGGAGAAAAAGTCACACAAAACAGTGCCAGGAGAGAGCGAAAGACGTCCACCGAAACCTGAAACAGTAATGGGTTGATCGCGCATTTTTTGACTCAACTGGTCAAAAAAGCGTTTTGAGATAAACGAAATTTGTGATCCAGGGTCGATTACTCCACGGACTGGGACGAAACCTAGTTCTGAATCAAAAATACGCGCACGGAAAGTGCCTAGGAGTGAGGTTACGGGGTTACCGGAAGTAACACATCTGAGAGATATTGAGGAATCAACTTGTGATTGATCAGCTGAAGGGGATGAATCTTCACTGAATGTACGATTGCCATAATCTGATGTGCGATTAGGTGTGGAGTTCAAAGGTGAATTTGAATGTACAACTTCAGAGGGATGTAAAAGCGTGTGGTGATCGCGAGAATTACACTTACGACATGTGAATCTGGAATTACAGTTGATTCTCAAGTGAGGGCCTAAACAATTGAAACAACGGTTGTGTTTCTTGAGAAGATCGATTTTTTCGTCTCGACTGAGAAGAAAAAATGTAGAACAGGAAGACAGAGAGTGTGTCTTTTTACAAAATATGCATCTGAAATCAGAAGAATTTGATTGTACAGCAGGAGTTTTATTTGAATATTCTAAAGAAATAGGACTACTATTAGCAATGAGAGAATTTACTTTAAAATTCCCAATGAGAGTATTAGGAGGAGGTAACGAAAAATTATCATGAGAAGACTGAGTGGGATTAATAACCGGCGTAGAGGTTGAAGTGGGTTGTTCCCTCCTCAGCTGTAAGTATTTTGCCTTAATTTTGAGAAAAATGTAATTAAAGGCAATTAGGGGGTCCATAGTATTGACGATATTTTGTTCAGGTAAGAGTGCGTTAAGATCGTCAATTTTGTCATTTGCCGCTTCAAATTCGGCTTGAAGGGGGGTTATGTCCTCACAATGTGCCTGTACAGTTGAAATATCCGAAACATCGGAATTTTTTATCTGATCCCAACGAGATGTAATATTTTCAAATAAAGTTTCCCTTATTGACAGCTGCTGAGCTTGAATTACCAGATATTTATCGTACGCAGGCATGATAAAAAATGTTTAATTAAATGGTGAGAAATAGGGTAAAGCAAAATAACATGTAGAACTCAAAATGTAAGTGAAACTAAATTGAAAGCTAATTGTAATATAACGTATGATTTATGAATGAAATATTAACTTTTAAATAAAAGTGAGAGTAAACAGAGCAATGATACGAGTACGAAACAATTTAGGATTAACGTTATCAGTAACTCTGTGCCGTGAGCCTACAGTAATAACAAATAGAACCAGGTCGATAAAATGGCTGCCTTCAGCGTGCGTATTTAATACGTAATTTAATGAAAATTGAAAACTCCTCAAAAATGCTTGAAAACCTTCAAAACTTTTGGAAATTTTAACTTTGAAATTAATAAAAGTTCTGTTAGAAGTTAAATATGTGGGTTTCACTTGCAAAAAAGAATGATATTCAATCTCTCTATAATGCGAACACTTTTTTAAGGTTAAGAAATCGTAAATTTCGGTTTGTAAGGCCAATAATTTACGATTACTTAGGAACATAGGAAACGAAATAAACGCTTGAACAAGTTTTAAGAAATTTATCCGGCACGCTAGGACCAAAAATGTTGAGACAAGCTCGAAAGTTCGGTATAAATTTCTTAAAAATGCAGTTTTAGTTGAATAAATCTCGCTCTGGGTGTGGACTGTATGAGTAATTTGAAAGGCGTTCGCAACTATAGAGAAATAATAGGAAGATCCAAACCATAGGAAGATCCAAAACATAGAAAATAAAAGTGACCATAGGAAGATCCAAAACATAGAAAATAAAAGTGACTTACCCAAGACGTAGGCCGGGCAGCTTGAGGACAGGAAATTGGCTCCTTGAGCGCTCAAAGACCAAAAGAAGCTGGTAACGTCCTTTGGTCCTGGTGGATTCCTATGCTTTTGAAAACCTCCAGGGGAATCCACACTTGTTTGCAGGTGAAATGGGCAATAATTGTAAAACATAAATAGAACGGAAAGTAGAAAACTGGTCCAGAACTTGTGGTTAAAATTAAGCTGGATAGCTGGAGTAAACGAGGAACATGTGTCTAGCTCATGGTTGCACGCAGAAGTCCCCGAAGCAGGAGGATTCAAAGAAAGGCAACATGTGATAGAGTACACGTATCGCGATCTGCCTATGATTATAGATACTAATTGAAGAGTTAGTTAATAACACTAACCGCTTGATGGGGTGTAGTGTCTATTTTAAGATTTTACCTATTCATATTGCATGGAATTAATTTATTTACAAAAAGAACGCCAAATGGCGTGAACAATATATATATTGATTTTGTTTATCAAGCTTGCTTTTGTTGATCTGCTGATACTTGAACAGACATGTCCCTTTCATAGGAAAAGCTACCTCATGAAATTGAGATGATTCACTATTTTTCTAATGGGGCTGCATCACAATATAAGAATAAAACTAAATTTCTTAACCTCTGTCACCACACAACAGATTTTTCTATTAAAGCAGAATGGAACTTTTTTGCATTGTCACATGGAAAGAACGCTTGTGATGGAGTATAATGGGGAATGGTGTATAATGAACAAATTATGACTCCTCGCCAACTCTAAGACTGGGCTAAAGAAAATATACCTAATATTAGTTTTATTTATTCAACTAAAGAAGATTATGAACTTATAGTCATCAAAATACTCATGGATTTTTCTAAAACTTTCGACTTTCTTGCACATTCTATTGTTTCAATAAATTATTTTTTCCTTTTTAAGATGTAATAACATCTTAGAAACCACAAAAAGAGTGATTTTCCCTGCTATTCTAATGGCTGTGATGTTCTACGGCTGTGAAACATGGGAATTAGGAAAGGGAAGCAAAGAGAAAACAAACAGAGGATACTCAATTCAGTAGTCCGAGAAATAACGGGTACCCACAATACAATTCTCGAAAAAATCACCACAAAGCGATAAGAGTGGTTTGGACATCTACTGAGGATGGAAGATAATAGAATACCAAAACTGATCATGTGCTGGTGCCATGAAGAAAGAAGAAGAAGAGGCCGCCGAAGAATTTCATGGATGTACTAAGTACTCAATAAAAAATCCTTCTTCAATAGCTCTGTTTGCTGGTTCAAATATTTTCTTTCTGAATGCAATGAAGCAGTAATCAAACCGATCATTTCTCCCCTCTTTTCAATTCCTAAACAATGATATTTCCATTTTTAATGCTGACTATATCCAAATTCATTTAACACTTGCTATCTCCAGGTTATTTGTAGCCTGGAAGATCTAGACAGGATCAATACTTACTTGAATAAAGCCTTATTATGGGTTTCAATTTCCTACTCAGATCCAACATCACCTTTGAAATTCCTACATAAACTTTGAATGATCATTCCATTTCATTATACCCTATGATTAAAAACCTATGTATCAACCATACCCAATCTTAAAAACCTCAAGTCACCCAAATCTCCTATCAAGCAATAACTACCTTAGATTTAATCCATCGCTTCTGGGTCAATCCATATGAAGTGGTCCAATGATAGTTGCTTGAATGTTTTAAAAAAGATTGATATTTGAAATATGTTTTTACCAAACATAACAGAAGTTCAGAACAGTAAAAAAAATTTTTTTATCTCACATCTTTTATGTGTGGCGGCCATTTTTGTTCTGAAGCGCGCGACGTTTTTTGGCTTTGAAAGCATTAGCGATAAATTGATTATCTCAGGCTGGGTTAGAGCTACAACATTGCAAATTGTACCATTTTTTTCAGAATTTTCTGCTCTACAACATTGGTTCCTACACATTAAACCATATATTCATTATTTACACCTCAAAATATTCTTCAAAGTATAGTGATTAGAATTCAGAAATTCCAATTTTTAAGACTACAAAAAACCATGAAGGAATGATTTATCAGAGTTAAAATTTTGTTTGTAGCTAGATAACATAAAGTACTTACTGAGAATTGAGTTTGAGCTTCAGCAATGTTGTCCTTATTTCTTTATGAATTTTTAAAATTTCATTTTTTTGAAATTTTTGGAATTTTGAGGTTCAATATCTTTGGTGGGACTGGATGAAAAGTCCCCATTTTTGCACATTATGTAGACCTATGTGATGCCAAAGTGGGGTAAAAATTTTAACTTTGATACAACAGGTTAGGTTATAAAATAATTTATTAGAAATTAAAAAATGATGAGCGTGAAATGAAATTTATGAAGATTATAAAACATAAGAAAATTACGCCAAATGACTTTGAAATTAGTTACGAATAAAATGAATGAGGTTTACGATAGAGTTATATAACCAATTAGATATAATATTGAGTGGAATATAATAGACTGTATATTTCAAATGATGGATTGAATTGGTCAGGGGGTGCAGTCAATGATAACACCAAAACTAAGCAAAACTTATTTTTTATTATCATGCCAACATTTCGGCCTACGTAGTAGGACCATCAATCCATCATTAGATATAATGTAATATGTTATTATCGTATTTGGAGAAGAAAAGGGTAGAGATAAGGAGGAAAATATATAACAGAAATAGAATATACCAGAGAAATGTAGAGTGTAGGAGCAAGTGAACAAATACGGAACCAAAAAGGATACATAATAATTATTATATTAGTATTTAATATCTAATAATTTTATAAGAATATTATGAAGATAATGTTTGAAATTAATTATTGTAAGGAGTTGTCAAAAAAACAATAAAATGAAAATAAATTAAAAAATAAATAATATTTGGGTATAGAAAGATTCTCAGGAATTATTTTGATAGCTTGGGAAACAGTGATTTACTTCCATTAGTCATAGAATACAAATGAGAAGCTACAATGAGCTACTCAGCCATAGTCAATTTGGAGGATAATAAGCCAGTATCTTATGTATCGGTTGTGGAAGAAGAAGGCAGAAGGGTCAATCCATATGAAGTGATCCAAAAAAAAATAAGTTGGTTGCTTGAATGTTTTAAAAAAGATTAACATTTTTATATGTTTTTACCAAACATAACAGAAGTTCAAAACAGTAAAAAAAATTTTTTTATCTCACATCGTTTATGTGTGGCGGCCATTTTTGTTCTGGAGCGCGCGACGTTTTTTGGCTTTGAAAGCATTAGCAATAAATTGATTATCTCAGGCTGGGTTAGTGCTACAACATTGCTAATTGTACCATTTTTTTCAGAATTTTCTGCTCTACAACATTGGTTCCTACACATTAAACCATATATTCATTATTTACACCTCAAAATATTCTTCAAAGTATAGTGATTAGAATTCAGAAATTCCAATTTTTAAGACTACAAAAAACCATGAAGGAATGATTTATCAGAGTTACAATTTTGTTTGTAGCTAGATAACATAAAGTACTTACTGAGAATTGAGTTTGAGCTTCAGCAATGTTGTCCTTATTTCTTTATGAATTTTTAAAATTTCATTTTTTTGAAATTTTTGGAATTTTGAGGTTCAATATCTTTGGTGGGACTGGATGAAAAGTCCCCATTTTTGCACATTATGTAGACCTATGTGATGCCAAAGTGGGGTAAAAATTTTAACTTTGATATCTAACTATTAAGCAAGTTATGAATTTTTATATTAAAGGAAAAATGACGCGAATTATACTGAAATGTTTGGTACAATAGGTGATCTAGAATGTGTTTTTACCCATTAAAATGTTGGTTTCTTTAGTTTTAAAATGTATAATGTACATTTTAAAAACACCTCCACTATTGACATGCCCTATATATATATATATATATATTTATATATAAACCTGAGAAATAAAAACAATAATTAAAAGTACATGTAGATTCAGTACTAAAATTTTATCATTTAATAATCAATTAGTTTTAATTAACTAAAACATTATTTTTATAAAATATTCTTGGCCTATTTCACAAGCTCTATATGTATACAGTAACAGCTGTGGACATGAGTCCAAGCAACAAGACAGGTGTGAACAGGCGCTTGGCAGACAGGGCTGTACAGGCGCTTGACAGACATTGAATATGAGGGACATAGTAGCTTGTGTGTATGATAATCAATGGTGGCTTGCAGAAGTTGAAAGTATAAGTTTAGGAAATGCAGATGTATTTATGCACTTTTATCACCCTGCTGGACCGAGAACATCATTCAAGAAATCGAACAATGACCGAGTTTGGATATCTTTGAAGAATGTGCTCAGAAAACTCTCTGTTCTAGAGCTTACTACTGCAACAGGAAGATCTTATTCCATTCCCCAAAATCTTTCTGAAGAAATAAGTGTGCTTCTTACTAATCACTTGGATTAAGAAATAAAAAACGTGAAGCAAAATGTCCTGTAAATACACTTGTATATGTGACAATTGTAGATTTTACAAAACAAATATTAAATAAAAAACCTGCAAAGTTTACAATATAGTATGTTTAAAAATGTTTCAAATGCCTTAATAACTCAAAGCCTATAAAACTTTAACAATGACACATTTGATTAAGTTTAACGCAGAAATTAAATCAATTTGTAGCAAAAGTGAACATTTTTTAATTTTCAAAAAAATTTTATTTTTATATAGGACATGTCAATAGTGTGGGTGATTTGTAAAATTGCCAATATGCCCTTTAAAATAAAAAAAACCCAACATTTTAATGGGTAAAAACACATTCTAGATCACCTATTGTACCAAACATTTCAGTATAATTCGCGTCATTTTTCCTTTAATATAAAAATTCATAACTTGCTTAATAGTTAGATATCAAAGTTAAAATTTTTACCCCACTTTGGCATCACATAGGTCTACATAATGTGCAAAAATGGGGACTTTTCATCCAGTCCCACCAAAGATATTGAACCTCAAAATTCCAAAAATTTCAAAAAAATGAAATTTTAAAAATTCATAAAGAAATAAGGACAACATTGCTGAAGCTCAAACTCAATTCTCAGTAAGTACTTTATGTTATCTAGCTACAAACAAAATTGTAACTCTGATAAATCATTCCTTCATGGTTTTTTGTAGTCTTAAAAATTGGAATTTCTGAATTCTAATCACTATACTTTGAAGAATATTTTGAGGTGTAAATAATGAATATATGGTTTAATGTGTAGGAACCAATGTTGTAGAGCAGAAAATTCTGAAAAAAATGGTACAATTAGCAATGTTGTAGCACTAACCCAGCCTGAGATAATCAATTTATTGCTAATGCTTTCAAAGCCAAAAAACGTCGCGCGCTCCAGAACAAAAATGGCCGCCACACATAAACGATGTGAGATAAAAAATTTTTTTTTACTGTTTTGAACTTCTGTTATGTTTGGTAAAAACATATAAAAATGTTAATCTTTTTTAAAACATTCAAGCAACCAACTTATTTTTTTTTGGATCACTTCATATGGATTGACCCTTCTGCCTTCTTCTTCCACAACCGATACATAAGATACTGGCTTATTATCCTCCAAATTGACTATGGCTGAGTAGCTCATTGTAGCTTCTCATTTGTATTCTATGACTAATGGAAGTAAATCACTGTTTCCCAAGCTATCAAAATAATTCCTGAGAATCTTTCTATACCCAAATATTATTTATTTTTTAATTTATTTTCATTTTATTGTTTTTTTGACAACTCCTTACAATAATTAATTTCAAACATTATCTTCATAATATTCTTATAAAATTATTAGATATTAAATACTAATATAATAATTATTATGTATCCTTTTTGGTTCCGTATTTGTTCACTTGCTCCTACACTCTACATTTCTCTGGTATATTCTATTTCTGTTATATATTTTCCTCCTTATCTCTACCCTTTTCTTCTCCAAATACGATAATAACATATTACATTATATCTAATGATGGATTGATGGTCCTACTACGTAGGCCGAAATGTTGGCATGATAATAAAAAATAAGTTTTGCTTAGTTTTGGTGTTATCATTGACTGCACCCCCTGACCAATTCAATCCATCATTTGAAATATACAGTCTATTATATTCCACTCAATATTATATCTAATTGGTTATATAACTCTATCGTAAACCTCATTCATTTTATTCGTAACTAATTTCAAAGTCATTTGGCGTAATTTTCTTATGTTTTATAATCTTCATAAATTTCATTTCACGCTCATCATTTTTTAATTTCTAATAAATTATTTTATAACCTAACCTGTTGTTCATTGTATTCATTTCGGTATAAAACTGTAATATACTCTATGGAACTGCACAGTTCATATTGTTTCATTATCAGCTCTGATGATATACAAAAAAAAAAAAAAGGTCGAACCATTGACACAAAATAAATAAGTTTTAATAATTTAAGTAATAACATAAATTCATTGACTTCACCCATAAAAAAGAAGTTACTTATAAATGTGCTAGAGAAAGAAAACATAGTCGATGTAAACATATTTATAATGAATAAATGCAAACCAAAGTTGTAGGACTTTACTAAGGTTCGGAACCTCAAGAAAAAGTGCATAAATGCAGATGTAGTATCATACCATAAGGGTATCTTAATTGGGGCTTTTAAAAAAAAGGTGTAAGAAAAATTAACAAACATTGTGGTTTATCAGTCAATACTTACTGCCAATAATGGAGGAAAAGGCTTTGATGGAGGTAAAATTTTTACTTCTGGTTCAAATGAGTTAACTTTGTCCCAAAGTGCTTCTTCTTCAGACTTTGGAATTAGTCGATAATCAGCTTTATAAGAAACTCTGTGAAGTTCAATCAATTTAGGGTACCTTCGCCCTCTAAAAACTTTTTCAACCCAAGCTCTGACTCTTCTGTCTACTTCAGGCTGAAAAAAAGGTCAAGAACATAATAACATGATGAAGAAGGGTCAGAAAAAACACCTTAATAACTCAGCATTACCTCAATTTCTACAGCTTCTACTTTAACTATTCTAAAAAAACTAGGTTCGGGATACCTATCGAACACATGTCTTTTTACTAGCCTACCAACACCGAAATTTTTCAGATTACCCAATATTTCCCAGAGTGGTTTTCCACAAAAATCAGTTGTCCTTCCGATATACTTCACAGGCATTTTTAAATATTATTGTTGGTAAGGTAACGAGAGGTTATCTAAAGAGTTTGACTACTATCGATACTGTCGATATCGTCTTATCTGATTAAATTTAAAACAATCCCCATAAAATATTCACATTTTGGACTAAGCTCTATAACGCCACTCTAATTTTATTGATATTATTACACACCATTACTGTCAGCTTTATAAACGAATTTTGCTTTTGTATGTTGTAACTCATAAACCACTTGTTGATTCATACGTTTCCTTGCCCTATGTAAATGTCACAGTGCAGTTAGTTCAAGTCCTGGACTCCTGGTTAACTGTTTCTATTGTTGGATCAGATGGCGTTAGTTCTTCCTTGATAATTCGTGTCATAATAATATCATTATTCTCATAAATATCATTTGTTTAAAATGGTAGGAAGTGACACCGTTTTGGAATTAAGAAATATCTTTCACTCTGGGCAGGTAAACAATCTTTCAAATATCCATTTTAGTTTATGACATTAATTTTCTCTTATGTTGACATTAAGTTTCTCTTATGACATTAATTTCCAATCCCAATCATTGTTTTAGGTTGAACCTACTTCATGGATTCAGAGACTTTTTGGTAATGTTGAAACAGGTCTTATACTCAAAGATGTGTCATTAGATGTCAAGGCTGGGGAAGTATTTGCTGTTCTTGGTTCGAAAGGTGAAAATTTTATATTTGTTTCAAATATGATTTGAAACTTAATATTCAGTATAAAATTAACTAATATGATTGCTATCATGTAAGTTAATTTTAAAAATAAAGAACAATGTAGAGAGGCATAAAGAGATATCCACATATTTTGTCACTTGATTTTTTCAGTATGTTTATAGCTTCGCCCCTAAATATTTCTGCCAGTGAAATTCTCTTTTCTTTATTATGGTATTCATGTTTTATTTTATTTATTTTCAAATTATTGATACATAATATTATATATTTATTTTAGTATAATTATAATACAATATTTCCTCATATACTCTGTTTAGGTAGTGGTAAAAGGACTTTATTGGATGTGATATCACGTAGAGCTCATGGTGCTACTAGAGGGCAGATTCTGTTTGATGGTAGCCCCTTGACTCTTAGCTGGTTTCAACAAACTTGTGGATATGTTACACATAGAACAGATCTTATCCCATCTTTAGATACAGAGCAAACACTATACTATGCTGCCAATTTAAGTTCTGGAGAAAAGGTTAAGATGCTGCTATGAATATTACTCATCTGAAAAATTTACATATTTTATTTTCACTTTAATTTTATTAATTATGGACTTTTACAATATTCTTTGGTACTTGTGTCTTAACGCAGCCCTGGTTATTTTTGCCTACTACTTCGCATGTGCGAGCAGTTACATTTCTAACAGTTACCTTCTGTTTGTTGGGGTTAAAAAATTATCAACAATTAGAAATCAAAATAATTTATTGAAAAATGGAAATCAAAACAATTTATTGAAAAATGGAATATAATAATAATGAATAATTAATTAAACAACAATGAACAATTAAGAAATAAAAGTAATGAAAAATCACAATAATGAAAAATTATTTAAAAAAAAAATGTAATATATGATGAACAATTAAAAAAGAATGGACAATAAACAATTAAAAAATACAAATTATAAAAAATCACTATAATTAAAACAAACAAGTTATGAAAAATAACAATATTTTTTATATTTTGGGATTCTGCTCTTCTCGAACTAGTCGTCTTTTCTAATTGCCCTGCATTTCTAATTGAGTCCCACTTTCTAACAATATTGATTTAAATTGCTTTTCCAAAAGAAACGTTCACCACAATACAATTTCATTTCATGGTAATTGCTACATTTTCTTTGTTTTGGTAAAATATTTCGCTCCTGCAAAAAAATAATAGCTTTTTCTTCTGTTGTCGGCAAATCCCAAATACGCATTTTACACTAATTAAATAAATAACTAAAATAATAACAACGAAAAATCTAAAACAAACTAGTAAACAAACAATAAACAACAAATAACAAAAAATAAACAACAAATAAGAAACAATAAATCAGCAATAATAAAAACTCAGTAAGCAAGAAAAAACATAGAACAAATCAGCTGTTAGAAATATAACTGTTACAAAATGTAACTGCTCGCGCTTGCGAAGCAGTAGGCGAAAATAACCAGGGCTGCGTTAACACACAAGTACCTGTTCTTTTATACTGTAAAATCCTGATAATTCAAATTTTGCATATAATATTTAAAGTATAAAAGATATAAGAATACTATAACATCATAGTGATACAAAATAATGCAATATAAAGTATTTATCTATAAATTACAAGTAAGACAATATACTGAACTATTTGCTCTAACTGTATTAGTACATTGGTTTGAATAAATCTGTCAATTTTCTTCTAAGATAAATTTTTTTCCTCAAGGAAAAAGTAATAACACTTGTTTAATAAAATTGAAGTCATGGTAAAACATTCGTCTGAATAGCATTTTATATGATTAAAGCGACATATGAGGTGTGGCTATTAAATAACGAGACTGACGTTGCTATCGATATTCATGGGATTGTGTACCTTCACTGGGTTCCTGAAGGTCAAACTATTGATCAATACTACTATCTTGAGGTACTTGCAAAACCAGTGAAAGGGTAAGGAAAAAACGACTCGAAATGTGGAAGGACAAATCATGGGTTCTCTACCAAGACAATGTGCCAGCTCATTCCGCGTTATCTGTCAAGAGGTTCCTAGCCCAGTACAGCATCTCAATGTTAGAACATCAACCTTATTCACCAGATCTTGCACCATGTGACTTCTATCTATTCCTTAAGCTGAAATCTTCATTAAAAGGGACGAGATTTGAGTCCATGGAAGCTGTAAAATAGAAAGCGGCACGCGTCCTGAAGGAGCTGACAGAAGATGACTTCCAGCACTGTTTCCAACAATGGAAAATTCGCATGGAGTTTTGTAGGGATAGAGAAGGGGGTATATTGCATTGTATAAAATCATTATCGGTTGATGATAATAAATACATTTTATTGCAACGTCAGTCTCGTTATTTAATAGCCACACCTCGTATGCAGTATCAGTACCTGGCTAACACTGTCTGATTAACCTTCACTTTCGTCTGAAACCTTGGTAATTTCAATGATCTGCTTATCGTCTAAAATATCGTAGCAACTACCCTGGATTAATAATTTTCAATGAGAAATCATTCAAACACCTGCATTCTCACATTATCAGTCATTCTGTTCCAAGATTTGATTAGGGTTTTTCTAAATAATAATTTTCTTAGAAAATATGTATGAGTTGAAAATGGTTGACTGGATGATCTTATGTAAAGGAGATGGTTGGGGGGTGCAGTCAATAAGAACACCGAATAAGTGAAATACTTATATTATGTGCCGACGTTTCGACCTACAGTGTAGGTCATCTTCAGGGCGAATGATGGGAAGCGTGACCGTTACAGATCGCGGCTAGAGTGTACAGCCAAGTAGGACTGTACACTCTAGCCGCGATCTGTAACGGTCACGCTTCCCATCATTCGCCCTGAAGATGACCTACACTGTAGGTCGAAACGTCGGCACATAATATAAGTATTTCACTTATTCGGTGTTCTTATTGACTGCACCCCCCAACCATCTCCTTCTTAGAAAATAGTTTACTCATTATTTATTTTATTTTTACCATTCTACTATTGAAAAGATATGTAGTTAAAGTGAAATCATAGAAATGTAATAATGAATACACGAAACAATAATGATTACACTAAATAGATTTCACTTAGCTTTTCAATATGTGTAATTTGTTAAAATCTATTATTAGTTATAAAATAAATAAAGTTTACTTTATAATGTGAATGTGCATGCTTGTGTAATTACATACATATTTTGGTATTTATATCCTCATTGTTAGGTTTCTAGATATACCTGCAGTACAAGAGTTCGCCAAATGTTAGGTGACTTAGCACTAAATCAAGTTGCTCACCATTCTGTTTCAAGTCTTAATAAAAGTCAATATAGGCGTTTGGTTATTGGAATTCAATTAATTAAAGATCCAGGTAAAATTTTATGGAAGCTCTTATGATTCTAATTTTATTTATTTAAATTTATAATTAAGTATGGAATATATAAGCCAATATCACATAACGCTCATAAACTTAATTTCTTTAAAATTTTATTACATACCAGTAAATAAATAAGTTGTTTAATATTGAATTAAATGGTACTTATGGAAATTTCTTTGATTGAATACCTATTACTCTCTTAACCCAATTACTCTCTAGGTTATGGTTCCTATTTATGTTATAAGTTTAGAAAAATAATTTTTAAACAAATTTCATTCCTTAAATTTCTTTTTTTTAAATTAATGGAATAATTCTTTTTTTTAAATTAATGGAATAATTTTTTTTTTTCATAGCCTCTTTTAAGTTGGAATATTGCAATTAGTACAGGAATATTGCAGTAGTAGTTGTTAATTATACAATTAGGAAAGGATGGATTGTAATTCTAAAATATTAAGTGATCTCATACTGGCATTAAACATTTGTATTCATTGGGATTATTAAAATTATAATTGCTTTATTAGATATCAGCTGTCAGCCCAATGAATCCATTTTAGTTGAAGTCAGAGCTATGCATAAAATTTATTTTCCATTTCACGGACTTTTTTCAATGGAATATATTTGTGGAAATATTGAAAATATATACCACAAAAGAAACTACATCTATCTATGAATAAATTAATAATACTTTGCATATAATGTTCATAACTAAAGCTAAGTTAAGATGGTTGATTATACAACTATTATCTGTTGAGTGAAATCCTGTAAATACCGATTATGTTAATGTTTAGTTAAAATTCTCTCAACTATTAGGGACGTATATTAGTGCAGTCCATGTTACAATCGGTTGATTATTTTAATAAGATAAAATTTCCTTGAATATAACATGAAGCTTAAGATGTTCAAAATGTTGTGGAAACAATTATAAAAATTATAAGCAAGCTTTTGTAAAAACTTAGTCTAAAATTTTATTATTAGAATTATCTTAAGTAATCCTAAAAACTCATATTGAGGCCTAAAGGCGGTTTAGTATTTTGTTTTATTTCAGATTGTTTTAACCATATTATGTTTTAGTGTTACCATATTAGTTTTGCCTAAAAAAGGTAAAACTACAATTACTAGATCCTCTAAAATTGCTATCAACTAATATATATCTTAATAATAATATATATTCTTAAATTTTTTAGTGCTACTTCTACTTGATGAACCAACAGCAGAATTGGATCCTTTGTCGACTTACCTTGTTATCTCAATACTTTCTTCTTATGCTAGGTATATTTATTTCTATTCGTGTCAACATAGGATTATGATTTATATTTATTTCTAATATTGCAGTTAAGTCTAATGATAATTTGTTAGAAAATAATTAAATTTACCTAATGCATAGTTATATACTTACAACTCAACCAGTGTTCCAAAATAGTGATTTATTAAATTAATTTAATTAAATAAGGTTTTTATGTAAAAAATACAATTTTTTTAATTTACAAAAATATAATTTTGTTTTACCAAAATAAGGGTTTTAAAATCATTAGATTAAATTAAATTATAAACAAGGGCTGTTATCAAAGAGGTAGTTGTTTAGGGAAGGCATAAGTAAGACATTGAGGAGATGCAAAGGGGCAAAATTCTTTAATAACTGCTATTAAAAAGGAAACACTCTGAAAAACATTAATAAGGGCAGAATTATTACAATTTCAGTAATCATATATAGAACCAAAAATACATAATTCTGTTGAATGATTATTTTGCATATGCACAGGTCTGATATCACCATAATATTTTGGCAATTTATTAAAACTTTCTAAAAATCCTAATTTACTTGCTCTGAGTATATCGTTTTCTTTCATAATAACTTAATTATCAGAGCTAGGCCATTTGAAGTTTGTGTGTGTTTATATATGTGCCTATCATCATTTCAAAAGATATTAATTTCTTGAGTCACGATATCAAGAAAACTTAAAAACCCTTAACACCCGTATTTGACACCTGAGTTCTGTTTATCACTGTTTTGAAAGTTTTGTTTTTTGTTAAATAATGAAATTAGCATTAATGATCTTTAAATTAAAATCTTTCTTTCAAAATGAGAATAACATCCATAAAACAATTCTTCCCACCTTTATACCTTTTTTACACAAGAAAGTTTTATGGTTGAAGTGTCGAACAATATAAGTCTCGTATATAAGTTGCTACCTTATATTTATTATTCTGCATAATTTAAACATCATACTTTACATATATAATTCGAAATTGTCTGACCTCTTCATTTTTTTTTTATTATCATTGCATTCTGAATGGGTTAATATTATTATGTGTATGTGGAGGTTAAGCCTTCATCTAAATAGAAATTAATATATTTTACAGAAAACGTGGGCGTTCTGTCATGCTAACAATGGAAAAACCTCGATCAGATGTGTTTCCTTTCTTGGACAGGGCAGCTTTTCTGTGCCTAGGTGATATTTTATATTCTGGTCCAACACGTCTTATGCTCGACTATTTTACCTCCATTGGATTTCCTTGCCCTGCAGTTGAGAATCCTCTAATGTATTATCGTAAGTTGGTTGAATGGTTATTGAATAATTATAT
The DNA here is from genome assembly GCA_037127475.1 of Arma custos. Taxonomy (NCBI): domain Eukaryota; kingdom Metazoa; phylum Arthropoda; class Insecta; order Hemiptera; family Pentatomidae; genus Arma; species Arma custos. The sequence continues at coordinate 88,606,775 of CM073760.1, read as the reverse complement.
ATATATATATATATATATATATATATATATATATTATAATGAAGGATATAATTAGTCTGGGGGTGCAGTCAAAATAACACTAGATTAGAAAAACTTGGTTATTATAAGTGCCGACGTTACAATGTAGGCCATCTTCAGGAAAAACAGAAAAATAACTATAAGGACATTGCAGTACTAGGAATTATAGAATAATATATAGAGTATAGAAAAGTGGAGAAATATACCATAGGATAGTTTATAAAAGATAATTAAGAATGACGAAATGTGTGAACAGAAAGATGATAAAGTAAAGAAATATAAAAAGTAAGATACAAAATGAAACAAAGTTATAAATGTAAAACTGGTGAGACATACAAGTATGGAAAACTTAACACAGGTAATGATATAAAATGTATGAAAATAAACGTATGAGAAAGTTATAAAAATATGAATAAATATTAATACTAAATATGATGTAAATGTAGAAGAAATTAATAAAGGGTAAAACGTATGTAAAATTACGTTAAATAGCAGGTACAGATTTCAAATTTTAGATAATTTATGTGTGGGAAGTAATAAATATAAATTATAATAATAAAAAAATATGATGTTTATGTAGAAGGGATGTATAAGTAAAGATAAAAAATTCTAGTATTTAAATGATGCTTTTACAACATTTGATGGATGCCATGAGGTGAAGGAAGAAATGGGTGTGAGGATAGGAAAAGGAGAAGGTTGAAGCGAAAATAAAGAGAAGCGGCTGAGTGAACTGTCAATTATTTCTGGTCAACTGATTTAAAAGTATGTTAAAGCAACAGAAGTCTCCCACTCCCACCACAGTGCGGACTTGCCACAGCAACTTAATGACAAAATATATAACAAAATGAAGGAGGATATAGGAAATATGAGTACAAGTAAAATAATGTAGAAAAATATTAAGGAAATGAAAAAGATAAGATGACAACAAAGAGTAATTATGGAGAAATAGGATATAATAGCGAAATAATAAATAATAAAATTATGTCAAGGTGTCTTAAATGTCTATAAAGAAAGAATATACTAAAAACTCACATATAAACAGATATATGAAGGAAGGGGTAATGATGTAAATAAATTAAGGTTGTTTGAGTAAATTGAATATATGGGAATAGGTTGAGGATATATTTTGCTTCTCAGTCTTAAGATCGACAGGGATTGATTCTAAATTAATATGTATGGTTTCAGCGAGGATACGTTTATCATATTTGGGAACTGAAGCTAAGAAGCTATTTCCCTATCTATCTATGCATATTATAATTTATCAATAAAATAGAGCCAAAAACTCAAAAAGAAACACGATTATTTATTATAATGCAATTGGGAAAAACAACAATGCAAAGCCTTATGTTTCAAATTTCTCCAGTAATATATCCACTTACCGGTCGACGTTTCGCCTATTCAGGCATTATCAAGACACAAAAACAAAAAAAGGTTATGTGAATCACATCTCGAAGAAAAAGGTGAAATATATGCCAACGATCAACAGAACGAAGAAACAGGTTCCAAAAATGAGAAAGCACCCCACCACCAAGACGTTCAACATACAATTATATATCATATAACTAGTTGTATGTTGAACGTCTTGGTGGTGGGGTGCTGTCTCATGTTTGGGCTGTTGATCGTTGGGATATATTGCACCTTTTTCTTCGAGATGTGATTCACATAACCATTTTTTGTTTTTGTGTCTTGATAATGCCTGAATAGGCGAAACGTCGAACAGTAAGTGGGTATATTACTGGAGAAATTTGATACATCAGGCTTTGCATTGTGGTTTTTCCCAATTGCATTATAATTTATTTTATATTTATTATTATTATGATGGTGATAATTTTTATTTTGAAGAGAAAAGATTTGTCCAGGCCGGGATTCGAGCCAGGTTAGCTCAGTTGGTTAGAGCACCGTGTTAGAGATGCTGGTGACCCCCTTCTTAAAACTCCTTCGTATGTTGAGGAAATTGTATTAATAAATTATTATTGGATGTTGACTATGGTGATGTCATTATGGGGGTTGAGGGTACCTATTAAAAACCTAGCTTACTTAATCTGATTTAACCTGGTTTTAAATAAAGCCAATCAACCATTAATATTAATAATCATGCATGCTTATTTAATGAGTATAGAAATTGTATATACAAATATTTTTTGCAATTCAAATTAAATTTTACTATAGATTATTATTAATTCAAGTTCATTTTCCTTTAGTTTGTCTGTCTACTGTTGATCGTAGGAGTCGTGAAAGGTTTTTAGAATCCAACTCCCAAATCTTAGATCTGGTTGAAAAATTTAAAACTGATGGAGTGTCTTATATGACTAGTCCAGGACATTCTCAACCTCTGAAAATTGTTCTTCAGCCATCCCGACCCTCAGCCCTTCAAGTATTCATGATATTATACCAGTTAGTACAAAGTTATAGTTGTTTATACATGTATGTATTTTTTAAACTTCTTATCTTTTATTGCATTTTTGGTTATTGATTGATTATAGGCGTTTGTTTGCTGCAACTTGTAACATCACAGCTTTTGGACTAACCCATATGTTTCTGAGGCTTGCTGTGTTTCCAATTTATGCTTTGATGATATTTATTTTATTTTTTCAAGCTCAGGTATTTTTTTTTATTCTATAAAAATATAATAAGGTAAATGTTCTGATGTTTTTAAAATAATTATTTATCCTAGTATCTCTCTCTAGGCATATATTTACATTTAAAAAAAAAATAGATGATGAGAAAGGATTAGATTATGTTTTTCATTTAGGCTGTAATAACACATAATATATTCATTTTTTTTATTATTAATATAATAATATCTCTGTAAAAATTGTTCATAAAAATTATCATTACCATTATAACTGAAGAGGTAGAAAATAACTTGATGATTTTGAAACATTAAAAAAAAAGTAAAATCCATTGAATAACAGAAGATGTTGTTGTTGCTCCACACCTAAAAATTCTGACTATTAATAACAGAATCGGTTTTTATTGTTTTAACGAAAGTTATGAAAATCTAAGAATGTGATTATTACACCTACACTCCTCATATGTACTCCCATTTTGTCCTTAAATTACTACTTGTGATATAATATCTTTCTTTATATTAATATGGTAGATTAAAAAGATGCCAAATGTATCATAATCATATAGAATAACATTATATATTGTAATCATGCATAATATCATACATATTATATTATGTAATATATTTATATGATTAAATACTCTTTCAGGTTTCCACGGCCATTATTTATACACAAAACTTCAGTGGTTTCTGGTTTAGACCATGTTGAATTTTTCTTCGCCAATGTTTCACCAGACATACTGCTAGCTTCTTCAAGGCTGGATCGAGAATGAAGAAGCTCCAGTAACTCGTGGCTTTATATAGCAGTCGCTCGGGTCCACTCGTAGTTCGTCGGGTCTTTTCGCTAGTCCATCGGGTTCTTTCGTGTCCATGGTCGGAGTCTGCTCTTCCATGACTGTGATTGAGTTGTTTCTGGTTTTTCGGGCTCTGCTTGGCTGGAATTAGGTTTTTTTAGATTCTTCTTGGTTGATTTGTTGTTTTTTCTTTTCCTTTATGGGTATGTTAGGAAGCCATAGTTTGCTTAATCTGTACCCGTCTTCCCTGTTGAAGTTTTCTGGGCGCTTGAATATTTCAATGGCTTCCAGTATCCTCCTTTCTGTGTTATTGCTGCATTTCTGAACCACTTTAATTTTTTCAAATTCAATGGTATGGTTCGTGGTAGTAAAGTGTTCTGCCAAAGCTGATATTTTACTATCCATTTTTTTCACACTTTTAATGTGTTCATTAAGTCTTGTGGATATCAGCCTACCCGTTTGCCTAATGTATTCTTTTCCACAGGAGCATGGAATGCTGTATATCCCAGGTGTTCTGAGCCCTAATCTGTCCTTTGCACTGGGTAAAACCTGGCCTATCTTCCTGTCTGTGGTGTATATTGTTTTTATGTTGAACTTTTTTTAGTATTTTGGCTATTTTCTCGGCGGTGCCTTTGACATATGGGATCACTGCTTTTTTAATTTCTTCTCCTTTTTCCTCTGTTATTTTATCTTGTCCGCCTGTCTTTTGGGCTTTCTTAATTCTCTTTTTATGATGTCTTCCTGATACCCATTCTTTATTAATGCTTTCTTTAGGTGTCTTTCTTCTTTCTTTAAATATGACGGTTCTGAAATTCTGATGGCTCTAGTCATCAATGTTCTTATCACACGGTGCGATGGTGCGAGCCAGCATTCAAATACCGGTCAGTGTGGGTAGGCTTTCTGTACACCGAGTATCCTAATCGGTTACCTTTCTTTTCCACTTTAACATCCAGGAATGGTATACCTTCTTCCGTTTCAACTTCCATAGTGAATTGGATGTTTTTGTGTCTCCCGTTCAAGTGGTTGAGGAAATTGTTTAATGTTTCTTTCCCATGCGGCCAAATAACGAATATGTCATCAACGTATCGGAACCAGTGTGATGGCTTCAAACCTGAAGCTTTTAATGCTTCTTGTTCGAAATTTTCCATAAAAAGTTCCGCGACTAGTGGGCTTCATGGTGATCCCATACTTGCGCCTTCAATTTGTTTATAGTATTTGCCATCAAATAAAAAGTATGATGATATTAAACACAGTTCAGCCAAGTCTGTATCTGCTTTACTGAGCACTTTATCATTAGTGATATAGTATCCTTTATAGGTATTTTGGTGAAAAGGGATTTCACATCAAAGCTGACCAGTATATCTTGGTGATTGATTCCTATTGCTGCGATTTTATTCACAAATGCGTTAGAGTCCTTGATGTGGTGTTCAGTGTTGCCGATATGTGGTTTTATTTTCTTGCTTAAGTATTTGGCTGCTTCATACGTCACTGAGCCAATGCAATCCACAATAGGACGTAGAGGTATTCCCTCTTTATGGATTTTCGGGAGACCGTATATTCTGGGCGGTATCGGGTCAGATCTGATCAAACTTCTGACTGTTTCAATTTTATTGTCTTTCAGAAACTGGGTAATCCTCCGGTTTATCTTTCCAGTAGGGTCTTCTTTTAGTTCCTCGTAGGAACCATCATTCAGCATGTCTTTTATTTTCTTAATGTAATCTATCTTTTTCATTACGACTGTAATGTTGCCCTTATCCGCAGGTAATACTAAAATGTCATCCCGTTGCTTCAATGCCCTTAAGGCTTTTTCCTCTTTAATAGTGAGATTTGATTTCGGTGGCTTAGTCTTCCTCAGAACTCTAGAAACCTCTCCCCGAATCTCTTCCGCCATTTTCTCTTCTAATCGGCTCACTGTAGCTTCTACACCACTTATGATTTTCTCTATCGGTATTCTCTTCTGAGCGATAGCGAAGTTATGTCCCTTTTCTAACACTTTCAAAGTATCTTCAGATAATACCTCTCCTGTGAGGTTCTCTACTGTGTTTTTTAGTGTTCCAACAGACTGGGGGTTCTTAGGTCTTTGCTCCATCTGTAGCTTGTTGAATTTCTTGTTTTGTTTTGTTTTTATCATCTGTTCCTCTTGGTAGGTTCTTATTAGGCTTCTCGATCCAGCCTTGAAGAAGCTAGCAGTATGTCTGGCGAAACGTTGGCGAAGAAAAATTCAACAACATGGTCTAAACCAGAAACCACTGAAGTTTTGTGTATAAATAATGGCCGTGGAAGCCTGAAAGAGTATTTAATTAGCCTCTATGGGGAGGACATAACTCGAAGAGTGAAGATATTGGAGAAGTCTAGAAGAAAGAAAACGAGTCTAATTTGCAGGCCTTTTTGCCTTTTTAAAAAGATGTGGTAAATTAGGTGTTTATAGGTGTCCCAATCGATTACTCTTTTGATAAGATAGTTTCGACTAGGAATTTGTTGAATTTCAGTGCTGAAATGAATTAAGTTGGGATATGGTCAGAGTTTAGAGGGGATAATGTTTGAACTATTATCGGTAGACTGATATTTTTGGTTAATATGATGGTTAAGATGACTAGGATATCGGGTGAACAACCTCCTCTGTAAAATGTTGGTTCATTCGGAGCGATAATATGGATATTTTGTCTGGAGCAGATGTCTAGCAATTTATTTCAGCTCAAATTCGTTTTCCGACACCCCCAGTAAATATGTTTGCTATTCATATCTCCAATTACTATTGTTTCTATATTTGGTGGAAATAACTCAAGAATTCCTTCTTCCCTGATGTTCTTGTTAGGTGGCTTGTGAACAGCTTTGACAATGGTTCTAGGAGATGCATGATGTATCAATAGAGTTTGTATCTGGAAATATTTTGAATTCAGTTTTTTGAGAGGAAATACCATAAGCATTCCAGTTTAGAATTATTAATTTTCTTATTCCAATAGCCATAAATGCGTAGAGAGTGTAGTCTTGATAAGCGATGATAAAAATGCAAATAAAAATATTGATAATGGTGGGTTTTGTAGGAATTAGTAACATTAAATAGTTTGTTGTTTACTTTACGGCCCATTTGTAAATAATGTGGTAACAAGGGAACTTAACTGGCTAACTATTTGTGAAAAGTAAGGTTTTATCGCCTCTATAATAATGTTCATGATTTTTGATAAAGCGTTTTCAGTGCTATTAGTTACTTGATTATTTTCGTGATCAGGCGTTAAAATGGAAGAATATTTCAAATTTGGTGAGGTTCTCCTGGCTGGCTTGCGGTTAATTATATTTTCGACTGGAGATGAGTTTATTATTTTTTTTTAAATATTTTGGTAATAGGCACAACCTTTATAATTGGCAATATACCCTTGATTACTTATTGTAATCAAATTATAATGATTGATTGATTACAGTAAGTTTTGTCTGTGAATTTTAACGGATATTTTGAAAAATGGTGGTTTTCCTTACATTTAATACACCTGGGTTCTAAATGACAGTAATTTTTTGTGTGCCCATATCTTTGAAAGTTTGAACACGTGGGTATATCTTGATTTTTATGTTTTTGTTCTACAGATATTATAGCTGAAAATTGATAGTCATATTAAAAATATCTTTGGCCTTTTCATTATTAACTAGCGAGACGGAGCAGAGAGGTGTGGGTGTTTTTTTCTTTATAAGGAATTCGTGCAACATATAGAACATCGAAATGTTTTAATTTAATTCAACTTTTAGTTCTTCTTCTGTTATAGAATATGGGACTTTTCTAATAACTAAATTAAGGGATTTGTTTTTTTTCCCTCTGAATAAGTATGATATTCAATTTTTTCACCATCATAATACTTAGATACTCTCCGGAAATTTTCGATTGATGAAAACATAATTTTAGTGTCTTTACCGGCTAATTTTGTAGTGAAAGGGTTTAAACATGGAGCATTTAGGTCCTTTAACAATGCTGGATAATTATTTGCATTATGTATTGCTACGGGTATCAATAACGGTGTTTGTGTTGGAAGTAGGATTATTTCAGTCTTCAAGATTGATTTCTTTTAGTAATTGAAATTTGTTACTTACATTACTTGGTGAGATTTCTAGATAGTATTAACCCATTTTTTTAGAAGGGGATAGGTTTAAAGGAGAACCTTCGAAATTTCGTATAGTACCTATTTTTGCAATATTATAATCAAACAGCAGCATTGGCCTTTACTATTTGTTCCTTGCGCAAATTTACACTGGTGATTCTTTGAGGTAGTTAACATGAAAACTTTGTCAGTACATTTCAGAAATTTTACACCGCTACGATTTTGAAACACATAATTCCACCACATGTTTGTTTTTTTTTGCCTGCGGTAGTAGAAATTTTTTGTATATTTTTTTCTAAAAGATCTTCACCCAAAGGGACACTTGTGTAATAACTATCACTAAATAGTATTCGGCCCTCAAATAATAAGCCATTTAATAATCTCATTACTATATCATGAGAATGTGATTTTTCAATTATTGGTTCATTTTTTCCGGCATAAAGTTTGATATTATAAGTGTAACCTTCAGGCAAATACAATTAGTATAATTTCATGCCGCACTTTTGTCGCTTGCCTAGGATATATTGACGAAAACCTAGACGTCCTGTCCATGGAACCATACTTTCATCAATAACGATATTTTTGCCAGGTATTAATGAACTTTTATGAGATATCCACAATTGCTTCAACAATGTTTCAAATTTTGTTCAACCGATCTTCAGTTCTCGCTGTGGTATTGTAAAAACTTAAGAGTTTCATTGCATTTTTTATGCATGCGTCCACAAACATGTCGCTGTTACACCAATATAATCTAATTTATGGTGGTTGGACTACACCCACAATAAGCAATATGCCAATAAAAGTATTCACTTCATCTCTTGTAAAAGACTGCCAGGCCTGTTGGTGCATTCTAATGCTAGGTGAAGAATTATTTCTGCTTTGTGTTGTATTTAATTTTTTTTTTCACTATCTTTTCTATTATGTGATCCATGCAGAATAGTTTATATAAAGCAAAAGGATCATTACAGTCAGTGTTTTCAAATAAAAATTCCTCTTCATACTCATTTATTACTGAAGTTCTTTCTCTTACTTCCTTCCGTTCTTCATCGTGATCCTCGTTCCCTGATTTAGACACCAAATCTTCTTCCTCCGTGGAACATTCTTTGACTTCACTGTTTACATTAACAATATCCTCATCTGAAGAGAAAGAAAATGTCCGTAATCTTGATGTCTTTTTCCTCTTCTATTTATAGATTCTTCAGATGAATCGCTTATTTCCATTCCCATGTTATCTATTAATTATAAGGGCAAAAATTAAAAAAACATGCTTACCACATTTCTAACTAGTTATACTTACCGGCAGAAATTTGTCATCAAGATGAAAAAAACGTCACGAGTTACACAACTTGCAAAATAAGCACTCACTGTAATAGTGAGCAAACATACTACGGGTATGAACAGGAATGAAAAAGGTCTAAACATGCGACAATCGCGTGCCGACAGATGAAGCGCAGCATGAATTCAAGCGCCGCCTCACAGCGAAAAAAAGGAAAATCAGCTCTGGTGTGAACGTGTTAAAATTAATTTTTAGGGAGAAAAAAATTGTTACGATTTTAAATCTATTTTTATTTTAGCAGGACAAGCACTAAGTGTCCAATCAAGTCTATTGATTTTTTTAGAGACAAAAGCTTTGCTGGTATCAATAATTAACTTTTGTGCCCCGGTCAGGAAGATTTAATGTATTCTGTATAATTAATTCGGTCAAGAAGTAGTGATAGTTGATATTTCTTAAACTATATATTAGAATTTTATTATCAGTACATATTTAAAGTATTTTAGATGGAAACTGATGTATATATGGTTACAGGATTAGGAAATGATTGAAAAAAAAAAAGTTGTGTGAAACCACGATGCAATTGAAACTTTTTTTCGGTTTGTATGCATTTAACTAAAAAAAATTGGAAAATTATTCAACTTAGGGTATTAAAATTGTATTTTTAATGGTAACTTAATTAATAGTAGACAAAATATTCATTTATAAAATTTCATTTAAATTTGTGTATTAGAGTACGGAATAAATAGTTAATATAATCATTTATATTATAAATCCATATTAAAAAGTAAGATCAATATTTATTTTAATCATTGAATCATTGTCAACTTCAATTATTCTCTCAATAATCTCATCTTCTCCTCGAGTTTCACAGTTCATAAATGTAATTAAGATTTTATGGTAACTAAAATAAGTAAATCCTTGTATCTCGACTTGTAGGTACAGGTATCACTGCTGCTCATGCCTTGATTAGAACTGGCGCCCGATTTTAGCCGCTTGCATTTCTGGCGTTATACTTATAATTTATAGCATATATTTAAATGTTGTGAAGATGACTGAAGGCCTAAATAAAATTGAATATACTGAATGAACCGGATAACAATTAAAATACTTCATCAAATATTCAGATAAAATCAGTTAAAGTAAATTCAAGCATTCAAAGTTAAAATTAATACGCACTGATAAAAGGATTTTATAGTCTTTGCAGAGATTCGTTAATAGTAAACATTAATATTTAACAGTCAGCTGACTGGGCGCCGCCACATTGGCCTAAGGCTGCTCTGTCATGCGCCTTTCACTTTACCCTTTCTCCAGATGTAACGACATGTGATAGGTGGATCAAAAATTTTGGGGCGATAGAATAAAAGTTTCACTTTAATAATAATCATTGCATTGCATTGCCATTTTATTTATGAATATTATCACAACTGGATTTAGGAAAAATTATGTTCTTATAGTTTTCTAGTTATTTTTTATTTTAGCAGAATAATTATTAATTATGCAATAAAATCTATTGATGTTTTTAGAGAAAAGAGCATGCTGGAATTAATCATTATGGACTTATTTTATACAGTATGAATGGTGCATATTTAATGTCTACCATCACTACAACGTATACTTGTAAGTATAGGGAATAAGAAGTAATTTTCTCTGCTTGGATTGGGCTGCGGGTTCCTAATTATATACCTTATTTCTTTATGAACTTCTATTTTTATGTAGCTGAATTTCTAGTAGTTGGTTGAATTTTCTATTAAAATATAACTAATCATGTTTCAGTCCATGTATTCCGGACAAGATATTATCAAGAAGCTCAAGAAGATTTATACAGTGGACCTTTGTTCTTCTTATGTTATGCTTTGTTCTCAATACCTTTTTCGTTCCTATCTGTTGTCTCTGCTTCAAGGATTTTGTTTCAGTGAGTTCAGTTAATGCATTTTTATTTATCGAGTAACTAAAAAATAATAAGGATACATTTATGAATGCCATCAACATTAAAACACTTTATATAGAATTTCTCAGAAACTGTATATTTTTTCTCAAATCATAAGCAGTCCAGTATGTCAATAGACCATATATTACAGATCAACATATATTTCTTAACCTTTATCATATTTTTCTCACATTGGCTTTTGTTTTAATTTTTGTCATTCTGATTGGTTTTGTCACCATTGTTAAATTTATTGTTATTTTGTATTTTTTTTTTTGTCTTGATGGCTCTTAATGTCATTCTACTAGAAATATGTATATATTTTTTTTTCTTATCTTACTGACCTCGCCCCTCACCAAAACAATATCCTGTCACTGAGTGCTTACCTGGCAGAGGGTGAATATCACACATTTGATCCAAACTTTTTGTTCAAAATATTCTATTAAAGTAATATTATATTTATTGTAATGCTGGTTATTAGTTTCCTGTTAATTCCATCATATTTATGCTGTACTTTTCTTTGTTTTATCCTTAGAGCTACTGGTCTTAGCAGTTTAGAAGATTGGGGAATATGGTTTGGTGTGCTATGGGGTTGCTATTTACTGGCAGAACACCAAGCAATTGCATTGCTTATGGTCATCAAGTCGAGCCTCACTGCAATGATTACTTCAACTTACATTACAACAATTTATATTGTCTTGGCTACAGGGATACTTCGGTTTGTAATTCATATTATTTTTATTTTCATATTTATACTTAATTCGAGTTGATCAATTATTTTTTTTTTTATATTTCTTTTTAAAATGTATAGATCTAGTAGCAGCATGCCTGAATGGTTGTTGTACATGAGTTACGGAGCTCAGCCCCACTATGCAACTGCAGCACTTAGTTATAGGGTGTTCGGTGAGCCCGTGGCCAATTGCTCTCAAGCAATGTTCGGCTGCAAATATTTTGAAAATCATGCTCACTTTGCTCATAGACCATCTCATTCCTGGGATGTTGATTATAATTTTATATTTACTCTAGCTTTCCCAGCTATATTTGTTCTTGGAAATGTTCTACTGTATATAATGCCACTACCTGCTTTTGTGAAAGCTAAATTTAGAGAATGATTCTTCTACTACAGAAGTTTTAATCATGAAAAAATTAAGAGATTTTGCATTTCAATTATTTTTTAATGTAAAAAAACAATAGAAAATAGGACTATTAAAAAAATACTATAATTGTTAATTTGTATGTTGTACATGCTGCATCTTTTTCTGTTTTGAAATTCATTTTAAATCTTTACGTAACTTTCAAATAGGTCATAAAACAGTATTATTGTATATTAATGTTACTATTCCCCTTTGAAATAACTAAACCTTGGAATAAACTCTGGTATCCAGCCAGGGGGTCGGTTTGATGTTGCTGATTAAGGATTCTGTTGTATTACATATTATTACAATCATCACTTTTAATTTATTTATTTATAAAGCTAAGCTCCATGTTAATGCCAAACCTACATATTTTAAATACCTTAGTACTATTATTTTTTTTTTTTAGTAATTAAATATTTTTGATCTGATTAACACTGTAGTGGCGCATAAATTACTAACACAGACTTTAAAAATCTGTAAATTTAAATTTTACTGCTTTTTAGTTTTAAATTATCTTTCCTTCTATTTGTGAAGCATTTTCCTATGCTGGCGAAATGTCGTCTAAGCTGTAACTTCTTATGAGGGTGGTCTGAAAAGTTTCCGACCTAACAAAAATACAAGACATTTTTTTTCAACATAGTCTCCTTGTAACTCTACACAGTTCTCACAGTGATGAAAAAAAAGAAAAAGTACTCGGCATTTTTCTCTGCAAAATAATTGTCCGTGAAGGTGATTGCTTCTTCTTTTGACGAAAATCTCTGTCCTCCGAGCGCAATTTTTAGATGACGGAACAAAAAGAAGTCGCTTGGGGCTAGATCTGGTGAGTAAGGCGGATGGTCAAGCAGTTCAAACTGTAATTCGTGGATTTATTCCATGGCAACCGCTGAGGTGTAAGACAGTTGTCTTGGTGAAACAGGATTTCCTTTTTCTGCAAGTTCTGCCTTCAGATTGTCATGTAATGATGGGTAGTATGCTCCTGTAATGTTTTTTTCTTTTTGAAGATAATCAATTAAAATAACTCCATGACTATCCCAAAAAACAGTCGCCATCACTTTTCCAGCCGAGAAAACAGTTTTTGCGTTTTTTGGAGCAGGTTCCCCCTTTGCAGTCAGTCTACTATTTGGACTGTATGACCAAGTTTTGGGCGTGTATTCAAGTTTCATAATTTAATCAGCACCAAAACTCGGATTTATTGTGCCTAAACTGTGCCAACAGAGCATTAGAAATGTTCATTCGAACACATTTTTGGCAAGTGCGGCACTCAACGTGCGGACAGCTTTCTCATATCTAAATGTTGATTTAATATGTAACAAACACGTTCTTTTGACATGTTCATAACCTCTGCTATTTCTCTCACTTTAATTCGGCAGTCATATAGAACCATTTGGTGAACTATTGCAATGTTCGGCAGAAACTTTTCAGACCACCCTAATATAGCAAAGGTGCTAAAATGTGCAATTTTATTTTAATATTATTTCTTACTTAAAATTTATGTGTTGTACGAAGCCCTCTTCTAGTTTTTCTGAAATACTAAAGCTTATATTTTTAAATATCAAAATCACTCCCAGTAAAATTTAAGTTCACATCCATTTAGTTGTTGACAGAGCAATGTTTTTATTGGCCTAAGGTTAAGTATAGGAGATCTATAGGTATTTTCTAACTAAAAATAGCAATTTTCTTTGAATTTAGGAACTAATAAAAGACATATAAGAATCTTGAAATTAGTTCAATATCTTAATTTTAAATATTAAAAAATAAGTAATTAATAATTTGTGAATCACTAGTTCGAAAACTAGGTGACTACACAAAAATAAACTTCTATATGCTATAAGTAAGATATTTTACTTTATGATATGCTAGAAAAATGTTGATGTATTTTTTTTAATACATAAAAATGTATTTTTTAAATTTATTTTTGTATACAAGAGACTACCTGTTCAATACTCATATTTGTTTAAATGATAATGAAATAACTATATTTTAAAATAAAACCAAAATTGTTTCAGATTATCAGATTTATATTTTATATTAATTATATTTATTGATTTCATAAATGTTTATTTCTTATATAAATCTCTTACACTTTCCTTAAGAGAACAGTAAGGCTCGTGGGTTATTGAGTGCAATAATTCTGCAACCCTACCTTCTGTTAGTTCTTCATAAGCCTCAGGAGCTGAAAAATAATTAGCAATAGACTTTAATGATAGAAATAATTATAATTTTATTGAGAATTGGTAAAGGATTGGCCAAGTATTCTTCTGGTGGCTTAGAAGTATTTGTAAAAATTGGAAGTTTTTCTGGGCAAATCCAAAAAATTCTAACTCAGAGGTTGTTGCAGGGATGGTCGCATTAGAAAAAGAATTTTGCATCTTCAGTGTTTATTTGCCTCACCAATATAAATTTTCTAAGTTAATTTGTCCAATTTCCTAAGCTGTGAAAGACTGACTTGGGGCCCTCATAATTTTGATGAAAGAGGTGAAATATTAGAAAAATTAATGGAAGAGTCAAGCATAATTTAAATTAACCCACGCACTTATGTTCATCTATACATATACATGAAGTAAATTTGATTTATCTTTCTGTAGTTCTGCAATAACAACCTGCCTAAAGTGGGACACTCTTGATAAATTATTTGGTATCAACCTTTTTCTTCTATTGGAAATTATAAAATCTAGCCATGAAAACAAAGAACGCAGACTAGTTTATGCTTCGTTAAAAGAAGTAAATCATTCAACAAAATCCTAAGGCATAAGCTAGAAATCTGCTTGATTTAAAAAAGAGAAGACCTTTTTAAAGATGGTGCTCTGCCATATATGAATCTGGGATATGGTTCCATTCTATGTATAAATGCAATAATCTTTAGAATTCATTTGAAGTCTTTTTGAGTAGAATGACAGGTTGACTAAATAGCTTCATTCAATCCTTGCGGAATGTTTTTTCCTAGGGCATTCCATAGTTATTGTTTACCAAATCAAAGTCCTCTTTTAGATCCTATATGTGCTAAGAAGATAATCTTTCCTCGTTGCCACGACTTATCAATGATTGTTCAGCAAGTAATAAAATGTAATATGTGAAATCACTAATGACAAAATAACAAGAGTGAAAGAATGAAATCTATGAAGATAATACGATACAAAATTATATGAGAACATAATTTTACAATACAAAATGTTGATGGGTAGATAAGGAATATTTATTAAATTACATAAAAACTAAAATTAAATGTTACAAATATTGGTTGACATGTAACTAATAAAAGTTAAAATAATCTTAACAATAAAATAAGTTGAAAGGTTTATTAATTCTTGTAATTAAAAAATAGAATAATGCAAAATATATTGCAGAATGAAATGAGAGAAATTTTCACATTTTATTATCTCCATAGATTGCAATATTATTCTCTCACTTGTTATTTCTTAATTTTTCATCAATTCATTATTATTTTTATACTTTTTTTTATTACTTTTTGTTCATGATATTTCATTATTCCCTCATTCTAATTAGTTCTGTACAAAAATTATTTTATTAATGTCTTTGTTGCTTTTCTCAGACCTTATGATTTATTCCTGATCGTAGTCATAGGTTTGGAATTTAAGGTTGGAAGCAATGAAGTCATCGGGAATAATATAAATCGAATAATAGTAGTGAAGATTAAATTAAGTTTATCAAGTATGCAATAGAAGATAGAAGGCCAGAGGATCTATTAAAGGCATCAGCAAAAAATAATTTAATGTGTCAAAGAGAGTGGAATAATAGATGTAGAATTCGATAAAATTTTGTAGAAATACTTTTTCATAAGGTGGAATAATCATCTGAGATTTGTTAACACTCTCTTTGACAATCCTCAAATTGTATTTCATAAATATTCACTTACTTTTGACTACCAAATGTCCAAATAATTCACACAATGCAGGATTAAATTCATCCAGAATTTTAGATCCTGAAAATTAAAAGCATTTAAATACATAACCACTTTTTATATAAAGGCTATCAATACCAAGTTGAAAATCTTACCAAATGATGATGTTCGTGCCCACAAATAAATCCTAACACAATCTCTTTCGGAGGTTTCTATTGAGCATTTTGATCTCTCAAAGCTAAGACCTCTTGTAATGAACATGTTATGAGCAATATTCTTTTGTAAGAACAAATTAACTAGCAAAATGATATCGCTGTAATATACAAAATAAATTGTTAAGGAGTATATAAAGACAGTTAAGCTCTTAATACAGAAAATAATCATACTTCACAGAGTCAGTAAGTTCTTCCTTTGTAGTTATTTGAAAAACAAATGCTTTTGCTGGATAGTTTTCTAAAACATAGCAGCGACCCATCAAATACTGAACCAACTGGAATGTTACATTATTAAGATTTTATTCTTAAAAATATATTTTGCATAATTCTTTGTAAAAGCGTTTTATAATTGAAACAGAGGCATTCACCAGAAGAAGATCCAGTGCAAAATTCTGAGGAAATCTAAATGGGAAATATTTCACTTACAATTGTTTCAAGCTTCATTTGATGGTTTAAATAGTAAGTGTGAAGATGAAGGTGATTTACAGTTGCATATCCACAAAGACTATTGAATCCAGCTCTTTGTTGACTATTGAAAAATAAACAAATAAGTTATCAAATAATGTAATGATGTAAATGACTAATATAATACATTACACTTTCACTTACACAGAACCATTCAATAATACTGAACTAATTCCAAGGATTAAAGCTTCTTGATTAAGGATCTGTGGAAGACATTTGTAAAGAGATGGTACCAGCAAGCAATGGTACAGTTCAAGAGGACTAACATTTATCATAAAAACATTGATATTCTCTGTATAAAAATTATATATTGAATCAATTATGGTCAATTATTAATTCTTACCCTTAAGGTGAAATTAAAAATAAATAATAACCATTTTTAGAAAAAGAAAACATAATTTCTTCTTGATTTGCTTTAGTGAAATTAAAGCCATCTGATGAAAATGGCTGATTCACACTAGAAATGTTTTCAGGCATTCTTTTATTGACAGCTCGGTCAGTGTTCAGCTGTAAATTTGTAAGAAATAACACATCTAGATGAGTGTAATAAGTTTAGCATTAAGGCTAAAATCAAAAACCCAAACCTGAGCCAAAAACCCATGCTCTCCTTCCAAGATACAACTTTTGGTAATATTCAATTCATATCTGAATAAGTTATTTTTCTTTTTCGAAAGCCAAACATTCTCCAATTTTAAACCGAACTCAGATTTATTTTGATTCGGCCAATTAACATTGAAAATAAAGTCTTCATCACAGAACTCAAAATTTTCCATCTTCTAGGTTTAACCCTCAGCATCTAAACTTAAAACGAGTTAGTTTAATTTCAGAAAATTAAAAATTTGCAGCTAATCAGAGCGAATTGCTTATAATGCAGATCTTTTAAAATATCATACTAGCCTACAAATCTTATTCTGATATGTTGTCAGTTATCATTGACTTATCACTAGTAGTGGTGAGATCAAAATAACGTAATATTGGAAAATAACGGTTACTGTGATAACGTGGTACCAGAACGAGCCCGTTATTGGAATAACTCCTTCATCGTTTCACTCGCCAATAACCAAATAGCACTTCGACATGATTTCAATAAGAGTTGAAGGCCGAGGCGTTTTCATTCACAATTACTGATTGAAAAATTAACAAAAAAATCAAACTTAGTTAATTCGCACAAAAAAATGGAAAAAATATCAAGTAAATGTTTTAAAACTGCCTTAGACGTTATACAAGTGGCGACCCCTACGTTATTGTTAGACGTTATCGGAACTATTAAACTGTTCTTGGCTTCGTTGCCTGTTTTTTGCGAATATAGAAGTATTTCATTCACAATTAACAAAACTGATTGAAAAATTAACAAAAAAATCAAAATTTGCTAATTCGCACAAAAAAAATAAAGTAAATATGTTTTAAAACTGCCTTAGACGTTATTCAAGTAGCCCCATCTACAGTTACCTTAGACGTTATCGGAACTATTAAAGCGTTCTTGGCTTCCTTGCCTCTTTTTTTGGCGAATATAGAAGCATTTCATTCACAATTACTGATTGAAAAATTAACAAAAAAATCAAAATTTGCTAATTCGCACAAAAAAGTGGAAAAAATATCAAGTAAATATGTTTTAAAACCACAAAACTGCCTTAGACGTTATTCAAGTAGCGACATCTACAGTTATCTTAGACGTTATCGGAACTATTAAAGCGTTCTTGGCTTCCTTGCCTCTTTTTTGCGAATATAGAAGCATTTCATTCACAATTACTGATTGAAAAATTAACAAAAAATTTAAAAAAAGACTTTAAAAGTATTATAATTTTATATTGATGATAATTGTTGACCTATGATAATTTATGTTGAAGAAATTGGTCCGGGTAGAGGTCACTGCATGAAATTCTCAAGTAATTTCAGAAGATCTTTATTAATAGCCAACGTTTCGACCTACGCTGTAGGTCTTCTTCAGGGCTATATACAAAATACAGACAATTTAAGAAAACGGTACGAATATATTAAAACATTTTAAATATAGATAAACTAAAAGAAGGTGAATACAGGCAAAACATAAGGTACCTGTGGGGTTGGGCCGGGGGGGCTTGCCGCGATATTGCTAATGCAGCAGATGCTCTTTGGATGCTAGTCTCAGGATTGTTATCGAAGTGGCGTTGGACACAATTTCTTCGATAATCTGCTCTTACTGCTGCCTGGAAATTGGTCGCCTTCATTACGTATTAAGAATGACATAGTCTCTCGTAGTCTATTAAAAGTTAATGAAAAGACTCGTCGATTAGGCTCTCTTCTATTTGGAAATCGGCGCGCATACTCCCGCACCGCTTCTATAGCATTACCGTTACAGAAACCATACACAAAAATCATATCAGCGTATTCAACATTAGAATATGTATGCGGCATTGTGGCTGATGCTATTCACACAAAAGTATCTGAGTAACTGACTGAAGACTGATTTAGTAATTATAATCCTAGAAGGAAGCCAAAATGTAAAGAAATAAAATAATGTAAAGGATAACATTAAGTGTTTACATATCGCACTGCCTAGCCTGACGAACTTTGAAAGGTGATAATCGCTACCTGTAACATTTTTGTTTTGTTTCTTTTTTTGCGATTTTCACTAAAACTAAGCAAAAACGAGCAAATCTCTAAAGGACTTTTTGTCTTAATTTTTCGGTTCCCTATAAGTTCCTGAAGTTTTGCCATTTAAATTCGGGACATCCTGTATAATTGATTTAATTTATTTTATAGGAATTCACTTTCAATTTTAAATCGAGATTGTAATGCTTAAACAACACTTGTATTACTGCCTATGAAAAAAAAAATGAAAGCCAAGTTTTCCCATTCTAAAATTATAATATATGTTGAAGAAATTGGTCCGGGTAGAGGTCACTGAATGAAATTCTCAAGTAATTTCAGAAGATCTTTATTGATAGCCAACGTTTCGACCTACGCTGCAGGTCTTCTTCAGGGCTATATACAAAATACAGACAATTTAAGAAAACGGTACGAATATATTAAAACATTTTAAATATAGATAAACTAAAAGAAGGTGAATACAGGCAAAACATAAGGCACCTGTGGGGTTGGGCCGGGGGGGGGGGTCCTCTCTGGCTATGAAACACTGACTGATATAATTGAGAAGGAAGGATGGTCCCCCACCCTTACTAAGTGTAAAAAAAATTTCCCAGAATATAAAAGCCGTTACAATGGCTATAAGTAACTTATAAAGAGAAAGAAGCAGATAGTGTAGAAGCCTCATATAAAGACTTGAAAGACCATACACATACACATTCTAATTTACCCATATCATTTCACATTCCTATTGTATATTCAGTTTTTATTTTTTATCTGTAATACCTTAATTTTTTAACTGTCAACACTTTCTGTTTTATTATTATTTTCTTCATGTTTTATTATTATTTTCTACATTTTAACCTTCATAATTACCTTACTGTACATCTTTATCAATTTTTTTTGCCTGTATTCACCTTCTTTTAGTTTATCTATATTTAAAATGTTTTAATATATTCGTACCGTTTTCTTAAATTGTCTGTATTTTGTATATAGCCCTGAAGAAGACCTGCAGCGTAGGTCGAAACGTTGGCTATCAATAAAGATCTTCTGAAATTACTTGAGAATTTCATTCAGTGACCTCTACCCGGACCAATTTCTTCAACATATATTATAATTTTAGAATGGGAAAACTTGGCTTTCATTTTTTTTTTCATAGGCAGTAATACAAGTGTTGTTTAAGCATTACAATCTCGATTTAAAATTGAAAGTGAATTCCTATAAAATAAATTAAATCAATTATACAGGATGTCCCGAATTTAAATGGCAAAACTTCAGGAACTTATAGGGAACCGAAAAATTAAGACAAAAAGTCCTTTAGAGATTTTCTCGTTTTTGCTTAGTTTTAGTGAAAATCGCAAAAAAAGAAACAAAACAAAAATGTTACAGGTAGCGATTATCACCTTTCAAAGTTCGTCAGGCTAGGCAGTGCGATATGTAAACACTTAATGTTATCCTTTACATTATTTTATTTCTTTACATTTTGGCTTCCTTCTAGGATTATAATTACTAAATCAGTCTTCAGTCAGTTACTCAGATACTTTTGTGTGAATAGCATCAGCCACAATGCCGCATACATATTCTAATGTTGAATACGCTGATATGATTTTTGTGTATGGTTTCTGTAACGGTAATGCTATAGAAGCGGTGCGGGAGTATGCGCGCCGATTTCCAAATAGAAGAGAGCCTAATCGACGAGTCTTTTCATTAACTTTTAATAGACTACGAGAGACTATGTCATTCTTAATACGTAATGAAGGCGACCAATTTCCAGGCAGCAGTAAGAGCAGATTATCGAAGAAATTGTGTCCAACGCCACTTCGATAACAATCCTGAGACTAGCATCCAAAGAGCATCTGCTGCATTAGCAATATCGCGGCAAGCAATATGGCGAACTTTGAAAGGTGATAATCGCTACCCATACCATCTTCAAAAAGTTCAGAATTTATTACCTCAAGATTATGTCAAGAGATTGAATTTTAGTAACTGGTTTCTTGAAAAAATTCGCGATGATAATTTATTTCCATTAAAAATTATATGGACCGACGAAGCTACCTTTACAAGAGGAGGAATTGTTAATCAAAGAAATTGTCATGTATGGGCTCTTGAAAATCCCAGACCTATTAGAGAGAATAGGTTTCAGCATGAATTTGCTATTATGTTTGGCTTGGAATTTGGAACGGATTACTGGTGGGAACATATTTTTTACCTGGAAGATTGAATGGTATCATATTTACACATTTTTTGGAGAACGACTTTTCTAATTATTTAGATGACATTCCCTTACAACAGCGGATTGAAATGCGGTTCCAACTCGATGGATGTCCAGCTCATTATAGCAGAGTTGCTCGAGCTTGGCTGGGTATAAATTATCCACAACGATGGATTGGACGTGGAGGAGTAGTACCTTGGCTACCCAGATCACCTGATATGACACCCATGGATTTCTTCGTATGGGGAACCTTGAAGCAGAAAGTTAATTCGGTGTCAATCAACTCAAGAGAGCAATTAAGAGACCGAATCATTGATGCAGTGCACCAAATATCATCAGAACAATGTTTAGCTGCAATTTATCAAGTGAATGCTAGATGTAATGCTTGCATTGGTGCAAGAGGACAACATTTTGAGCAATATTTACATTAAAAAGAACATAACATAAATATAAATGTAAATAAATAAGTATAAAAATTAAAACTTGTTTTGTTTCTTTATTTGCGATTTTCTCTAAAACTAAGTTATTTCTCATTTACCGTGACCTCTTTAGTTGAAGCCAGGTCAAAATTGTATAAAGCCATTTTAAGTCGTCTTCGGAGAAATATGTTCAAAACATTGTGATTCCTCTTTCACACCACAAGGTTTCTAAACTGCTTACGACCAATGGCTAACAATAATAAACAAATAATCTTTTTTCCCATAAATAGATGTGTTTTGAATAATTTATGATAATTATTACATCATTAATTTATCTTATTTTAGGGGGAAGAGAATGGTCCGGGTGAAGGTCAATTGTACCCACATTGTAGGTCTTCTCCAGTAATGGATAGACAAAATACAAAAAAAAAATTACAACTGAAATAAAGAGAAATATAATAAAAATAGAGTAAAATATGATAAACATAGGATACAGCATTACATATAAGATACGATTAGACTGAATGAATATCTTAAAAAAAGGGGGTATTGGGGCAGAATGACGACCCGCATATAGATAACAGCTAACTTTATTTCTCTTTATATGCTGTTCTATATATAGTCTATTATAGGCGTATTATATACTAACAACAAAACTTAATCCTACACTCCTACTGATATTTCCTAAGTCTAAGTGTCTTTTTTTTTTTTTATACACCTTATTGAACATTACAATCTGCCACTTGTGGGCAATAAGTAATGGTGCTATGTAGCTTATAGTCATTCCATAACAAAACAATAATATAAACAAAATGAAATAAATAAATATATACATGCGGAAAAATATATACGTGTGGTAATAAAAAGAAATTAATGCGAAAATGACAATAAAATAAAGTAAAACACAAAGTAAAACGAAAAGATAAAGTTATCCCATTACTAGCAGGTAATAGCTGCATAAAAGTCGGTGAAGAAACTATTTGCCTCAACCCACTAATGCTCTTTCAAAGGATGTGCATGGCTAAGAAATCCGAAGACGAGATAAAGGATTACCTTAAATACGACGAGCTGGCCCCCTTTCCTTTGTCGTTTTTTTCGGAAGCAGAAATGCGCGAAGGAACCAAGCATCTTAATATTCCGTATTCACACCGCTTTCCGATGAATTTCAATTCGGAGATAAACAGATCAATGTGATGGATACGCAAAGTTGTGTGGCACCGAAATGATTTGTTTGGAGCGATTAGTGATAAACCTGTTCGATATGCAAGATCATTTTGGTTCCTACGCAATTGTTGTTTTTGATGGATATCCAACTGATGGCAATACAAATACAAAGACTGCAGAAATACTTCGTTGATCAAAATAGCACGTGTCTGCTGATGTCCTTTTTGATGAAACAATGGTGGTGCAAGTTTCGCAAGAGCGATTTTTAAGCAATGATAAAATAAAGTTCGTCTCATATCGATGCTGAAGAACGAATTTGAGCTGGCTACATTTACAGTTAAACAAGCTGAAGATGATGCCGATGTGCTAACTGTCAGCACTGCAATTTCATTATGCAGTGAATCAATATTTGATGCTGTTTTTGTGGTCGGAGAAGGCGTTGACCTCTTAGTACTTCTGACGTCTGTAGCGCCAGCCGAAAGTTCTATCTAATTCCGTAAACCTGGAAGAGGAAAATCTGCTGAGAGAATATATTCAGCAAGTAGCATCAAAAACGAAGAAGCAACCAAGCACATTCTGTTGCTCAGAAAAGAACAGAGCGCTTCATGAAATAATTGAAATTTTCAACAAACAAGATTCCACGCCAGAGGAGATTGCCGAGGATGGATAAAAAGAGATTCGTTTCCAACGCTTCGCCAAACCTACGCTGAAAAGCAAATTTAATCTTGCCTCTTTGCCATCTACAAAAGACGCGGCGCAATTCCACACCTTTGTTATGTTTATAAAACTGACTGGAAGACTATTACACATTGAACATATATTTATTAAATATATATAGAACATTTACATTAATAATCGTTAGTACGAAATTTAGATGTAACCTGCTTCACTTCTGAAACTATAATGGCCGAGACCAACCCCCACTCTGTTGCCAGCGCTACAGGCAGAGCCAAAACACAATAGCCTTTAGGACGTACCACCAAGTACAGGAATGGAGAGGCATAGAGAAAAATCCTGAAGACTGGGGTTGGAAGCATGGCGCTTACGGGCTCACTCCCATAACAATGGCGTTAAAACCTGCTCCCGATTTATTATTAAAATCGGTATCTTGTAACTGCAAAAAGGGGTGTGGTGGGGCATGCAGCTGCCGAAGGCTGGACTTTAATGTTCGGTTGTATGTGGCTTCTACACTGGCGAATCTTGCGGGAATATGCAGGAAATCCGCACTGAAAGCGAGGACGAGGATGACGTCATTTTTCATGCTACGGACAAAAACTACGACCAGGACACCGACAATAACCAACCCGGACCATCGAAACGTACCAAAATGTAGTATAAATTAATTTTTGTAACGCTCTACAAACATAATTCACTATTCTTAAATTAAAAAAAAAATGCGATATACTTTTCGCCTTTAACTTTGTTTACGAAAAATATAATACTGTTAAATGACATTATTCAAGTGCCTTTTAGTTTTTTTTTTTTAAATTATGTAAAAATATAATGATATATAATAAGAATAATAAAATAAAACTTAACCAAAATGAAGTTTCCACATTTTTTTTTCAGATAGTGCAACTTCACGGAGCTGTAACTCCTAACATTTGTGTTACGAAAATTTTTTTTCTACAAAAAATATAGACAATGTTGTCTTCTTTAACTTTGTATAGAACATCTTTTGTCGTGAAAGCCACTGTTTTTGAGTTATTATCAAACAAGCAAATTTTCGTACGTAAATTCAAAGATGGCGGCTCGAGCACATGTGCCTCGAAGTCGAAAACTCAGATTTTTCATTAGGGCCCCAAGACTAACAACATACTAAGAAATCGCTACTAACCCACCTTTTCCCTTCAAAAAGCCCCCACGTACTGGATTACAATAGGAGCTCTAAATTATGCCTATCCAGGTTTAATTAGGATAGTTACTTTTACGAGCATAGGATCGGAACCTCCATATTATGTACCTTCCGAAGGACTTACTTATAAGTGAGTTATTCCAATAACGGGCTTGTTCTGGTAACACGTTATCACAGTAACCGATATTTTCCAATATTAGATTATTTTAGACTGTTACGTTATTTTGGCCTAACCACTACTAGACAATTGGTCCGCTCGAGAGGCTACGTTTTAAAGTATTCCACCAAGGAGGGTTACAGTAACCTTCCAATTGTGAATAGTTGAATTTTACCAAGAGATTTAAATGACTTTTGTTAAACATTTACTTAATTGGTGATGGCTGATGCTTGATTTGGTATGGCAAGAAATTTGGTTTGCCACTTAAGGAAGTGGGCTTGTACTTATAAACACAGAAATCAAATTTCTGGTGAGCTTTTTACAAAATTTGCTTAGACTTAGAAAAAAGACTCAGTACATCATTAAATTTGTTTTTGTTGCTTGATTATAATTATAATTACTTCTAGATTACTACTTATATAAAACTGCGTCTCATAAAATATTGCAAAATGAGTGATAATGAAACTGAAGTGTGTGTCAATGACACTGATGATTTTACCAAACAGATTTCTCACCTTTTGGAATCAGGAAATCATGAGAAAGTATTTAGCCTTATTAGTTCTGAAAACTTTTTAAATGATACTGAGGAGCAATGTTCAGAGATGATAACTACATTAGCCGAGAATCTTAGTGAAATTAGTTATAATAATAATCGTGAATTATTTCAGCATTGTGAAAATATTATTTATAAAATAGCTGCCATTGCGAAACCAGATATCGTGCTAATAGAATTTATCGAGCACGCTGAAAAGAATGATGATGTACTATTTATGACCATGTTAAAAGCAATGAAGATATCGTTATTAAGGATATCGGAAAATCTAGGGCAACATTTAATGTGGTGTTGTAACACTGCTCTGCGGCATATAAGGTACATGGAGCATAGTGAAGATTTTAAACTAGATGGAGAAGAGTATGTTCTTTTTGAAAATACAGATTCCTCAAAAAAATTAATAGATGTTTATTACCGTGTACTTGATTTCTGTGAGCCTTTCAGTAGTGAAAAAATTAATGCAATTACATCAGATCCTTACCATAAGGTGATCCTTGAAGAGAATAGGAATTGTTTTTTATCTTTTTTAATTAAGTTATTGGGAAGACCATTGGTTTATATGAATTTAGAAAATAAAAAGAGCAAAGGAGAATTTCGTTTGATAAGTGAAAAAATCCTAGATAAAATTGTTAAATTTCAAAGTGATTTAATGTACTTCTTGATTTTCATTTCTAAGTATCATTCCAAACAGAAGGAAGCATTATCAGATGTTGTTGACTTAGATTATAATAATATTTCTTTAGCAGTTCTTTACTATCTGGTATTTAAGGAACAATTGTACATTCAGAATATTTCTCATGTATATAATGCACAATACATTTTTGAAATGTTAACCATTTTATCAGTAGAATTGCTCACTACCATGCATAGTGCAGTTCAACAAAAGGGGCTTCAGTTATTTGAGGCTGCTTTGCAAAGAATCGTAGATTCTTCTCTAAAGTTTACTTGTGTGCAAGATAATCTTTATGGACAATTATCTGAAAGTTTATGCAATATTATGATTTATTCTGATGTTAAGACAAATAGGCAGATTTCTGTTGATCTGTTCAAGTCATTTTTATTGAAATTTAATTCTCAGGGAAGATTTATCATACTTTTAAATATTCAAAGTAAAGTAAAATCACCTAATTTCATAGGTTATATAATTCCTATCACCAAAGACTTAGTTTTGAAAGCACTTAACGAGAAAGAAACAGCCGATTTAGAATATTTTACTGGACAAAATTTAAGAAATCTTTTGAAAAAGTTTTGTCATCTGCACAATGGCCCTGAAAGTGATTTAATTGAACTATCAGATCAGATTGTGTCAGCATTAAATATTCTCCGATTTATATTTATTAGAGATAAAGAAAATATCACTGGTATAGCTGAGTTCATTCCATATCTTGAAACTGAATATTTTGAACCCCTTAAAAAAGGATTATCTATATCGGTTGCGCATTACAAGCTGCAAATAAATGAACTGAATAATAAAGCTCCTGGTGAAAAAGTAACTGTTAGTATTGGTGGTACTCAGCTTCCTCCAGTTTCAAAAGAACAGCAAATTAAAATTCTTAATACAGCGTTATGTACTTTTGACGTATTAGAAAGTTTAAGGGCAAGAACCCAAGAGTGCTTAGAAGAATTTCAGCAGCTTCATTTAATTAAATAATGTTCTCTGGAATTTCTATTTTGTCTATTTTTAGACATAACCATTTTAATACTATTACATATTCTATTTAATATTAATACTGTATAAATATTCTATTTAATATTAATACTGTATAAATATTCTATTTAATATTAATACTGTATAAATATTCTATTTATTTTATTTTCTGTTTAAAATATTTACTGAAACAGGATACATGAAAGCTAACTTGTTAGTGATTGTTAATATGCTCTTAACTGAACGTATCAAGGATGGTTTCCTTTTTTTTCCAAATATTAAGATTATAATATCTAATCCATTTGTCCATATCAATCAACCTCTATCCTCTTTTATTGTTTATTATGATTGTAACAATTAAATACTGGAAAATCTTAATATAATACTAGTGTGTAGCTTGTTATATCAGAAAAAAATATGTTCTCTTTTTTTTTTTAGTTATGATTCATTTTTGTTAAACCAATTTGGATTCATTTTGATAACCAATTTTGTTAAAATATTTCCAAAAACTGCTTGAAATATTAAGGACATCTCATATAGTTCAAATTTTATGTATTGGCTGATTGAGAAAAAATATAACTTTTGATAAAGTTTAGTAAATAGTTTTTAGATGTAGGATCAGTAAAAAACAATTTATCGCTATGTTGACCGTTATGTGTCTATGTTTGATGGAATGCTCTTTGATTGTAATTATATCATTAGTGAAATAAGATTTAAAATCCTAAATGTGATATCATAAATATCTGTATTGTAACTATTGTTTTCAGGTTTAAATCTATTTTTTTATTCTGTGAAATGCAGACTATGTTTTTCTAAGCTTAATCTTATGCATTTAGATGTATTAGAATAAAGTAAATAAGTAAATTAACGAAGAAAGCCAGTTAGTGATTAATTCAATATTATTTTTACAATACATTAGTGATCTTGAATCACATCTAAAATAGTTTATAGTGAACTGTTAATTTATATAATAAGCCTAATATAGGAGTAAAATTAAAGCTTCATATTATATTGCATTAGGTATAGATTAATACTGTGATTCTGTAAGTCAGTTTTCATGTTTCTGTTATAAAAATAGACACTAAGTAATATTACAATAACAAGTTTATAATATTTGTATAATTATTTATTATAATATATTAAGTACTGTTTAAATTTGATAAAGTTGTTATAACTCTATACTTATTTAAGGAACTGATAGATTAGTTTTTCTCAGAAAACTATTTATTTCAGAAAATTAATTAGATAGGTATTTGAAATCGTAGCAATAGAAATTGAAACATTATTTGTCAAATAAAAAAAAAAAATATTCTAATTCTGAATTATTTTAAATTGAGGGTAGATCATCAAAATGAGTTAGTTATCTGTAGAGCCCTAATTTTTATGCAAGTTTATATTTTGTTCCCACACATTTTTTTGTGAGGTGACCATATATCTTGATGAATCAATGTTCTTAAATGAAATTGGATACATTTTCATCTGCATATTAGACGATAAATGCATATTTTGAAGGTTTCAAATAAATAAAAAATAAAATATTGAGGAAGAAATTTGGGATGCAATCATTGGTGCGATTCTGTTTAAATCACCCTGAATGTTGGTTTTGTTTAGGCATTAATGGATTGAAGCTGAGTTAGGTTTTTACAAGCTTATATTATTGTTATAGGCAAATTTCAATTATACAGTGGGATTGTTTATCATTAATTGTAAAAAAAATTGAAATAATATAATGTCAAACTCTGAATTCATGGCTGTATGCTTGAAGCTGACATATAAGGTTATCTCTGGTCTAACTTATGATTTTTCATTGACATAAAGTAAAATTATATTTTCATTTCAATTTCCTAATTCAAACTTTTTTTTGAGGAATTTGTTACAGATGTGTTAATCAAAAACAATAATGTTATCATTGATAAACCCATTAATACTGTACAATTTGGTTCAAAGTACTTTTTAAAAATAAATGATTATGCGAAGAGGTGATTTATCACAATATTGCTGTCAACCGCCAGGTTTTCCCCCCAATTAAGGATTTCAACTATATAGAAGCTGAGTGTAAGTAGGGTCTTCACATCCTACAGATTTAGATCTGAATTGTTTATACAGGATAAAAAAATAATTTAAACATTTACAACATTCATGGTTTTGCCCATCTTTCTTGTGTCTTGATTTTAATTGCTGATTTTTAGGATTTTCTTTTTCTCCTTTACAATATTTATTATTTTAAAATCAATGAAGTTAAATTGACTAGTGTCTTGAATATTATTGATTCATATTATCAAATTTCTCTATAGTTCATTCATGAAAAATATTCTGTTATATATTTTTTTACAAATCCTCTTATTCGACATAAAACTGCACTCATTCCTAAAATCAGAGAAAATGAAATTAGTGTGACTTTTACTGTTTTGTATAGAAATTCTTGTTTTTTTCTAATGAAAGAAATATACTCTCTTAAAAGCTTTAAGAATTTTAAACAATTCATGTCCTGTGTATAAACTATAATTATGAATCAACAAGGGAAAAAGGTAAGCAATTATAAGACTATGAAATGTATTAACTCTGACAATTTTTTTGATTAATTGAAATCCTGCTAGGTCATATTTAAGTATTTAAATCATTAATTTATTAATCAAAATAATTTTTTTTTACAATATATGACTAACGGTTCAATTTCCCTCATATATGAGATTGTACTTTGTGAATTAATATTAAATATATATTATTTTGATTGTTTAGTTTAAAATTAGTTTCTTTATGATATGTTGATATATTGTTGAATATGTCAACAAATGAAAGGATCGGGGCAGGCCGCCTAAGGTATGGCCATGTGAAGAGAATGGCGTTTGAATGTTGATCAAACCGAGTGCTGGATTGGGTTCCACCAGGGAGGAGAGGACACGGACGGCCCCAGAAGCAGGTGGAGGATCGAGAGGTGTGGAGCTCTGCTCTGACTGGTTAAGGCAGCCCGTGTTGTAATGCCTATAATAATAATGATAGTTTCTTTATAACTGAATTACTAACTAAATTTAAGGAATTAATTAAATTTATATATGCATTTTAAGGCTTCTGATCAATTATAACCCATTTGTTCTTGTCTTGAAACAGTTTATTTTTTCTCCAGATTTTTCTAAAAGAAAGGTGTTCCAATAAAGGATTAGGATTAGTTATGAAGTGCTGGATGTTTTTAGAAAAGTAGAGCTTAAACTAAAAGAGTAATAATAATTAAATATAAGTAATAACAATTAACTGCATCTACTGTAATAATAAAATTGGTCAAAGGTCAATAACAATCTATATATTTTTGCCAAGTACATTTTTGTTACTTGGAGATATTGGGACTTCTCCATATGCTGGTATAGGATTTTTCCTAACAATTAAGCATCATTAAAAATTGGTATTTAACTCATTTACATGACCCAAAGTATATATAACTGTGACCTGTAACTTAGACGCCTATTGTAAGGGAAGTCAGGAGCTTTTGAAAGAACATTAAGTGCACTACTATTGTATTCAGATGGAAACATATGTTCAAACTGTTCTCTTGCAACAAATTTGGCATTTTGCCTTGTACATCTTTAGAACCCTGTACTATTGGTAGAATATTTTTGCAGACAGATACAGTATGTCTTCTAAGCTTTGTATTTTTTCAATCACATCTGCTTATTCAGTTTAAAGATCTCTACAATAGATTTAAAACTCAGAATTACTATTCTGATTAATTAAAACTACTCAATCATGATTTAGTCTAGTTTAAGTATCCAACATTATGTACTCTATAATTTGTATTTTATAGTTTTATGTATAAGCTATAATATAATATCTTTAATTAAGTGAATTGGTCGAGCATTAATTGTAACAATCTTCTCAATGGGCTACTTGAGGTATTATTAAATACTCTTAATTCTTAAAAGTATTATGTGGTTTTATTATTCCTTTACCTCCTGCTTGCTGATAGGCATCGAGAAGTTCTGATCACTTTTGCAGTTAAAATCTGTCCTGTTCTGTTCTACTTTCAAGTCTGTTTGTCATAATGTATTATGATAGATGTTAATGTATCAAGATCTATCTTACTTTCTTTTAATTGTTTTCTGATTGTATTCTTAAAGTCTCTCACATGTATTTTATGTATGAAATGGCGCCTAGTATTTTAAGTTGACATAAGAAATCCATTCCTACTGTTTCATTATGTTAAGCTTTTTCACTTCATGCTTGCCTATAATTTTATTTTATTTTTTAAATTAATATTGGCAATAGGGTTTGATCAGGTGAGCTCACAGTAGAACAGTTTTGTTCTGATTTCTTCAAAGCTGGATTTGTATGAAATTTAAATTATGAATGAAAAAAATAAACCTAGTTGTTATACTATGATTAAATTATCTTACTTTAAAACATACTAAATATATTAAACTGAGAATAAAAATTTTTACCTTAGACTTATAAAAAAACACATCAATTTTACAATAAAATTATGACCATATATTTACTAACTAACAGATTTAAAACAGAAATTTCTTTTTCTGTTCTTATTTATTTATGTTAATCTTTTTGCCCCATAAATTTCTTTTTCTAAGATTTTATTCCTCAATGTATAAAGGAAATTATAGACTTTTTTAAAATTCAAAAATATTTTATTTTTTTATTCCTGCCCAATTGACTCATCATCAAATTTCTAATCCACAAATTAAATGCATATATAAGTCATCTTTATGTTACTAAAATATGATTATATTGTGATTTTACATTTCTTCAAATTTGTCTAACATTATATAATTAAGAGAAAAAAAATCATATTTAAAAGAATAAAGGTATTGCCTAATTAATTAGAATTATTTTATATTATTAAGGTACCTTGTCTATTCAAAACTGTCTTCTAAAAAGAAATATTGTATTGAAAACATATTTAGAATGTATCCGCAATTTCAATAAATTAGTGTTTTTACACTAGGATGTTTAAGTAAACAAAATAGGTTCAACGAAGCATACTTATATTAAAAACCAATGGTAAATCAGCTAGACTCAAAACATTTTTTAAAAAATTAATTTTAGGAATGTTTGCAATTTCCTTAAAGAATTGAGAAAAAAAATCAAAATAAGATAAAACTAATTAAAATTCTCATACAAGACTGAAAAGACAAGAAACTGCTCGACGTTTTCGCCTACTTCAACATTTACTGGACAAACGTTCAAAGCGCCCAATTAATTACAAAAGACTCGTTTACATGACAGTTATCAGACCTATTTGGACATACGGAGTTGAGCTTTGGGACTCTACTAAACCATCCAATTCATCTCGTATCCAATCCTTACAATCCAAAATCCTTCATAAAATCATCAATGCTCTTTATTATGTCACAAACAAACTCATCCATCATGATCTTTATATCATCCCATATGTTGCTGATTTGGCCCAAACTAGATACCTATCCTTTCATGAAAAGCTCCATACACACTTGCATCCGCTAGTCTCTCAACTTGCTTCCCATATTATTCCTGATAACCCTCCGAGGTGTCTGAAAAGAAGATGCCCTCGAGACCTTCTACTACAGAACTTTATTGGAGTGCTATCAATTGGTAGTTTCTCCACAGGTGTTTTTTTTTTGTTTCATGTCCTTTGTTCATACAGCAGATTTACTTGATGTAATATAATTACAGTTGTAAATATCAATAAATTATTCTTAAAAACAAATTAAAATCCTTTGAAAAAATCTTGCTCCAATACAAAATATAATAATATTAATTATTATGTAAAGGAAATAGTTGGGGGGTGCAGTCAATAAGAACACCGAATAAGTGAAGTACTTATATTATGTGCCGACGTTTCGACCTACAGTGTAGGTCATCTTCAGGGCGAATGTTGGGAAGCGTGGCCGTTACATATAGCGGCTGGAGCGTACTAGTACTAGTACTAGCGCTCCAGCCGCTATATGTAACGGCCACGCTTCCCAACATTCGCCCTGAAGATAACCTACACTGTAGGTCGAAACGTCGGCACATAATATAAGTACTTCACTTATTCGGTGTTCTTATTGACTGCACCCCCCAACTATTTCCTTTACATAAGATCATCCAGTCAACTATTTTCATCTCTCACAATATTAATTATTGTTTACCTTTCAGTTATTAAGGATGAAAAAGGATTCTGTACAGCTAGAGATCAGAAGGAATACCAAGAAACAATTAAAATTTCATCACAAGAAAGTGATAAAGAGAAGAAAAGTGATGGAATAAAGCAGAAAATACTTCAGGCTTCATTGCCTTTGGTTGAAGTTCATGGTTGGTCAAAGTCTGCCTTAACTGCAGGTTTGTTTCAAATTTTCCATGTCCTTAACAGAGTATTTAATGTTCATTTAATATATAAGAACAATATGCTTTAAAATTTTATCTTTTATTATTATTTTTTTTAAAAATAAAATATATTTTGTATTAGTAGTAGAAGTATTAATTATCAAGAAATACCAGGGTTATGATTTTTCCAGGACCAAAATATTTTCTTCTTTCGCGCTTTTAAGTTAAAGCTTTCTTATGTCTCGTGTGTTCTTTATAGTCTGTTATTAATCTTTCTCTACTAACTACTGTTTTGTGAAAATGTAATTAAAAATGGCTCTTTTTAACTGTAATAGTGCTGATGAGATTTTCTTGTAATATTGTACAATAAAAGAGATATTTAAATGATTATTATACATTTCTTTGATTCTTTACTTTAACAATTTACTATGAAATTAGGTATATAAGTATCTACATTATTTTAATAACTATTTTAAAGAAATACTAGTACTATTATATAAAAAACAAAACAACATGTACCAATACATCTCATGAAGAGTCTTGGGTTCAGTATGTGGTAAATACTGTACTGTTTCTTGTACAAGGTTTGTGTATAATCACGCTCAACCACTAGGGTTTTCCCCCCTGTTTTCAGTACCCACTTTATAGAGGATGGGTGAGCCCCAGGAGGGTCCCTGAGCCCAAAGGTTTCTCCCCAGCAGTTAACAGATTAAATAATATCTGCCACAGCCGGATTTGAACCCAGGACCTTCAGCATGGCAACTCAGTGCTCTACCACTCTGCCACTCAACATCCAAGTGCTTGGAGATAATAGTAGAGAAAGAAAATATTGTTTATTTTTAACTTTTCTTAAAATATTTTATTACTTAGAAAAAATCGTTTTATCTATTTATAGTTTGTTTTGTTTATTCATCTTAAAGTGTATTTTAAATTAAGATCTGTTGTAGGTGCAGAACAACTTGGCTATCCTGGTGTGGCTCATGGTCTTTTTCCTAGAGAAGGTGTTGAACTAGTCGAATATTTTTACCATAAATCAAATGCAGCTCTAGTCAGTTCTCTTTCACAGCTTGCAAAGGAATACGAAAATGAAATCAAACCGTAAGTTCACTTAAAGTTAATCCATTTTATTCATTTGTTTTCATATTGGAGTTATAAAAGATAATTCATATCCAAATTATTATTACTATGCAGACTATTGTGTTTATCCTTTTCAATATTCATTATTATTGTTCAATAAAATAATGAATAATCAATTGTTTATTTTTCTTGACCAATATTCATAATTAAAAATGGTACAGTACTTTAGTGTTTGTACTTTCCTACGAAGAAAGTACTAAGTATCCATTATTGGATTATCAAAGCTGGTGATTTAAAAATTACGACCGGTTTTCAGATAACAATTTATATTAATAATCCAGATTTCTTGCCTATAAAGCTCCACTATTATGTTATTAAGGCATTCCTCTGAAATCAATTTTTATTATAAAAGAAAGTGTACAATGTGAGTGCTCCTAAAACTCAGAAATGAGTCCCAGTATGATCAAGTTATATGTTGTTGTAGCCCTCTATCTCCCGTCCATGAAGAAAGTTCCCATTTTTACCTGAAGGGTATGGTTTTGAAAATATAAGGGCTGGAAGTTTTTGCCCTCTTGAAATTCCTAGAGAAGTCCAGAACATTTGAGAGTATTCAAGAGCATTCCACATCATTCTTGAATGTTTGGGAATATTCCAGAACACTCTTGAATGTTGTGGAACATTCTAGAACATTGTAGACCATTCGAAGACTTTTTCGTATGACTAGAGCCACCTATTGATATGAGTATATAAAGAAAGATCTGTCGTGGGTTATAATATTCTCGAATGTTTGGGAATATCCTAGATCATTGTGGAACATTCCAGAGCACTCAAATGTTTTGGAACATTCCAGAACACTCTCGAATGTTGTGAAATATTCTGGAACATTCGAAGTAATAGAATTGATTTACCATTGTAAAATCTCAAGAGCATCTGGACGAGGTGAACTTCTAAAACAAGCAAAAATTATCTTCTGGGATGACACATAAAAAATCAAATCAAATATAATGATGTTTCTTACATGGCAATTTATTATAAATTGCTCAAGCAATGTTCTGGTCTAATGAGCATAGTAAGTAATGCCCTTTCTTTAACCTTATCTTTTTAGGGCTTTTATTTTGTTGTTTGTTTGTTTTCTTGGGTTTAGGGGCGTAAAACATCTAGGTCATCAATGCCCGTTGGTTATTAAGTTATGGTAACCCACCTATCTGGGCCCGAGAAAGAACGAAGCGAGAGGCGCGCCCAGACCCGAGGGGGCAGGCCGAAGTCCAGAAGGCGCCTAAGTCCCACAAGTCAAGTGGTGGTTATATTGTTATTTATGACACGAAGATTGGTCAGAGGATGTGGATAAAAACCATGTTAACCACCCAGCCACACCAAGGACATTAGTACAATCCTTTTTAGTATATTGTATTTACACATTATAATTATAGATTTATACATACTTTAAAAGTATTGGAAGTAAACATGAAAATTTATTTCTTTTTCCCTTCTTTTAACTAATATTGAATACTATAAAGTATTAGGATTTTGCACATGCATTGATTTACATTCTAATAATTTGTTTTTACTTAAGTATTTTTTATTTTAAAACTTATTTTTTATCCTAATGAATATTTTTTATTTTAAGTCATTTTTTATCCTAATGAACATTTTTTATTTTAAACTCATTTTTTATCCTAATGATGTGTTTGTTATGGTTGATTGAAGAAAACTTTTTTTTTCGGGCTTAACAACCTTTGGTCATATGCCAAAACCTAATACATTAAAATATTATGAGTATATTTATTCATCAGGTAATAGAAGAAAAATGGATTATTCATGATTTTTTAAATACTAAAGTATACGAATTTCCCACGATTGCACCCTCTTTTCCATACTAAAGCTTGTGATAACTTGTATTTTTGGAAAATATAAAAGGGAAACAAATGGAAATTTAGTTCTAAGTGATTCGACTCAAAGCGACAACCTGTCGAATAATTAATTACCCTCAAAAGTTTTTCATTCCATTTAATTTACTCCATTGTTCTACAGACTAGTTTTTCGTAAGATTTTGTTTAAGGGAGACATCTAAAATATTATTATTTTTTTGTTTAAACTAATATAAATATTAATAATGATAATTAATTTCAGGAATAAGCCTTCAAAAAATGTAATTTTAGGAGGTGTTGAAGCACGTTTAAGAATGATACTCCCATATAAAGAAAAATGGCCCGAAGCTCTTGCCCTGATGACTCTACCTCCAAATATACCTATAGCTCTTGCTAATTTGTTAACCATAGTTGATGACATTTGTTATTTTGCTGGAGACAGGTCAATTGATGTAAGAATATTATTATTGATATTTAAAATAATATAAAAATTCCAATTTATTTTTTATACAACAGTGTAACATTGGTTAATAACACAGGCCAACGATGAAAAAACTTTTTTAATGAAAATACCTTATTCTTATGTTGTTTAGGTTGCTGAATCCAAATATGATGCTTAAAAAGTTGTATCACCCACCATTTATTCACATTTTATAGTTAAATTCATGAAATAAAGAAATATTTTTAGAATTTAACAGCTTTTTCATAGTTAAGATAACATGAAAAAATAGGTCTAATGAACAAAGATGATGTTGGCAGCACTGCTGAAACACATGCTAAACAGCTGATGTTTTGTTTATTTTCAACATAACCTCACTTTTACGTTTCCTGTACATGTGCTCAGTGCAATGTCTCATCGCGGCTGTAAAAACTCTGCTGACAGTTTTTGTTATATTTGTGGTGAGTTTGTTATTAAAAAGCACCAAAGAAACATTACAGACTTTGTGAAAAAGGTTTATCTAGCATACTTTGGAACCAAACTTGGAGACCAGGATAAACCTTGGGCACCGCATAAGGTATGTTATGTATGTGTTGAAGACCTCAGGAAATGGTCAAAAAAAGAGAAAAAACACTTTAAATTTGCTGTTCCCATGATATGGAGGGAACCAAAAAATCATTCCGATGACTGTTACTTTTGCAGTGTAGATATTACTGGTCATAACTCTAAGAACAAGAAGGTAATAAGCTACCCTAACCTTCCGTCCGCCATCCGACCAGTAGGGCACGGTGTAGATTTGCCAATCCCGGAACCACCAGAGGACTTAAATTCTATTGAAACAGAAGTATTTTCTGATGTACAGTCGGAGTTAGATGAACACGATGAAGAATTCCAATATGTTACAGAAAATGTAGAGCCTAAATTGTTCACTCAGGTCGAGCTTAATGACTTAGTTAGGGATCTGGGCTTAACAAAAGAAAAAGCTGAACTGCTTGGCTCTAGGCTAAAAGAAAAGAACTTGCTGGCGGCTGGAACCAGCATTCATGTGTATAGGAAGAGAGAACAACAATTTTCGAAGTATTTTGAACAAGAGGGTGATTTGGTGTACTGCTCAGACATTCATGGTTTAATGAATGAGTTTGGAATTGAATACAAAACAGAAGATTGGAGGTTGTTTATTGATTCATCCAAAAATAGTTTGAAGGCAGTTTTAGCACACAACGGTAACATGTATGCCTCTGTACCTGTCGGTCATTCTGTACATATGAAAGAGAGTTACGAAAATCTAGAAATAGTGTTAAATAAAATAGGTTATTCTGCACACGGTTGGATGATATGTGGTGATTTGAAAGTTACGTGCATGCTCCTTGGTCAGCAAGGGGGTTTTACCAAATTTCCATGTTTCTTGTGTGAATGGGACAGTAGAGCTCGGAATCAACATTGGTGCAGAAAGAACTGGCCTGCTAGGGAGTCTTTAAAGCCTGGCGAGAAGAACATTTTACGCAAAAACCTTGTAGATCCAAAAAACGTGCTCCTACCACCACTACATATTAAGTTAGGTCTCATGAAACAGTTTGTAAAGGCTTTGCCTAAAGATGGGCTTTGTTTCAAATATCTCTGTCAGAAGTTTCCACACCTTTCAGAAGCTAAACTGAAAGAAGGCGTCTTTACCGGGCCTGATATTAGAAAAATGATGTTTGACGTTAACTTTGAATCCACAATGACCTCAAATGAAAAGGAAGCATGGGTTTCATTCAAGCAAGTTGTCACCAAGTTTTTGGGAAATGAAAAAGACCCAGAATATAAGGCTATTGTTGCTAACATGTTAAAAAAATTTGAACAGTTAGGATGTTTGATGAGCCTGAAAGTTCACTTTTTGAGCAGCCACCTCGATTACTTCCCGGAAAATTTAGGAGATGTTAGTGAGGAGCAAGGTGAGCGTTTTCACCAGGACGTTAAAGTGATGGAAAAACGTTACCAGGGCCGCTGGAATACCAACATGATGGGGGATTACTGTTGGTCACTTCACCGGGAAGTTCAGCAAGCTATTCATCGCAGGAAAAGCTACACAAGAAGCTTCAAGGAAAAAAGGGAAAGAAAATATAAACCAATTCCAGTTGACAAGTGAACCTTGTATCATCACATAAAATTACTATTCCAAGTATTTTACTGTAAATACAAACCATTTTTACGATTCTACAGTGTTTCATTGATTTCCCTATATACTGTAAATGGGTATTAGACTATATAATAAAATACATTTTGCTTGGAAACTAAGGGTGATACATAAAAACTACGAGCAGATTTGGATTCAGCACATAAAAATCTATCAAGATCAGCTATTAAAATTAAAAAAGTTTTCAAAAAGGTTTTTTTTGTTGGCCTGTGTAATGTATTCTTTAAAGAGTTAAGCGTTATTTTTAGATGAGCTGGTATGGCAGGAGGCTGGCTTTAGCTGGTATATATAAAACAACAGAGTTGTACATACTGTCTGATACCTCCGCGGATCATCACAAATCATGGGAATTTCTTAGGAGAAGAGTCGAAGACGCTGTACAATTAGAAGAAATTGTGAGAACTTCTGAAAACGCTGGTGTTTTTGCTAAGGATTTTGCTACTGCTACCTTTACCACAGTAAGTTCTTTTTATTAATGATCAAAGTGTTTGAAAAGGGTTAATTTAATTTGAACATTTTCTTTATGTTTCCTTCTTATTCAAGAGACTACATTTTATTCACCATACACCTGTACATTAGATGCAAGTAAATATGTAATATATGTTGTTTTGTTTATCCATATTTATGTTTACAAAGTTTATCCATGTATGTGTTCTATTTCGTTATTTATGTAAAAAGTTCATATATTCTATTTTCTTTTCTTTATGGAGGTAGCTTATGCATCCCATGTTCATTTTTTCTTTATATAAATTAGCATAGACTAATTTAGGTGGGTGGCTTGTTCACGGCACATTGTGGAAATGAATCCAGAAGGCTGAGGACAGGAAATAGAAAGTTAAAAAACTGGCAACTCACCTGGAGACCTGTTTTGTTTTCCTCAACATATGTTGTAAAAATATAGTTGTTGGCTAGCCACAAAATGGACAGGTGTGCAAATTATATAGATCAGTTTTGTTAACAATAAACATGAGTGAGTAACTCAAGCTAATCCAGACTGAAGAATGGGAAGCAAGAGAAGAAGGCCAGTTAAAGAAACACACTATGAACAATGCAGATCCCCACCTCAAATAATGTAATATAGTTTTATTTTTCATCTTATTAAATTGTCAATTAGATTAATAAATGTTATGGTTAATGTTCTATAAATTTCACATAATTTCATACAGTCCACTAAAGATTTCTTTATTACAGAACCAGCAATCTAAATTAATGGTAACGTCCCCATCTTAAAGAATTATCCTAATTTTGAACACAAAGCTATATTAATTGGATTTCAAAAATAGAATAGAATAGAAAAGTAATTTTATTCTGGGACCAGGTCCCTTAAGAATAACAATATTGTAAATAAGAAATAGTATTATAATAATATTACCTTCTTCTTCTTTATCTTTCTCTTCTGACGTTCAGCGCTCTACACATCATTTTCATCTGGACCAGAGTTTTTCCCCTTCTTGCTCATATTCTTTGTAGAACCTCAAGGCCTTCTGCCCAGTAGTCGGGCTTCCACTACCTTCCTTGGTTGTCATTCATGGTCCATACAACAGACATGTCTGTACCACTTGAATTGTCTGTTTTCAATGAAAGTCTTTAGTTTGAACACTTTTAGTTTGTCCCTTATTTTTGCGTTCCGAACACGGTCCAACCTTGTTTCACCGACCACTCTGCGAATTTACTTCATTTCTGCTCTTGTTATACAGTTTATGTGTATGTCAATTAGGACCTAACTTTCACTCCTATCCGTAGTTGACTGCTTTGTATATGTGGAGCTTTGTCTCCCCCCACATTTTAGTATCCAACTATAGTGTTGTAGGTCTGGTAATATATTATATTTATGTGAAAGAAATTGGTCCGGGTAGAGGTCACTGAATTCAGTGACCTCTATCCGGACCAACTTCTTTCACATATATTATCAAGGTCAACAATTATCATTCAATATATTATATTTAATTTTCTAATGCTCTAATGTTTTCGATTTTTTCATCTACTTTACTAGACCTACTGATGATGGTTTCTAGGTAATAATAATAATATCCAGCGCAACAACTCGTCACCGAGTCTGGGCCTCCAGCATTCTCCGCCAATCAGCTCTATCCTGCGCAGCATCCCTCCTATTTCTAGCATTAAGAAGGGTACGTGCATCCTCTGCCACAGCTTCCCTCCACCTCACATTTGGTCTCCCAACTCTCCGTGTGCCATGGATTCCCTCTGTGAGAATCTTCTTGGGAATCCGAGTATCCTCCATCCGTGCCACGTGTCCTGCCCATCGTAGTCGGCCAAGTTTGATTGTTTGTTCTGGCAACATCTGAGGTCTTATATCTCCCTGTTGTACCGCCTTCTCCATATTCCTCCCACTTTTATTGGACAGAAGATCTTCCTCAGGATTGTCCTCTCGAAGATTAAGAGCATTTTCTCTTCTGCCTTTGTTAGAGCCCAGGCCTCTGAGTGATGTGAGTACCGGACGAATCAGGGTTTTGTAGATCAGCAGCTTTGTCTGCCCAGAAAGGAACTTGCTGATTAGTTGCTTCCTTAGGCTATAATAGCACCTATAAGCAGAATTAATTCTTCTTCTTATCTCCAGAGACATGTCATTTTGTAGTTAATTTCTGTCCCTAAGTAGACAAAGCTGTCCACAAAATCGAATCGGTACTGACCAACTTCGAAGGAATCCTCTTTTTCCTGGGTTCCTCCTATTCGCATATACTTGGTCTTCTGTATGTTGACATTAAGCCCAAGTTTTTTGGCTGCATCTTCCAGTGCTAAGAAAGCTTCCCTCAGCACCCTTTTAGATCTTGCCTGTCTGTTGAACAGAGTTCCATCTACCTGAATTCCAGAATTTCTTATGGCCATTTCTGCTCCAAGGTTGAAGATTAGGCAGGCGAGGGCATCACCTAGTCTCACTCCCGTATCTGTATGGAGTTCTTGTGAAAGATCTGATTCGACTTTTACAAGACATTTTGACTCTTGCATAGTCATTTTCACAAGACAAATGATCTTCTGGGGTATATTCAGATTTTTAGGGCTAGATATACTTCATTGCGGTCCACGCTGTCGTAGGCTGCTTTAAAATCTACAAATAGGTGGTGTGTGATCACATTGTACTCTTTGCATTTCTCCAGAATCATCCTTAGTGAGAATATCTGGTCCACCGTTGACTGCCCTCTTCTAAACCTGCTTGATAGTTCCCCAGATGGTCTGAGGTCTTATAGAGGTCATATATCTCCCTATTGTATCGCCTTCTCCATATTCCTCCCACTTTTATTGTACCGAAGATCTTCCTGAGGATTGTCCTTTCGAAGATTAAGAGCATTTTCTCTTCTGCCTTTGTTAGAGCTCTGCCTTCTGCCTTTCTCTGTGTGTGGTGAGAGCCTTGCAAATAAAATGTTCGAAAGAACCTTATATGCCCAAGATAACAGGGTGATTCCTCGGTAGTTTTCACATTCTGTCTTGTCTCCCTTTTTATGGATCGGACAAATGAGGGCCTTACTCCATTCAATAGGCATCCGCTTCTCTTTCCATATGTCGAGGATGAGGTTCTGAAGTGCTTTCTTTAATTCTTCTCCACCATACTTCAAGAGCTCTGACTGGATACTATCCATTCCGGGGGCTTTATTACTTTTTAGTTTGGCAATAGCGTCATCGAGGCTCATCGTCATCTGAGGGTTCTGCATCCTCCACAGGCTCCCCCTCATTCTGTTCGAATATGGGTTCTTCTCTACTCAGTGATTTTTTGAAGAATCTCACCCATTTCTCAAGGACCTCATCTCTTCGGGTGAGGAGGGTTCCGTCTTCATTCTTTTAGCAGGTTACCTAGGATTTCAATATGTGTTTCCCTTCATATACTTTCCAGAACAATTGCCGGCTTTCATGTGATCTTCTGAAATCCTCTATATCTTCCATTTGCTTACTCTTCCATGCCCTTTTCTTCCTTTGGTGGACCTTCTTTTCTGCCCTTCTAGTTTCCTTATAGACAGCAGTTGTGTGCCTAGTTTGCCTTTGTATCATTTTTCGGTATGCCTCATTTTTGCGGTTTGTCATAAGCAGGCATTCCTCATCAAACCATTTTGATTTGTTTATTTAGGTTTATATTCGATGGTTTCTTCTGCCGTAGATATTATAGCGCTTTTTATAGATCCCCATTGTTTGTCAATGTCGTCATCTGTGTTCCTAAGTTCATCAGCCAGTTTCCTTCTTGTTGATAATTGTGGAGCTTTCTGCTGTGCAACAGATCGAGATCATTCATGATGGTAACGAAATGATATGGTATTATTTTACTTGTTATCACTAAAATATATACTTTTATTGGAAGTTAATTATTCAACTTCATAATACAATAAATATTATTTTATTTTTTTTGTTTTAGGCTAGGAATATCCTGGGACTTAATTGGAACAGATAACGCTACACATGAAGATAGTATTGATTCACTTTAAAAGTGTTTATAGAGTTTAAAAAGCTTTTTTGTTTATAAAATATTATTTTATGTGTTTCTAAAAGAATGCAATGTTGAATTACCTTTTTAGTAATTATTAAAACCTGAACTCAGATAGATATGATAGTAAAAAAAATGTGT
The DNA here is from genome assembly GCA_037127475.1 of Arma custos. Classification (NCBI taxonomy): domain Eukaryota; kingdom Metazoa; phylum Arthropoda; class Insecta; order Hemiptera; family Pentatomidae; genus Arma; species Arma custos. Next base: position 88,563,440 of record CM073760.1, on the reverse strand, counting down.
ATTTGAAATACATTTCAAGGCATAGTTTGTCATAAACATCATCAAAGTTCGATTTGATGTAAAGTTTGTTACCTACCACATAATTTTAAGACAAATTTGTTTGAAATCAATCTTAAGTGCTATGGAAACTTCACTTACCCTGACTTAGCTTTTATTTCTATTATTTTTCCAGTATTATTTTATATATATTGTGTATATATGGGATGTTGCATTTGTTGTTAATGTTTCCACATGATTTCACAAATTTGTTATGCTATAATGTTGAAGAAATACAGATATAAAAGTCAAAATATTTTTATCATTGTCGTAAGAAGTTCAGTACCTATATATTACTATGTTTATTTTTAGTGTCGATAATATTATTCATTTATTGAAGTACTTTTAAACGATAATCAAGAGACTTTCATAACAAAGCAATAACACAGATGGTAATATTTCTAGGTAAAAATATGTCTTCTTCTTCTTTCGCATCACCCTTATGGTGCTTTTCAGCGTAGGGGAGCGCTTAACGAGAACTGCCACTCTTCCCTGTTCTTTCTAGCTAGGTTCCTCGCCTGGCGGATATTTTTGCCTCTTTTCCTGCACAAACATTCGACATATTCCAGATAGAGCATTCTAGGGCGTCCTCGTGGTCTTCTACCTTCAGGGACGTAGTCCATCGTCTTCAATGGGTCCCTGTAGTCCTCCATCCTCAGTACATGTCCAAACCATTTTAATTAGCGGGACTCGAGCATTTCCTTCATTGCCACGATCCTGAGTTCCTCCCTGATCGTTTCATTGCGGATACGATCTCTTCTTGTTTTTCCTGCGATCCTTCGAAAAAATTTCATTTCTGCAGCCGTGATTCTACTCTCCAGCCTGTCCGTTAGTATCCAACTTTCGGCACCATACAGGAGCACAGATAGATATACCGACTTGAAGTTGTTGAGCTTCACTTTTCTGCCTACTTCTCGCTTCCAAACAACAGCATTACAGATCTGGTAGTAGACTGAGTTTGCTTTGTTTATCCTGTTTGAGATTTCAAAGTCTAATTTCCCGGTATTGTTCATTACTGCTCCGAGGTAGGTGAAGTCCGTGACTGCTTCCATCTCTCCTCCGTTGCAGTATATATGGATTTCTTCCTGTACCCTTCCTACTTGCAAGATCCTTGCTCTTACCGGTGCTGATCTGCATACCTTTTCTACGGAGCTCTTCATCCCATTCATTCACGGCTTGCTCTAACTTTTCTGTAGAGTCTGCAATGAGAACAATATCATCCGCATAAAGCAGAAGCTGAATCACTACAGGCAGGAGGTTTCTTCGGCCCAGGAACATCCTTTCAGTTCGTCTTTTGCATATTGCTGCTATTTCATCCATATAAAGTATAAATAGCAACGGACTTAAACTGTCACCCTGCTTTACTCCTTTTGCCATTTCAAAGTGTCCAGACTCCTTCCCATTCAGTCTAATGATACCTTTTGGGTTTTGGTATATAGACTTTATAGCATCCACCAGGCTTTTTGTGATGTTCTTAACTCTGAGTGTTTCCCATATTTTGTTTCTTGGAACAGAGTCAAATGCTGCTTTAATATCGAGGAAGGCGAAGTACATGTTCTTGAGTTTATCTTCCTGGCCTGAAGCCGGCCTGTTCCTCTCCGATGTGCGGCTCCACTATATTTCTTAATCTACTTTCTAAAATGGACGTATATAGTTTGTAGATAACTGGAGAGAGACATATGGGTCTATAATTGGAACACTCAGTCTGGCTACCCTTTTTGTGTATGGGGATTATAATATTGTATTCCCATTCTTTTGGTATCCTCTTCTTCTCCCAAGCTTTTTGAAAAAGCATTTGAAGAGACCTGACTAGTTCCATGCCTCCATACTTTACAAACTCTCCGGCTATGTTATCCCGTAAAAAATATGTCAAATATCTAATTAATAAGAGTACATGTATGTCATATCCCCATGTAGGTTTTTCGGTTATGTCTTACATACATGTAAATCACTGATGTTTTTGTTTCGATAAAGGATAATTTTAATTATTGAATGTGTTATAAACATGAATAACTGGATGAAATTTGTCAAAATAAATAATCTTTTATAAATTATTAATGTGTGTTAGATTTTAAGCTAAATATATCGACTGCTCTGGTGAATAAGTGGTTAAGTAGAATTTAGTCCAAAATGATTTTCTTGTACTTGAGGGAGCGGGATTGAGTAATTCTTATAGTTAATAAGCGGGCAGGTCTTGAAATAGTTACTGCTTATACCACAACTTAATTTCTAGCCAAGAACTATGAGAATGGCACAATTCTGCTTACTTCAATACAATTAACTCTCTCCAGACAAAATTTGACATATCCAATTTTTCACTGAACCTGTAGATATATACGTAGAGATTTAAAGAATATACTGAAAGTTAAAAATATATGAACAATTCAAATAATTATTGATTCATGAAGTAACAAAATCCATGAAAGAAAATAGCATACTGAAATTTCAAATGAGATATTTTGGTAATTTATCCATGCGTGGTAAATCAACTAATCCTTAGATTAAATTAAAGTTTTATTATTATCACAATTCATTGATACAAAGGATATTTAATTAAATTAATGTATTATTAGAACATGGCATGATACTTATTAATTATGTTTTGGTTTTCACTTTTTGGTTTAGAAAACTTGTTATAGAATATTACTTATTTTTTAATTTATGAACACATTATTTTATCCACATACAATATTATAAACCTATTTTTCTCCACATAAAATTATTAAAACAATTCTGAACAAAATAGCATTTAACATCACTTATATAATACTAGTAATTCAATTTTATATTATTCAGCCATCATTTTAATGATGATAAAAACCGACCAACCAATAATGAACATTTAAAATGCATAAATTGAAGAACAATTTGAATTATTTAAGAGTGATATAAAAACAATTAAGTACTATCTGATTTCCTGATAAATGTGGTTAAATGTGTGCACAATAATTTGTTCACTCTGGTGATATGATACCAGCATTATAAATAAAAAAATCATAGATCACCAATTTGATAACTGGATAGTACTAATGCAAATTGTATTACACAAACAAACAAAAATAAAAGTATATTGATCAGTTTTAAGTTTATCAAGTAAAACTTATTTTCGTATAGTATTCTGATAGATGTGATAACTTCACAAAGTCTATAAATATAGACAATCGTATCCCTAAAAATATAGTAATATTTATACACATTTAATTGGCTGGAAGTATTTGAATTGAAGAACATTTCTCATCCATATTCACAGATACAAGAATCAAGGAAGTTTTTGAGCAATTTTATTAATAATTAGGCCAGATATGGCGATATGAATTATATTGCACTCTTTTCTTTTTAAATCAATGTCTTTAAAAATATATAAATTGAGCATAAAACTATTTTTTTATATCTTTAAACTGTTAAATCACTTGTAGGAAAAATAAAATAAAAAATTCCTCAAACATAAAATTATTACAGCAATTTATAGCACAGGACATTTACACACAGCCCTTAATAAATATACATATAAGTGGCACAATAATATTAAAATCTAGTTTAATTTAGGACTGACAATACAAATTACATTATAAATTGAAAATATTATTATTAACAAGATGAATATTAAAATTGCCTTTCTTCAATATATTCCATAATGGGCTGTGGAAGAGGCAGTTTTGGTATAATATCAGCTCTTACATATTGTCGGATGACAAACCGGCATAAATATTGGAGAGGCCTTACTTTGGTGAATCTTGATACAGGTCTTGTTAATTTAACATACATTATGAGATTGCTATCTGCAGGATTATACATTACATATGCAAATTCTGAAACTTGAGAACGATTCATTGAATACTTGATCAGATCTTCAACAGTATAAAAATCCGGGCCACTTTGAAGACTAAATTTTCCTCCAACATGATCTATGTGAGTATGAAAAGTCTGACTGTGACTTCTGAAGCTCAATGTAAGGACATACTTCTGAGCAGAGGAATCCCGAACCAAAAACGCACCATCAGGTTCTTCTTGAAGTTTATCTTCTGTTTCTGACCTTGAAAGTGGTCCCCAGTACCAGCCATACTTGGATAATCTAAACAATTTTTCAGTCAATGGCTCTGAATTTATATGTTCTTCTTGATGATCTTCAGGGTTTACATCAAGATCGTGGCAAACATTACCATTTATATTATTATTATCTTCACAATTACAATGATCCTCATGGTCATAATTTAAATTTTTATGCACCAATATGTCAGTAGGAGTCTCATTTTTTTTAAAACATTGAAAAAATACATTCTTACCCTGTTGGTACTTGAAAATATTTAGTTGGTTAAAAGAAGTCGTTCTTAATTGTTTTTCTTTATCGGCAACTGGTGCAGTTTCTTTTTGTTTAGATTTTTTCTTGTTTAAACAATGAAACTTGAACATTCTGAAAGTATTAGTCAAAGAAATCTTATTATTCATCGCTATTAATTCGAGATGAATATGATGAATCGCTCATAAAGAGCGACATAATTGTAACAAATCTTCACTGTCACATATTTACTAATCAATTCCAATACGCAATACCTTGGAATCACACAACCCAATTCTAAGCAAAAATACACAACATAACCTTCCTTAACTGATAACAAATCTTACTGATAAGAATGACCCCATCAACTTTATCTGACATGGTGGAAGCCTACTTCCTTTAAACGATGTAAGATGCAATTACAGGTACATTATAAATCGTTTTTTTAGGATTAGAAAAGTCAGAGTAATTTAAATTTTTTTTTCCTTGGCATATGTGTGGTGGATCGAAGGGATACTCTTTCTCCACAATTACCGCTAAAATTGCTTTAGAAAGTAGAAGACTAACAATTAATAAAGTAATAACTGTAACTATAAATATTAATTAAAATACGAATGTTGAAGCTTTACTAAGACAATATGTTCTACGTGCTTACCTCTGAATGGGTATTCTGCATTATCTTCCTTATTTTCTCTGTTCTGTTCTTATCGTACAACAAGACTGCATATTAACAGGAGCAAATTAAGCTGTTGGCAGATTGAGCGGACCCGAGGATTTATAAAACATCATATTTTCAAATTACCATGCTGTCGATTAAACTGTATACAGTTTTATTGCGTAGGTAAACTACAAAAAATCCATACTGATTTTTTCAAAAGCATTAAATACGAATTTTACGACTGGAAGTTGTAGTGGAGGAGAGTGATAAGGCGCCAGCTTAGCAACCTCAATAGTGTGCTTGCAAAGTAGTAAATCCCTCCTTGGGCTTACAATAAGCAACTAGAACATCTGTTCTTCCTCTTCACCATAAGCACGCTTGGGAGGGACACGATCCATTGTACAGCTAGAGGTTTATTCCATACTAAACAGACGGGCGGGGTTTTGCGGTAGTTCTAATTGGTCTTGAACCTGAGAGGATGTGGGATCATGAACAAGGGAGAGACCTTTCCAAACATAAGACAAATTCGGGAAAGCGAAGAATGCTTGTAGCACTTCAATATACCTACACTACATCAACAATTCCAAATTACCTCATTTTGTGACGGTAACATTGACATGATGGAGATTTTGTCAAGTTAAATTAAGTCAGTGGTGCTACCGTTCACACATCTCGACACTCATTTGGGATCCTGAAGGAAATGTTTCTCGAAAAATCTTTGGGAGGTGACTGCAGCGGTGGGCACTGTCACCTGTTTATTTCAACGGATTTTGTACCTGTAGATATCCCAAGAACAATTTGTTAAAAAAAAACTTTCGTTATCTGGATATTATAAAGAAAAATGCTATACATGAAATCATTGTCATTTTATCATAAATTACTGAAACACCGATAGGAAATTATCAATCATAAAAATTAATCTATTAATAGCCAAACTTTAAAACCCATTGAAATAATAATATTGTCTAAGAACGTTTTAAAAAACAAAGTCATTTATTTTTCTAGAGACATTGTTTTACCTATTGCAATTTTTTTTTTTTTTTCTTCAACAAGTTATTCCATCATCGAGGTTCTACTTGTCAAATATTCGCCAAGAGCGCTCCTGTGAGTAGGTTTATGAATCACTTGGTCAGTCTAAAGTGTTTACTTCAAAAAGTTTGGTTATGTGAAGAGGATTTTTTGTTGAAGATGTTCTTATGATGAGCAATTATTTTTAATTTTTTTAAAAATTATATTTTAAATTTAAATCCAAAATTAAATTTCTAATATGCTACTGTCCAGAACCAGTTCAAGGCTCGAAAGGAAAAAAATGTTAGCAACAAAATTACCATTTAATTCATTAATGATATATATATATTCATTAATGATATTAATGAAATAATAATATGTTTGATCTTTTGTAAAATTACCAAATTTTAAGGCTTGTTAGATATGAATCAAAATTTGGGGTGTCGTACTAAACTGACTCAATTTGCTCCTCTATCTCCTGAGGAAGAAGAAACTTCTAGCTTAGGTTCTTTGTTTTCACGCTGGACCTTTAGCTTCAGGAGAACTTGTAAGTTTTCTGAAATAGTTTGGAATCGCTTCAAAGGAATGCTGGTTATTTGAAGTTTGTCTCAACTGTTCTAGCTCCAGAAGAAAATAAAACTGAAGGAGCTGACCGTGAGATCAGCAATGAGCCACCAACTGATAAGCAAGATGTGGATAATCAATACATTGTAAATATTTATTATTTTAATCGATAAATTATCTAAGAGAAATTACATTAAATTTTGGTCTTAAAAATTAACATTTTGAAGAAACATATAGTTTTTATTATTGCAATAATAAGTTTTTATATGAAACATACACTTGATGTTAATAAAATTATAATTCGTATTTAATCCAGGCATATTATACTTCCTTGTATTTTGGTTTAATTACTAAATGCTTGATAATGAAAATGACCATATTGTTAAACTAATTGATGTTCACTATATTTTTATTTTGATAGGGGTAAAGGAAGGCTATAGATTTTTGTTGCATCTCGCCTATATTTTTAAATCATCCTTCCATGTTTATGTTCAATTAATGCTTGAAATTTATATTTTTATCTTGCTGTTCTCTCTTCATTGTAGGAGTCTAAGGAAGGTTCGGAAGAAGAAGAAGAAGAAGAAATCGATGACAATCATTTCGAAAATAAAATTCCCTTTTATTTAACTGAGGGAAGAAGTCTTCCCAATGTTCTCCGGAGGATAAGTAATTTATTGGCAGTTAAGAACTCTGTACGTTTTATTTTTATATATCTGTTTTTGTTATTTTACTCAATATTTTAATTAAAAGAAGTTTTTAGGGCAAACAATCCTATAAAGATACTGACCTTAAGCAGTATTGGATGCCAGATTCTGTCAGTAAAGAATGTTATGACTGTGGAGAGAAATTTACCACTTTTAGGAGACGACATCACTGCAGAGTAATAATAATTTTGAAATAGATGTTAGAATGTGAAATACAATATTTTAAACTATATTGACTTTTATTTATTATATTGTTTTTTTTAGGTATGTGGACAAATATTCTGTTCTCGATGCTGCAATCAAGAAATTCCTGGGAAAATAATGAATTGTAATGGTAAGGTAATGAATCATAACATAATGATAAAAATAATTATTAATAATGGATTACTTATTTTTACCTCATTTTCCATGAATGGTATTTAATGTAAAATTATTTTAATGGGATATGTGGTTTTGAAAAATTTAAGCATTAAGTAAAATATTTTAAGGGCTTTACTATATATTAATTTCAATTGAGGAGCTGGCGAACAAAACCAGATTAGTCCACTACAATTCGAACACACTTTTTTTTCGAATTATGATGACTTGGACCTCGTTACGTCGATCCCTGTTAATTTTTTTATGAAAACCGTCTGTTAATAGTCGATATCTATAAAAAATATTAACAAGGATCGGTGTAACGATGTCCAAGGCATCATAATTCGAAAATAAAGTGTGTTCGAATTATAGAGCACTAATCCGGTTTTGTTCGCCAGCTCCTCAATTATTAATTTTACAGCTGTGTTTCGATGAATATAAGTAGCACTAAGCAAATCACGAATAAGACAGTTATTTAGAGTATTACCATTACTTTTGTAGACAAAATGTCACAATGGCTGACAAATCTTACTAATATTATAAATGTAAAAGTTTGTATGTTTGTCTCTCTTTCACGCAAAAACTACTGAATGGATTTGGATGAAACTTTACAGTAATATAGGTTATACATCAGAATAACACATAGGCTATAGCAAGCGCGGATTTAAGGGGGCGCACGGAGACACGTGCCCCCCCTCCCCCGACAGTTTTATAGGAACTATGGAGAATCCGTTATAGTACATAATTGAAGGAAAATAACATGATCATAGTTGTTAAAATATCAGATAGAACAAAAGTGAAACTATTTGTTTTGATATACTACTAATCTTACTAATATTATAAATGTGAAAGTTTGTATGTTTGTCTCTCTTTCACGCAAAAACTACTGGACGGATTTGGATGAAACTTTACAGTAATATAGGTTATACATCAGAATAACACATAGGCTATAGCCAGCACGGATTTATGGAGGGTGCGATGGGGCACGTCCCCCCCCCCCCCCCGCAGTGTTTTAACTACTGTGGAGAATCCATTATTGTTCATAAATAAAGGCAAATCAGGAATTTAGGATCTTGAAATTTGCAGATAGGTCCTTTGTATGATTTAAGAAAGAAGTTTGGATAATTCCACCCTTATTATAATAAGGGTTCAAAGGTTGTATGGAATCCGTCAGTTTTGAAGTTAGACATCTGAAATTTTGTACGAGTAACCTATAGTGAAAAAAATTAAATTATTTAAATAATTAAATTATTTTAAATCATTGTTAAAAAGCACTGTCAAGAAACTTTATGCGGTAGTCCAAATTCTATGCGAGCGAAGCCGCGGGCGAAAGCTAGTGTTATATATGTATTTATTCTTCAAACAGTAGTACAGTTTTTTTGAGTTTACTCCTTAAGAAACGATTTTCGTATTTAGCTCCGCGGTATGAAAATTTTATTATGAGTAGTGAGTTAAAATCGAATTTAGCTAAAAGTGGTCCTTCTCGATAATATTACATTATTTTTGTCTGCTTACGAGGAGTAACCTTTGTTTTGTGGCTTAAACCTCTTAAAAAATCAACTTCACCATACCATACCAAATAGAACAGTAACTGAATGTTTCAGTCACAATTGCAATAAATAAGTTAAAAATAATTAGTAACAATGTAAAAATATATCACTTCAGCACCTTATGGATTATTTATTACTAATTATTTACTAAGAAAAACTATCAGTACATTCTACAAATTCCTTGGTGTATGGCACAGATTTTTCAATAAGAGAACCATTGGTGTCATTGGGAGATAGTGTGATCAATTCTGTGTCCCAACTACCTAATTTATTTCCTGATTTATATCTAGCACTCGTAAGGCTGAGTGAACCAACAAATGTTATGACAATAAAAAGTTAGTTGTGCCTCTCTAAATTTCGCCTTGGGTTTTTAAACTTAATGAGATTGTGTTTTACTGTCTTCTTGGCCTTACTTGAATTATTTTAATCCAACTTAATAAGGCTATGAAATAGAGCTTCCTGATTTCCTGATCCTATGAAATTTCAATAATTCTTTAGATTATTGATTCTGCATATTTATTGTTTCTCTAATATTTGAGATTAAGCCATTTAATACCATTCTGTGATAGTTATTTTTTGTTTTAGGCGACCTTCGTGTGTGTACATATTGCGGTAAAGTTGTCCTTTCATATTTACAATCCCCGGATATGGCAGCGCATCTATCTGCAGACTTAAGAGCTCTCCAAGAAGATCTACAAATTAAGTTTGGAGATCCTTTACTTATGACTACTACCCATGTTGGCAGCAATCATAGTCTAACTCCTGACAGAGAGGATAGTGTAGCGAGAAGAAAACCATCTCTTGGTTATCAGGAAGAAAAATTTGCTAATTCCAGGTTACAGAAATTTATATAGAAGTTAAATTTTTTAAATGATCAATTGTACTATTGCTTCACAAAAAAAAAAATAATAATAAAAATAAAATAAAATTAAGCATAAAAAAATATAAATTATACACAACAAGCACTTTCATTCTTTATATTATTAGAAATGAAAAGTGAATTAAATTATCTTCTATTCTTCCTAATCACCCTACGACTATTTTACTGATTAATAAAATCATATACTGTTCTTTTATCAAGAGATTGGTTTTCTCTTATAAGGAATGGTGACTGAATGTTGATTTACTGGGACACAAATAGCGGGTTATCTTCTGATAAGATTAAGAATAAAGAGTTTTATATCGTCCTTTGGAAATTTGTTGATCGAAATTGGTATCTGTATGTACACCAACTTTTTTATTATTTTTTTAAAGGAATTCCTGCATCTATCAATTATGTTAACAATTATGAGTTGTATTTGTTCTACAGGTCAGATCCTGGTCGAAGCTCTATGAGATGTCTTTTGGACGAAGCAGTTATTTCTGGAGGGCTCAATATTTCGACACATCGCTACAGGCTGAGGACATATAGTAACTGTTTTTTAGCTAGCCAACTTGTTGACTGGCTTGTTCAACACAATAAAGCAGCTAGCAGGTTGTTTTATATTTTGAATTATTAATTGTGTAAAAGATTTGTCAATTGGACATGTGTTTATGCTATATATGCACACGTATGAAGATTTATAAATTTGTTTTCATATTTTTTCCTTATAGAACATTCAATATTACATTAAAACTAAAAAAAAAATGTATAATTGAATTATCCAGCATACAAGAAAAAAAAATCATCTTCCTCACTAATTATTCTATTAACCAATAATAGCAAGGCCATTTAAGTAACTACAGAGTTAATTTGGAATAAATTAAATTTAGAAATAAAACAAAAAATCATAAACAGTATTAAAAAAGAAGCCATTTTTTCTATAAATATTTAAATTTGATTTAGCAATTGTTTAATGAAGTTTCAAATAAATTCCTAAGTAGTATTTAATTATTTAAATTTGACTGTCTGCTTATTTTTGTAGAACTATCATCTTCTTAATTCAAAATTAGAAAAAACTTTTCTTTTTTGCTGTTTCAGAGCTAGATATAAATAAATCCTTACTCACCAGCTTAGCCAATTTAGCTTAATTATTTTTCTTTTTGGTAATTTTAAAATTTAATGCATGGTCAAATCTCAAATTTTGAGGTTAAAATATTTTCTCAGTTATAAAATGTATAATATTTCAATTAATAATTAAATTTAAGCAATAATTGAACAAAGCATTGTATTATTTAGAATTCATTATTTATGTTGAGCTTCTTTCTTTTTTATAACAGTTTGAGAAGTTGGCTACTGAGTAGGTTTACCATTTATTAAATATAAATGTTAACATCTTATTTAATAGCATACTCAACAGACTTTTAATTCAAATTATTTTATACTATTATGAATTCAAATATGGAATCAGTATATTTTAATGATTTTACCTCTTATAATACTGATTATGTAATTTTTTTTTTTATTTGTTTTGATTTTATTGTGGGATCTGCATTTTTTTTTTAAATTTTATTTTGTAATTTTATAAGTATTTTCGCTTGTACAGTGGAGCGTCGATTATCCGAAAGTTCAATTAACGGAACTGTTTTTTGTTTTTTTTTCAAATGCAATTTTAATTAATTTGATCAGATCATTCAGCTGCTTAGTTCAATTGTTAAAATTATTGTTATTTTAAATAAAATTTGACGAAAAATAAAATGATTTTTCCCATGAACGTCAATAAGAGGGGCACTAATCATTTCTTGGAAACAGCAAAAAAATGAACTTAGACTTCAATACCTATTTGTTTACTAAGAACTGTAAACCTAATTAGGTTATTTCATTTGTTTCTCTGAATCCGTTCCTATTCTTTTGGTTGGTATTTATTTTTTAGTGAATTTCGATTATCCGAACCACCCCTGACAGCATTAATTCAGATAATCGACATTCCATTGTAATTTATTTCACATAATCTTTATTTTAGGATACAGGGAGTTGTGTTGGGACAGGCTATGCTACAGTCTGGTTATATTGAGTGTGTAAGCTTAGATACGACACAGTTCTCAGATGGTAATTCCCTTTATAGAATTCTCCCCAAAGAAATTTTGCAAGAAGAAAGCAGGAACGATTCAAGTGCTGGTATAATTTTAATTTGTATTAATTATATTTGATTTTTATAATAAATGTATTGCATTAAGTAAAATAATTGTGTAATAGAATCACAAAATAAAAACAAAGTTTAATAAATAGTTGGTTATTTTTTAGAAACACAGAAAATAGTTGGGGTTTGTAGTCAATAAATTTTTCTTAGTCCTGATGGCCTAAAAATTAGGCGGAACATTGGCACAAATTTGTTATTTGTGTAAAATTTATTGAGTGAATCCCCTCCCCGACCATTTTCAATATTTCTCAAGATACATCCAGTCAACCATTTATGTTATATATTGTGTTGTAAGTAGGGAGGTGTAGTGATATATTGAACTCTTTTGATTGTGAAATTTTTCAATTTATCATTTATAATTCATCAATAAAGCTGTATCCTATGATGCCTGAGTTAGGTGAAATGTTGATTAGCCAGTTATTTTCCTATATTTTATGAATTTAATACCAAGTGTTTTGAAATTGTTTGTCTTTTGCCTGTTTCTTTTCTTTTTCAACAAGTTGTTACAGGCTACTGGGTATTAAAATGAATTAAACAATTCCTCAATTAAAGATACTAATATTTATTAATAAAATGATAAAAAGGATACAATTAAACTATTAACAATTAAATTATTAGACTAATATAAATTTGCAATAACAATATTCTAAATATTATAATCTAGGCCGAACTCCTATTTAATTATTACAATAATATAAGATATTACTAATTCTAAATGACTTAACTATTTACATAAATTTGTATGAATATTATAAAACTACACTACAATTTATAACTAATAATTAACACTTAGTGTTCACTAGTCCACCGACCGTAAGATTCTCCAAGTATGACAAACTGACACACAGTAACAAACAGAAACAGTTTTTTACACTAGCGAGACTGTCACAGTTCACTGATACACTTATTACACTGGCCGGTTCAACAATGACTAGTTTATCACACTGACACTCACTTATCACAGATCTTCACCGTGCGTGGTCTACTCGCTTGAGACGAGGGAGGTATTTAAATAGGCAAGGCCGAACATTCTAGAACAGTCTCCACCCTTCCGTGTTCTAGAATCTTCTTAATCCTTTTCCGACAAAGAGGCAGATCTACTACGCTGAGAAGGCCCTAATCCTATTTAACTTCTCCCGCCAACGGATTTAAGCCGCTAATCCCTTGCTTCCGTCTTCCTGTCTGTGACCGTAACAGAGACCGTTTTCTCTTGTCTCAATTATTAAGAATGTTTTAAAATCCGTTATTTTAATTATATTATTCTAACTGTTTTTTTTTAAATTTCTGATATTCATATCTCACAATAGAAAGTCAATAAACAGTTCAGTATCCTCTTTTATACAGCATTTCCAAGTCTTTTTGAACCTTTTCCAAATCACAAGCAACTCTTTCCAATTCAAATGTAACGCTTTAAAACTCAATTGCAACCGCTTCCATTTGAATTGTCACCCTTTTCAATGTTTTGAAAATGTACCGTACTGGGGAATGGCTGAATTTAGGGCCTCAGAACTCGCCAGTATAAAATCAACCCAACCTTTTTCTTAACAACTCTTGTTAGGACAAAAATGAGGGAAATAATTCAAAAAACAAATAGTTGATCTTTTGTTTCTGAGAAAGTTTATTTAATAAAAGTAAAAATATGTAATCTGAGCTTACCAACAGTATCTTCATAGTTTTGGTAACAAAATAATAAGCATTCTTGTTTACAAAAAATTAAGGAAAGAATTTTAAAAAAAAGTTAAAAATTTATTTTTTCTCAAGAAGTACAGGCAAAAGTAACTATATGATTTGTTTTTTAAATATATATTGAATGAAAATAACAAAAAATTTAATGATAAAAATAAAGTTTATTTTACATTAATTATGAAAAATAATGTCAGTTAAATGAGAACCGTTTTCTCTAAAGCAAAAATGTGCTCTTTTTATAGCATTTTCCATAACTTTGTTGAGTGTTTCTTGTGGTATACGATCAATTTCTTCTTGAATGTTGTCCTTTAGTTGCTGCAAGGTTTGGGACTTATTCACATAAACTTTGTCTTTTTATTTACAAAATCGTTCTAGTGAAAATGCGCTTCGTCAGTCATCGTTAAATTTCACAAGCAGTTTTCATTTTGATCAACAAGATTTAAAACTGCTCTAGCATATTCCAAGCGCAATGTGAAGTCCTCAGGGTTTAGTTTTTGGACTAGTTGGATTTTGTAAGGGAAGAGGTGCAAAAAGTGTTTCAAAATTCGCCAAAGAGTGGTCAGAAAGCTGCAACTGGGCAGATCGTCTTCTGGTTGATGTCTCCGGATTTTCTGCAACGCTCTGTCTCACAGCATAAATATTTTCGGCCGATCTGCCAGTTCTAGGTCTGCCCATAGGTCTTGAATCTCCGACAGTACCAAATTCAGTAAAAATTATTCACCAACGAACGAATGGAGCAGTTCTTACACCATAAAATCTTCTGTATGCACGTTGAGTATTAATTATCGAACGATTATTTTCAAGGAATAGAAAAACAATCTTAGTTCTTTGTGCAATTGTATAGTGTTCCATTTTTATATATTCTCCCAAGTTTAATTCCTGAAATAGAAAAATAAAATGAAATATTCACAATTTTTACTTCATGTAAGTAGTTACTTTTGCCGCACCCTGTAAATAATAAAAAAAAAAAATGTAAACTGAACTGAACATTACCACATTTAAAAAAAGTGTTTATTTTTAAGGAGAAAGAATAATAACACTGTTTGTTTAAAATTATGTTAAATTTTTAAAACACTTTAAAGGGTAACAATTAAAATGGAAACGGTTACAAGTGAAATAAAAATGGTGACAATTGAGTTGTAAAGCGTTACATTTGCTTTGGAAAGGGTTACATTTGAATTGGAAAGGGTTATATTTGAATTGGAAAGGGTATCATTTGATTTGTAAAAGGTTATAGTTGACTTGGAAAAGGTTCAAATAGACTTGGAAATGCTAAATATCAATACTTTAAAATATTTGGCTTATACTTTACTTTGTTTTTCAGATTCTGAATCAGAATATGTGCCTTCAGAAGCTAGTTTAAAAACTTCAAACTCAATATTCGATTTAGATCTCAACCTTGAAGAGAAAACAGTTCTTGTTAGTAAACCTGCCCAAAAACTAGAAGAACCGCTGGCTGATAAAAAATTTGGTAATTTTCTTGTTTGTATAATCAGTTTTTACTTTGGTATTTAATTATAATGCTATAACAGAATTTGTTTTGATCATGATGTTTTAGAGCACAGTAAACATAATTCTGCAACTGATATGATTGGTGAAAGTGGTTTTAAAGCAGTTACCGATGCGTACTCAGCCGAAAGTGAAGTCCCTCCAGCGATAGATTGGCATACTATTCAGGAAAATGCTCTTAAAGAGGAAGATAAAAGTTCTTACAAAGTTCTCAAGTAAATTTATTGGTCTAAAATTATAAATAATTATTGATTTATTGATTATAACCTAAGAAATCGATGGAGGTTTTAAGAAGATTATGAAACAATATTATGAAAGGAATAAACATATTAGAAGAGATTTAATTGTATATTTGTTGTGGGGGATGAAAGTTTAAATGCCTAAATGCCACTTTTTGTTGTTAGGCTATTGAATGTTTACAATTAATTTGCATTATTGAAGATTTATTAACACAAAATTTAAATGAAAAGGAAGATTAGTAAATTTTGTTTTATGGAATTCTGATTTCTTAACTGAATCAATTGGCTCTTCTGTAAATCTGATATTTTGGACATTTGAATTTTTTACCTTTCTTAACAAACATGATAATAATTAATAGAAAATATTCGTAATAGATATTATAAATAAATTATTCAATAACCAGTAATTTTTAATGAACAAAAACTTCATTTCTGGGTGATAAATTTCTGTGAGTAATATTAAATAATTTTCAAACCAATTAGCCATAATAATACACTAAGGTAAAATATTAGAATTAATATTAATATTATTTTTGTTTTTTTGCTATTTGTAGAGCAGCATTTTCACAACATTGTAATACCTACTTCCGCCAACTTCTTAACATGCAAGGTGTCCCTCAGAATTGGACAGAAGTTCTTACTCCTCTGGTTCAGAGAGTTGCTGGCACGATTAGACCTGAGGTGTCAAGACCCGATGATATGGACATACGCTTGTGAGTCATTAAATAAGTTAATACATTCTTGCAGTAATTTTTTTTTTAATGAAATTCACTATTGAAAATTTTGTATCATTATGAAAATGTCAATTTGTTGAAATGTTTTAGATATGTCCAGGTAAAAAAAGTTTCTGGTGGCGAGCGAAGTGAATGTTGCATAATCAATGGAGTTGTTTGTACAAAAAACATAGCTCATAGAGCAATGCCTTCGAAAATAGTTAATCCTAAAATACTTATTCTTAATTCAGCTATAATGTACCAGAGAGTTGAAGGGAAATACTTGTCTCTAGAGCCTGTGATCATGCAGGTAATTTTATTACAATCCAGCATTACTTAAGTATTTAATTAATTAAAATTTATCTTTTTGCCTATGATTATGTATACTTGGTATTAACTAAAATTACATATTTTTTCTTGGATGAGCTCTTATGTAAAAATATTTTTTAAAAATCCAGAGATTTGATCAAAATTAAATCTAATTTTAATTAACTTATAATGTTTATATTGGAGTGTATTCATTTTCATATTTGAAAGGGACTAGTTATGTCTATTTTGAATTTCAAAATCTGGCTTGAATAACATATTATGGTTGATGTTGATGTGTTAGGACCACATTCTTATACAGAATATAATATGTTTGGTTCTCCACAGGGCTAGAAATTAATTATTTATAGGAATCTAAGAGATCCGGGTTTCAATTTTAATATTTATTTAATATTTTCTATTGAGGTATCAATAATGCAATTTTAACTTCAGAACATACTGAGTTCATAACATGGGTTTCCCTTGCTAGATAGAAGAGGATGAAAATTTCTAGATTGTCTCAGACTTCAAATACATCCAATTCATTTTAAAAATTATAGAATTTCTTAATACCTTCCATTATTTATAAACTTTAAGAATAATAAAGAATTGCAAATTAATTTCACTTTCGATAAATTTTTAAAGAAATTTAGACAAGATGTTCAAATATATAATGATTATAAATTTAATTTAAGTAATTGAAAAATGATTTATAAGGTTTATATTACACACTATTTCAACCTAAAAGTTGAGGATCATTAAAAAATATTTTTTTAAAAGTTAATTCGATGTTTTGGTTTAATTAATTTGGTATTATAGGAACAGGAGTATGTGGATCGTGCTGTCGCAAAGATATTAGGGCTTGGACCAAATTTAGTTCTTGTTGGAAAGAGTGTTTCACGTCTAGCTCAAGAATCATTATTGGCTCATGGCATCACACTTGTACTTAATCTCAAACCCTCTGTTCTTGACAGAGTTGCTCGTATTACTGGTGCGGATATCATTACATCAGTCGATCCACAGTTGAGAAGTCCGAGATTGGGTAGAGCTAACCTCTTCTCTGTGTCTTCATTTATTACTGATACAGGTACAGTTTTTAAAAATCAAATTTCTTAGTTGTTTTTTTTTTTTGTAAACTTCCTAGATAGCTGTGTATTTGCATTCACACTCTTGACATGGGTATTATTAAGTTACTATTTCTCTCATATTTTCATTGGTTAATATATTTTATTTTTAAAGGTAGGAAGAAGACACTCATGATGTTTGAAGGTTGTCCAGCACCACATCTTGGATGTACAATTCTGTTAAGAGGAGCTTCTGGACAAGACCTTGCTAAACTGAAGAAAGTCACTAAGGAATATATCTTTGCTTTGTACAATTCTCATTTAGAATTATCGTATCTCATGGATGCAGAAGCTCAACCGCCAAGTCCTTCTGACAATGTCTTCGAGGAATCTGAAGGTGAAATAAAGTCACCACATGAAGGAAAACCTCATAAAAGAATCAGGTTTGTTGACCTTTTTTGTGTCTATTATTTAAGTATTACTATTGTGTTGTTATTTTAAGC
Organism: Arma custos; assembly: GCA_037127475.1. Lineage (NCBI taxonomy): Eukaryota > Metazoa > Arthropoda > Insecta > Hemiptera > Pentatomidae > Arma > Arma custos. The sequence continues at coordinate 88,545,208 of CM073760.1, read as the reverse complement.
TTCCTTTGTAATTTATAGATTGGAGGAAAGAAATTCGGAAGAGGTGATTAATAGCAGACCTGTCTCGTCAGAGGCGGTCAGTGATTTCAGCGACCCTCTTAGGTCACATATTGATCCTGAAGATGAAACTCTTGCGGAAAAGGTTACGAATCAGCAAGAGTTTTCTGTTTCGGAATTACCACTTTGTAACAAGTTCAGAAAAGCCTTAGAAGAAAATATTTTGTGCATATCTCCATTTTTAAAGGTAAACTCTCTAAATCTCCTTTTGAGATGTTAAAAGTCTAAATATTTTTTTAAAAATGTATATGAATATACAAATATGCATTCATAGTTTTTGAGATACAGTGTTATTTAAATTAATAGTAGATTACTTTTATAGATATTAATTTTTTAATAATATGGATTTTTAAGCATTCAAAATTTCATTTGTATCATCATTAATATCCACTTTCTTTTATCTTAATCATTAATTATTTATTTTTTAAATATTTTATTTGAAAAGAAAAGATATGGCCAGAATCGGGACTCAAACCCGGGACCTTCACCTATCCGTGGTGACGCCTCAACCATCTCGGCCGCCCTGGCACATTTCCTCTTTTCACTTGATCCTACATCTCCGTGTTCTCGCAATTTGCGATGTATTATATTATATAATTTTTTTAATATTTTAATAGAAAAGAAATTGTGAGAACACGGAGATGTAGGATCAAGTGAAAAGAGGAGATATGGCTGGCCGGGAAACGTGCCAGGGCGGCCGAGATGGTTGAGGCATCACCACGGAGAGGCTAAGGTGTCGGGTTCGAGTCCCGATTCTGGCCATATCTTTTCTTTTCAAATAAAATATTTAAAAAATTATATAATATAAAAATAAAATAAATTATATTTATTTTTTAGTTTCAGCTTCCATACCTTGAAACAGAAAATGGTCGGAATTGTGCTTTACGAATGTTTTTTGGTAGAAAGATATATTGGTCTCGTCAGTTCTCAGATGAGCCTCTAAGGCCAAAATGTATACCTTTTAATGAGCCTCCATCTCTTACGAAACGATTAGAATCTGTAAAGGTATATTTTGATCTAAAATCAATTTTAAATGCTTATGTCTCTTACAACAAAAAATTTTATAAATTTACATGTAGAATTAATCTATAATTAGCAATTTTTTGTTCGCAGTTGAAAGAAATTCATGCATTAGTGCAAGCGAAACTAACTCAGCCATTAGATTCTTATGAGGTTCAAAAGCTGTTAGCCCATTACCGTGCAACAGGAGGTCGGCTTCCCCTCATTCCGTATGAAACACCTAAGGTCAAACCAGTTCAAAGTTATTCCGGGCCGAAGGACGTACTAGATCCTGAAAATCATCAACGGCTTTCAGTATTACTTTCAAGCTATTCTCCTGTTTCTAGAGTGGCACCTGAATTTTGTGTGAATCCATCGTATGTAATCAGACTCTAATTTTATTTAATCAATCAATTTTAAAAATATTGATCTTTTGTAATCTTAGACAGCATAGTGACTATTAATATAATTGATAGTATTTTAAAAAAACAACATATATATAATAAATAACAATTATTGTTTCATTCTAATTATAGTTATACTAATGATTTTAAAAGCTATATTAATTCTTGTTACACATTACTTATAAATTCTTTTGTTTAAAAAATTGGCTGATTTTTATTTTAGAGTATAAATGCGCTGTAGTATTTTTTTCATTTTATTTATTTTATTTTTTTGAAAGGATAGTAGAAATGGAATTTTATGGAAGGAATGACATTGCTCTTGGCGCATTTCTTGAGAGGTACTGCTTTCGTTTTGATTGCACTTCAGCTTCTTGTGATGTTCCTATGTCTGCTCACACTAGAAGGTTCGTCCATTCCAATGGTGCACTCAATATTAAAGTGAGAAATCTTGAAAGTCCTCTACCGTCTACGAAGATCCTTATGTGGACATGGTGCCCCAAATGCCCTGTGGTCAGTTAAAAATTTAATTAGTTCATAAAAATTAGAGTTTTTTTTATTAACATTTGTTGAATTATAATTTTGATTTTAGGTAACGAACATTCGTTGCATGTCTCCTGCTACTTGGTCCCTATCCTTCGCTAAATACCTTGAACTCCGATTTCATGGAGATATGTACACTTTAAGGGCAAAAGACAGCTGTAACCATTCCCTCCATCAGGAGTGTGTCCAGTATTTCGGATTGAACAATACGCTTGCCTCATTCAGGCGAGTATTTCTTGTTGGTCTTTTTATGAAACTATTGTATTGATCTGCTGCTATTGAATAAGACTGAATTAAATGGAGTTAAGATTAATTTATGTGTTGTTTTCAATGCTTTGATAATACCCTTATGATGTAAATGTTATTTTTCCTCTTAATTGCATATTTGATTTTAAATTTTAGTTCATCATGATTATAGATTGTTTTTAATGCAGCTTTATTCTATAAAAATTAGTAACATATGATATCTTGTATGTATGATGTAAGATAAAATTTTTAAAATGCCAATTTATGCCAGTTAATTTGTGTGTGAAGAAGGCTCACCACTTAACAGAAACTGATAACAATATGTTCTTAGGTTCTCAAAAATTTCTATTTGGGAAATATGTTTTCCACCGAAAATTTTGAACACTGAGCGTGAACCTTTTGACGAAAGGAAGAGTGAGATTGAAGAGGAGTTAAAAACTTACAATTTGATGATAGCGCAATTTTTCAATACTATTCTCAACAAAATTATGGCCATGCCTATTTCTGAAAGTATGGCATTTTGTGTTTTTTACTGATAATTATTAGTTTGGATGTACACTTTTTTTTTATTACTATTATCATTTTTAGCTACATGCACAACATCTATGATAAATGGCTGGAGGCAACACTTAGCAAAAGATCAAGCATCATTTAAAGTCCGAGTGGAGGATATTCAACAGAAGTTGTCTTCTTCCGTAGATGAAAAGTCATCAGGTACATAAAAAAGAAAAACATCCAAAGTGTTCAAATGATTATCTGTTCCCTTATATAATTATTTAGGAAGGAATAAAGCAAAATGGTATTTTTAATTTTTAGTCTTCATTGTTGTTTTAATGTGAGCCTCGAAATTTGAAAATGACTATTAACTATTTGATTCTGTAACTTCAAAAATCCTAAATTTTCAGTTGGAGCTATTTGGTGCTTAGATGATATGTTGGTCATGTTGAGACGATGTTTTGCTGCTACCATCGATGACTGGAATTCTAGATTATCCAGTATTGAGGCCAACCAATCAAAAAAGAATGACAAAAGGAAGTCTTTAGAGAGCAGACCTTCACAGAATGCCCTTAATGACTTCATAGAAGGAGTATGTATCGGAATTTTTGAAAATTTTTATTGTTACAAATCAGCTAGAAACTATTTGCCCATTTCTGTTTATTCAGTGTTGTAATTATTAGTCTAATAGAAAAGACTCTTAAACTAGTCTACGGCTTTCTTAGGATCAAGGTAGTCATAACCATTTTTGTGTTAAATTCATATTCCCTAAGTTTTTATTTTTATTCAAATTATTGAAACTAAACTATTTATATTAGCAAAAATCGAAATGCTTAGTGTTAGAGTGGGCCAAACAAATAAAAAATAAAGAATGGGGTTATGTAAGACTACATAAATCTACTTGGGTGCGTAGTACTTTACCCAATGATCCATTCCCTGATCAATTAAATATGATATCTTATTGATGATAGGATATAACAAGTTTTTATCTTTATTAAGTTATCATTTAATTTATACTTTCCGAATCAGGTCGCTGAGGGAATGACAGAAGACAATTTAGAAACTTCTGAGTGTCATTTAGCTGAAGATACTGTTGTTGAACTTGATGATCAGAAGGTTCCAAGTGATGTTATAGAAGTTGATATAACTGATTTGGAGGATGGTAATATTATTTTATCGCAATTATAATATATTTGTATATTTAAGGTGCATAAAAACTATTTATGATTTTAACATTAAATAATTCGTAATGTGTGTTCATTAGCTCCAGAGTTTTGGCATGATCAGAAGCTTTAAAACAATTAATACAAAATTACAATTTTGATAATAATAATTACTTTTTTTACTTAAATGTAATAATTTTTTCTATTTAAATAATTATTTGATGATTTTAGTCATTAGCTTTACATACACAACTTACGTTAATTTATCCTGGAAAGGGATTGGTCCATACTTCTAACTTTTTCAACATTATAAACTACTAGCTTTTGCCCACGGCTTCCCTCGCATAGAATTTGGACTACCGCATAAAGTTTCTTGACAGTGCTTTTTAACAATAATTTAATTATACATAAAACTTCACTGGTTTCTGGTTTAGACCATGTTAAAATTTTCTTCGCCAACGTTTCGCCAGACATACTGCTGGATCCTTCAAGGTTGGATTGAGAATGATTCGTTCTCGATCCAGCCTTGAAGAAGTTTGAAGAATTATTATAATAAGGGTGGAATTATCCAAACTTCTTTCTTAAATCATACAAAGGACCTATCTGCAAATTTCAAGATGCTAAATTCCTGATTTGCCTTTAACTATAAACTATAATGGATTCTCCACAGTTCCTATGAGCGCCTGCCCCCGTGTGCCCCCCTAAATCCGCACTTGCTATAGCCCATGTGTTATTCTGATGTATAACCTATATTACTGTAAAGTTTCATCCAAATCCGTTCAGTAGTTTTTGCGTGAAAGAGAGACTAACATACAAACTTTCACATTTATAATACTAGCTTATACCATTCTTCGCACATGTGGAATTTGGTCTGCCACGTAAAGTTTCGTGAAAGATCATTTTAAATAAATAATTTAATTATTTTTTTTAAATATAAGTTACTCGAACATCCGAAATTTCAGATGTCTAACTTCAAAACTGACGGATTCTATACAACCTTTGAACCAACTCCTATTATATTAAAGGGGAAACCCTTGGAGTGGAATTATCCGAATTTCTTTCTTAAACTATACACAGAACCTAACTACAAATTTCAAGATGCTAAGTTCCTGATTTACCTTTAATTATGTACTATAACGGGGGGGGCACATGCCCCCGTGCCTCCACATAGATCATCATGTGATTTGCCTTTATTTATGTACAATAATGGATGCTCCACAGTAGCTAACGTGCCCCCTTGCACCCTCCCATAAATCCGCGCTTGCTATAGCCTATGTGTTATTCTGATGTATAACCTATATTACTGTAAGGTTTCATCCAAATCCGTCCAGTAGTTTTTGTGTGAAAGAGAGACAAACATTCACATTTATAATATTAGTAAGATTAATAGGATATCAAAACAAATAGTTTCACTCATGTTCTTTCTGTTATTTTAACAACTATTATCATGTGATTTGCCTTTATTTATGAACAATAATGGCTTCTCCACAGTAGTTAAAACACTGCGGGGGGGGGGGGGGGAACGTGCCCCATCGCACCCTCCATAAATCCGTGCTTGCTATAGCCTATGTGTTATTCTGATGTATAACCTATATTACTGTAAGGTTTCATCCAAATCCGTCCAGTAGTTTTTGCGTGAAAGAGAGACAAACATACAAACATTCACATTTATAATATTAGTAAGATTAATAGGATATCAAAACAAATAGTTTCACTCATGTTCTTTCTGTTATTTTAACAACTATTATCATGTGATTTGCCTTTATTTATGAACAATAATGGATTCTCCACAGTAGTTAAAACACTGTGGGGGGGGGGGGGGAACGTGCCCCATCGCACCCTCCATAAATCCGTGCTGGCTATAGCCTATGTGTTATTCTGATGTATAACCTATATTACTGTAAAGTTTCATCCAAATCCGTCCAGTAGTTTTTGCGTGAAAGAGAGACAAACATACAAACTTTCACATTTATAATATTAGTAAGATTAGTAGTATATCAAAACAAATAGTTTCACTTTTGTTCTATCTGATATTTTAACAACTATGATCATGTTATTTTCCTTCAATTATGTACTATAATGGATTCTCCATAGTTCCTATAAAACTGTCGGGGGAGGGGGGCACGTGCCTCCGTGCGCCCCCTTAAATCCGTGCTTGCTATAGCCTATGTGTTATTCTGATGTATAACCCATATTACTGTAAAGTTTCATCCAAATCGTCCAGTGGTTTTTGCGTGAAAGAGAGACAAACATACAAACATTCACATTTATAATATTAGTAAGAATAGTAAGATTTTTAAAATTCTATAAATTATAAATACAACTGAATTATTTGTTAAACATGGAGTGGTGTAGCTCCTTACATAGGGCACTTGGTTACTGATCTCTAGGTCTCTAGTTGGAGATTGATTGTGACAGACTCTACAGCCATGAATTGATAATATTAAGACTATTTTTCTCTTCCTCCTTATTTTCAAAAAATTAATATAAATATTTTGGAAAAAAATGTTAGTTTCTTGAGCACTTTCTTATTATTATTATCTGTTTATTTTGCAATATTAGGAAACTTATCAAGATAAAGTTAATTTTTTTTATTTTTCCTTAGGGGATACAGCACTACAAATTGCTACTGAAATCAAACCTACTGTTAGTGATAAGAAAAGTGTCAAGACAATTTTATCACAGCTTCTACCAAATTCATCTAATAACACTGCTGTACAGGTATTAATGTTGGTTAAGTTTATATTTTACTCATTTTTAGAAACAAAAAATTTTTTAAAAATTATATTTGATTGCTGAAAAGTTAAAAACTAGAATTGATATGCTATAGATTGAATAATTAATGTCATATATTTTTAATTAAATCTGTTTTTAGAGTCCATTGGGTCAAACGGAACACTATACCTTACCTCTGGGTTACTTAATGCCCATAATTGTCTACGAGAGGGAACCTTCTTCAATTATTGCCTATGTTCTCAGCTCACATGATTATAAAATTGCTTTTGAACAATTGAGAACTAAAACCACTGATCAAACACCTTCCAGGTATTTAGTTTTTTTAAATAATTCTCATTATACTTGATGAAATAGTAAAAAAAAAACTTCTACTAGACATATCTAGTGAGGAAACAGCTTGATTGGATCTCCAAACTCTCTCTAAGCTCCAGTAGTTCTATCATGTAGTACATTTTTATTTTTACATTGAATTTCATACAATATTCTGATCAATACATTCTCATTCTTTACAACTTCAGTTTAAATTTTATATAGAGTATATAATGATCACTAGGTTTAGTGATATGATTTGATTATGAATCTAGTCATAATGTGTTGTTTTTTTTATAAACTAAATGTTTTTTTATTAATGAGTACCAGCTAATTTATAGATATTAAAAGTATTATAAAAAACATTTCTTATTTCTACCATTTTCTTGTTAATCCCATTAAAAACCTTCGGTAAGTTCTTGGTACAGTTTACATCGGCAAATGATATCAAAAGAGCTGTTTGAATTGTTCGTATTTTAAATTCCTATCTAATCTGCCAAGAATTTTTTTGGGATGACCATCAATTATTAAATCAGATTATTAACTACTAATGATTATATTAAAATCATCTATTATATCTACAGCTCCAGTGAATAAGTAGTTAAGTCTAATTTTCTCCAAAATGAGTTTCTTGTACTTAAGTAAGCGGGATCGAGTTATTTTCGTAGTGAATAAGGAGCTAAGTAAGACATTGGCTTGAAAAAGAGTTATTGCTTATATTACAACTCCATTTAAAGCCAAAAACTACAAGAATGATACGATTCTGGTTATCTGAAAGCAGTCAACTCTCTCTGGAGAAAATCTGACTTAACCACTTATTCACTGGGGCTGTAGATATATCTAAACAATTTTAATTTATATCTATCAATTAACAACTTATTAATTGCAAACAATTGTTAAATAGCCCTCTTTCTAAAAAGAAAAGCCTGCTAGATGTAACAAAAGACTCATCTGACACGGGAAGCACGAGCAGTAGGAGTGGTGTACTTTCTTTCCTCAGAACTCCTTCCACAGGATCGTAAGTGAAGAAATCATTTTTGGTTTAATTTATTTATTTTTTAACTATCCATTTAATGCAAATGTATAAAACAATATTTAACTTCAGAAGTGAAAAACTACTAAAACCTGGAGAAGGTGCGCAATATGGTACATCACCATCAGATGTTTTTATGGAGGATGAAACAAAGGAAGGCAAGCCAGCTAAAAGCCAGTCTCCATATATTGAAGTAAATTTTCAGATTTCTTTTACATAATTTATTTTGATTAAACAAATGATTGTTTGATTCCAAAGATTATTTTATAACTTTTATATAGGTTTCCTTTAGTGATTCGACTGCTAGCTTCCGTGTAAAAGTGTTTTATCCAGAAGACTTCAATCGCTTGAGATCACTTGTGTTACCCGAGGGGGAAGAAGGTTATATCAGATCTTTATCAAGGTGTGTGGCTTGGGCAGCATCTGGCGGGAAGTCTGGATCAAATTTCAATAAGACAAAAGGTTTTGTAAATTCCTTTCTAATAGTTTTTATTGCATATTTATTTGTATTTTTGTTGACAATTAATTACTGACCGCATTTGCTTTTGTAGATGATCGATTCATTTTAAAAGAAATGACACGTATTGAAACACAAATATTTGTTGATTTCGCACCTCAATATTTCACTTATATGGAAGCTTGTGTAAAAACTAAAGCCCCTACTTTGCTGGGTAAGATTCTTGGAGTATATCGTATTACTTGCAAAAGCGAAACAACAAATACAACCTTTAGGTAAGATTTAATTTACCATTTAAATGAGATTTTTAATGGATTTTGTATTTACAAATACTGTAGGGATTTCATTTTCTATTGTTAAATTGTCCATTTTCTGTTTCTAATTAATGCAGGTGTTGACTTTAATGATAATGCAAATATTTAAAGGGAAATATGGGAAGAATTTCAAAAAATTCTGTGTAGAATGGTTAATTATTGATTATTTATTATAACTTCATGAATTTCTGTGATTTAAATTGTCATATCAGATAAATATCTTTCTTTAATTACCCTGGTCTACATTAAATTTGACTTTTACATGAAAATGTACTATATTGATGCTATTTCAATCACTGAAGATAAATGTACAAGTTATAATTCATAGTTAGCTCTTATTGTTCATTTGTGCCATATTTAATATGATAGCGGGTAGCGTGGTAGATTTATCACATTAATGATGATAATTCCAAATATTTAGGGATTACCCGCAGAAATTTTATCATTTCTTATTTGTTTGTTGTGCCTAACGCTGACTGTGTTTTGTTTACCAGTTAAAACATGAAATTTTCGTAATATTTTTTGACATTTTTAATCTAAAAATCTACAGTTTTCATTATGTCGCATAAATGTGTTAATAGTGCAGAAAATTTTTGCTACATATGTGGTAAGGTGACCCATACTAACCAAAGATGCTAAATTACTCAACGTTAAGAAATTGCTTACTTCCATTATTTTGGAATTAAAATTAAAATCCAAGACAAATCGTGGGTACCACATTTTACTTGCTCAACTTGCTCCACAAATTTGATTAAGTGGATTAATTTCTTAACAAAAAGAAATTGTCTTCATTGCCTTTTGGTGTTCCAATGATGTGGAGGGAACCTACCAATCATGCGAATGACTGTTACTTTTGCTTGACTCCACACATCCAGCACGGTATATCAAGAAAAAAGAATGTCTGTCTCGTGACCTGCACCACACTGAACCGGTTTTCCTGTTCCTCGACCTCCCAAAGAGTACCAGCAAGATTCTGATTAAGAGATTAATTTAATGGGAGTTGACTACAATGAGCCTACATCCTCACAATCATCAGAATTTTCGGGTGACAATATTGTTTGTGACGAACCTCATAGAATTTCGCAAGATAAACTCAATGACCTTCCAAAAGATAAAGCGAAATTACTGGGATCCAGACCTAAGCAATGAAATTTGCTTCAACCAGATGTAAAAATCAGTTTATACAGAAATTGTCAGAAGAACTTGAATACAGTAAAACCTCTACTAACGGACACCCCTAAATAGCGGTCACTCCCCATTACCGGAAGATTTTTTTTGTACCAACATTTTAATACAATGTTTAAGGCATTTGAACCTCTATTTAACGAAACCTCTCATTAACGGTCACGGACAGGCTGTGTTGGTTATAAATCGATTAAAAAAACCTCTAAAAGACGGACAATAGGACTCCCGTTTCTCAGAAACAATTGGTTGTTTCTGGTCTAAGAAAGCAGGGACAGCTGTGTTTACTTTTGAGTAAAGGTTTTCCACATAAATACTTTTTTTTTTCATTCTCGAACTTGCTTTATTAAAATTTAGTTCTGTTCTAACCCTCGTGGCAGGGTGCTGAAAATGTCTCCCTCACGTAAGAGACTCACTTTAGAACAAAAAAAAAATGTAATCGACGTTTATGACCGTGAAAAGTTAAGTGTACGTGCACTAGCGGAAGACTCAATATCGGTAGGACACAAGTTTCGGGAACACTCAAAAACAGTGCGGTGTTTTTTTTTTTTTTTATTCTACTTACCTTTTAAACACATGGGAAATTGAATAAGAGAGAATTAATTTGTACAAATACATATTTATGAAAAAATAAAACCTCCATTTAAAGGACACCTTTAAATAACGGACAAAAATATTTGCACCAGGCCTGTCCATTAATTCGAGGTTTTACTGTACCCTATTTCACCGAACATGGTGAACGATTCCACCAAGATATCTCGAAAGTGGAAAAGAGATACCAGTCGATGGAATGCATCAATGTTAGCGGACTGCTGCTGCAATATGAGAAGATATACCCTTGAAAGAATTAAACAGGTTTAAATATTTCAAAATTCCCAGTTTTATATAAAAAGTAAAAAATAATAATAAGTAAATATAGTTTGTTTTTAATAAATTGTTTTGTATTTTAACTAATGTACTAATGTACTAAAAGTCAAATTTTGTATATTAGGTATATTTTCAAAATAAGAGTTAATTAAAAATATATATTTGTGTTTTCGTATTCAGTAACCTCAAAGCAATATAAAAATATAGTATTCAATTGAAAGGCACACAAAAAGTTAAATTTTGTTGACCAGTGTTATTGTTTTTAAATTTTAAAATCTTGATTGAAATCATCTTTATTTCAGATCAAGTTTACTCGTTATGGAACATTTGTTTCACGGCCGGGTGGTGGAAAACAAATTTGATTTGAAAGGTTCAATGAGGAACAGATTAGTAGACACCACTCTTGGTGCTCACAGAGAAACTGTTCTTCTGGATGAGAATTTGATGAACAGTAAGTTCTTAACTTTTACTTATAATGTAAGATAGTTAATTTTATTACTAAAAGTAATTTATTATTAGTCATTACCTAAACTCTTCAATTCTTAAGTACTTACTGTACCTTCTGCTCTCCATGACATAATAGAAAAGTAGTTTATATCATTTGAAGATATTTGGCTTAATTAATTATTAAACATTTTAACTAACCAATTAACATTCCCTTTAAACAAAATATTAGAAGTTGTCCACCACTAATTGAAGAAAGTTATTTACAGTAGGTGTCTTCTAGTGGTGTATGTTTTATATTTAGAAAAAGTTGGGAAAATCATACCATATTATTAAAATTTTATTTTATCTATACATATATAAAAATCAATTGCTGTCCGTTTGTCTCACTAAAACTGGAGAATGGCTGGACCGATTTAGCTAATTTTGACCTTATAATAATAAAAATAATAATGAAATATTTGTGGAAGTTCAGGGAAGGTTTAAACAGTGAGAAACATAAATAATAAGTTACGGAAAATGCTAAAAACGACAATTTAATTTTCCAATATTTAATGTTCCTAGCTGAGATTCTCAATAAAACAGTTGGACCAAAATTGCATGCAATAGGGACTAAACACATGATACATGGAGTTTTCAACAACTCATCCTGTATGGTCGACGGCAAGTGTTCCAAGCGATACCGGAGAGACCTGATTTCTGAAACCATCACGGGAAATGACGGTAACCCATTGTATCGTCGGCGATCAGTTGCGGACGGTGGGCGATCGGTAGTTGTGAAGGTAAAACGACAAGATTTTGAAGCAGACAATTCTTGGATTGTGCCGTACTTGCCAATATTGTCCAAAGCTTTTGAAGCTCACATCATTGTGGAATATTGTAACTCTGTCAAATTGATAAAGTACATATGTAAATATGTTAACAAATGTAGCGACATGGCCATCTTTGCTGTAACAAATGTAAATGATGAAGTATCTCAGTATCAGATGGGTCGCTATATAAGCAGCAACGAAGCTATTTGGCGCATATTTTCATTTGCAATCCACGAAAGACAGTAGTCCATTTGGCAGTTCATCTAGAAAAAAAAGGAAACTAGTGTGTTTCAATCAAGAGAATGCGGCGGATATAGCGACATGTCCACTGTCATCCACATTAACAAGTTTCTTCTCAATTTGTCAAACAGATTTTGTTCGCAATTTCCTGTATGCTAATATGCCTCGCTATTACCCTTGAAACGCATCAACAAAATCGTTTCAGTGCCGGAAACTGCGGATAAATATAGGGATGACATGTCTGAGGATGTGTTGCATTGTGTGCATTTTCAAACTTTGAATCCTACACTACAATTTACTGCAGAAATTTACAAAGAGACATTGATCATGATAGAAGATAGATGTTTAGTGATGGTAAATAAAGATTTGTCGTTTTTGGGCATGACAGCATCCAATCGTCCTATGCGCGATTCATTTAACCACGAGTTGCAAAGAAAACAACAATACGATACTGAAGTATTGGCCGAAACAGTTCATTCAAACTGTCTGCAATTGAGAATGAACAACAAAGAATTGCGTAAGATACTTGGGTGGAAGCTGTGAACAGTGGATCGGGTGGAATTTACTTCCTTGATGCTCCCGGAGGGACAGGAAAAACGTTCCAATGGCGAAGATTCTACAGACATGCATTTGATCTTTAGGGATGAATGTATTATGGCCAGCAAGAGGTCACTGGACAGAACGTTAAAAGATCTTCGTGACAACCAAAACATGTTTGGTGGAGTCATGATTCTATTGTTAGGTGATTTTCGTCAGACTCTTCCAATTATTCCTCTATCAACTGTTGCTGACGAACTAAACGCATGCTTAAAATCATCTAATTTGTGATGGCATGTTAAGACACTCCAATCAACAGCTAACATGCGAGTGTTTTTTCAATAAGATCAAGCTGCGATTATGTTTTCGAAGCAGTTATTAGATAATGGAAATAATAGCAGTTGATACCTCGGCCGGATTAATTACACTACCCACGGATTTTTCCCACTTCGTCGACTCAAAAGAGGGGCTTATTCATCGTGTTTTTACGGACATAAAACAGGAGTTCAGAAACCATAATTGGCTGAGTAAACGAGCAATATAGGCGGCCAAAAACAAAGCTGTCGATGATCTCAATGCATAATTTTCTTCCAGGAGAATACAAATCAGTTGACACAGTTACAAACCAGGATGATGTAGTCAACTATCCCATAAAGTTTTTTAACTCCCTGGATTTTCCTGACTACCACCTCACAATTTACAATTAAAATTAGGATATGTTGTGGTTATGCTGCGTAACATCAATCAACCTCGACTGTAGGACGAGACTGGCTGTGAAAAAGCTATCGAATTTACGTCATCGAAGCCAAGATCATCAAGGGAAAATACAAAGGAGAAGATGTCTTAATCCCGCATATACCGATGATTCAAACGGCTTTGCATTCGATTTTAAGCGTGTCTACAATTTCCCGTGCGTCTGGCCTTTGCGATGACCATAAATAAATCGCAAGGCCAGTCGTTGAAAATTTGCGGAATCAACTTAGAGTTTCCCTGTTTCATGCATGGGCAATTATGGGTCATGTGTTCGCGAGTCGGCAAACCATCTTTATATATTTACGCATTGCAAAAAAAATAGTACATCAGAAAGCTTTAAATTGATTAAGTGTCTAACTGTGTTGCATTTAATGTAGATAAAAATGTTGTATTAAGTTTTGACCATAATTTTCACAAATATATGTTGGTGATACACCGGGTCATCTAGTAATCAATAAAAATAAGAAAAACACATGTATAATTTTTTTTTTTATGTTGTAGGAAGTGAATTATGTGCAATACCTGTCAGTTTAAGATTTCAATAAAATGTTGAAAATATCTACTCCAAACTACACTTTATATTAAAATGATAATTTATTGACATTTTCAATAAAGGACAGTTGGAAATAATTCTTGCTAAATGTTTTGTTGTTTTAATCTTTTTAGTTATTTCCAATATTACTATCCTAATAATATAAGGAAGAAATAGTTGGGGGTGCAGTCAATAAAAACACCTTAATAAGTGTAACTTATTTATTGTGTGCCGACGTTTCGGCCTACAATGTAAGCCATCTTCAGGGCTAAGAGAGAGAAACAAACAGAAATATATAAAAAACGTTGCAGTAACAAGAATATAGTGACAAGTAATGTAGTAAAGTAGTACAAGTGTGGAAATTAAAATAGTGACTAGATATGATGAAATAGTGAATAGATATGATAATTAAAGATAATGAATATAAAAGTGGTTACAGAATATAATAAAATTAAAATAGTGATAGATAAAAATAAAATTATAGATGATGAACAGAAATTCAAATAGTGACAGATATAATAATTAAAGAATACGAATATAAAATACAGAAAATAAATGTCCAGAAAGGATAAAATGTAAACATAATATAAAGGGAAAGAAAAATGAGGAGGTAAACGGAAAGATACAAAATGAGAAGATTAAAATATAGAAAAAGGGGGTGGAATATGAAGGATTTAGAAAAAACTAGTTTAATTATAGATATGGATATGATACCAGACATCTAGATGTTACATAGGTAAAATGTATCCTAATAATATTTTATTGAAAATTGCTACTATTCTATAAGTTAATTTTGACTATTTTTAATATTACTCATGTTAGTTTTGTTTTAGTGACTTGTGACGATCCTCTTTACATACTACCTCATTCTAAAACAGTGTTGATGCAGGCTATACAAAATGATACTCAGTTTCTTGCTACACAATCAGTTATGGATTATTCCCTTCTGGTCGGACTGGATATTTCCAGTCGAGAGCTTGTAGTTGGCATAATTGGTAAATAGCTTAAAAAATTACTTTTACCTTAATATTGATAAGAATTATTATGTAGTTTTAAGCTTATGCCATGAGTTTTCCTATTAATTATTCCAATTATTTGTTTATATTATCTTTGTTTTGTTATGTGAAAAGGTTCTAAGGAAATTCTTCAGGACATTTCTTTTTATAATACATTTAAAATTGTTTGATTGTCAACATTAAATTATGTGACATAAATTAAAAGCGGATACAAGTTAATTTTTAAAAAGGACAAAGTAATTTGAGTCTTAATATAACCATCGTCATCATGAGCGTCATAATTGTTTTACATTTTGCTATAATGTAAACACCATTCAATACCCAATTGATTTTTTAATAAATACTTTCTGAGGATACTTTTTGTATAAATATTAGATTTAATTTATAAAAATTATGGCTAGAATTTGTCAAATACTTAATTTTTTACTCATTTACCATAACATCTTACTTTTAATAATATTAAACATCTCATAACTGTTAAGGGAGTGCTGAGTTGTCATGCCGAAGGTCCTGGATTCAAATCCAGCTGTGGATGATAATTTATTTAATTTGTTAACAGCCAGGGAAGGGCCCTGTAGGATCTGGAGACCATCCTGGCGCTCACACAGCCTCTATAAAGTGGGTAACCATAATTGGGGAAAAACCTGGCGGTTGAGCATGATCTACGACAAATCACCTCTCTGCACTATAGTTGTCCTAGAAACAGTACAGCCTTTACCACGTGCTAAATCTGAAGCCCCTCCGTGGGTTGTAGTGGTACAGGTTTTTCATAACTGTTATAATAGGGTTTATGCAACTTTTTTTCTAATTGGTTTATATAATATGGTATTTAGCATTTATAATTTTAAGTTTAATAATGAATGTTAGCATGTAACACTTTTTTATTACTTATGTTTTTTAATAATTTCATTGGGTTTTTTTCTCTAGATTACATTAGAACTTTCACATGGGATAAAAAACTAGAAACGATGGTGAAGCGGCTTGGGCAAGGCAAACAGCCAACTATTATTTCACCTGACGAGTATCGAAAACGGTTTATAGCTGCAATGAACAGATATTTCCTGCCTGTTCCCGATAGATGGGCAGGTCTTGGTCTCGGTATTGATTGATTTTCATTTCATTTGATCTACTTTATTGTATTTATGATAAAAATGTGCATATAATAATTTTATTATTTAATAAGTTAATCTAATAATTTATTAATTTTAATTTCAATCAAAACTTATACTCGCAATCAGTAATACACTCTTTGGGATAGTGTAATGAATAACCTTCATCATCCAAGAATAAATTTCAATATTGAGTTCAGTTTATTTATTGTTTTGTTTGATCACTTTGTAAAGATTGCTCTATTGTTTATAGTTAATTATATTTTTCCTTCATATTTTCTATAAATTATTTCGTAGTTGAATTTTATGGTTGTGAAGTGATCAGATGTTTATTAATTCATTAAAATTATTTATCTACATAATTTTTTTAAAATCTTGTTAAAATGTATATATTCCTTACAAAGTTTGTTTTATCATGTTCAAAAAAAATTTATTTTAATCTTAAATAATGGAAAGTGATGTTGTTTTGAAATAGGTTGGTTTCGTAAATGATATAGCAAATTTGTATATCATTAAATTCTGAAATATAAACTTCTTATTGGTTTGACTTAAAGTTAAATTCATAATGTGAATGGACAGAGTGTATTAAATTTTGCTGCTTTTATTCACATTCCTGTTACTAACATGTAGTATGTGTATAGTTTTGTTATATTTATGTTATTTTAATTTTACAATTCATTAAATGATCATCAAAATACACTCATAATAAATAAAAATAAGAACTAGTTTAACAGAACACAACATTTTTGTCAAATCAATTTTTTATAGGTTTAAATTTATTTGATCACCTTTCAATTTACCATTTTTATGATATTTTGTAAATAATTACGTTTTTTTGGAATTATTCATATCGTTAATGGCCTTCACTGATTGTATAGTGGCATCTTACATCAGGTTGATTGACATTGTTAATGGTATGCAGTAATTAAGATTGATGTGGCCTATGAACATATTAATGTAAATTAAATGTTATGATGTTTGTAAAGTAAATAAAGATATAAATAATATTCAATTTTTGTTTTTAAAAATCCAGTCAGATATTATTACAATTATAAGGAACTTGTTATTATTAAAAGGCCTTTTGCTAACTACATAAACCAATGTTCTAATCTTTAAAAAATTTTGGAATTATCAATAATCACACAACATTGTCAATTATGATTGTGAATGTGGTTAAGAAACAGGTAGGTAGATAAGAACAAAACTGATCTTCACAAAAATTGCAGTTTTTACTTCTAAAGTTCTTATAGTGCTAAATTTTAACATGCATTTAATCTTATAATTCTGATTTATTTGGACATTATTGAACACAGCAGATCTCCAATAATACTTATTTTCAAATTTTAGAGGATTCAATTTAATTTTCTTTTTTTTTATATTTGTTGAAATTTAGAACAGTATAAAAAAAAAATACAGTAAGTAAACATGATAAATTGATGTACTAATGGTTGAATGTCAATGTAATGAGTATGTATAAATTGATTATGGAAGCAGCTATTAAAATTAGAGTAAAACCTCTATTATCATCACCTCAGTTATGAGAAAAAAAAAATGGATATATATTGTTTGATTGCTTAAGTCATAGGCGCTAAGAATGAATCGTGTCTTGACAACTTTGTTTCCTAGAATCTGTTGTTTACTCAAAACCTAGGCTTTCACGCACAAATTTCTCAGAAATTATCTCCTCATCTCTACCTAATAAACCTTCCGCAATTGAACTACCTTCAGTCTTCATTCTTGTCTTAAGGGTACTTTTCATTTTCTTAAAAGTACGTGTAATAATGTCGGAAAAAGTGACAAAGGAAGAGTTTAGATCTTCCTACTAACTTTGAAATTGTAAAACGTTTACGAAAAGGTGAAAGTGCTTCAATCTTAGCATAAATCTATGATATTCCTCGGGCAACAGTTAATGATATAAAACGTGCGGGGGACCCCAAGAATATGTATTTTTTTCTATAATCATTTAATGATTATGGCATACTATGTTTGTGCACGAGCAAAGAGCTAAACTCCACCTTTAAATTGATATTAATTTCTCAAGAGGGAAAAAATGGACATGCAATGATTGTGCCTTTAGCCATCGATGTACGTAATTATTATTATTTTAAAAAAATACTTTTACTACATATGTATACCTTATTAGTACGTAAATAAGTTACGAGTACATATATAATGTCAACTGTTTGAAATTTATTGTTTGATTTATGTGTGTGTGTGTATGTGTATATATATATATATATATATATATATATATATATATATATATATATATATGAGATATATGACTCACTCCCATATCCGTCTATTTCCCAAATCCGTCACCATCTTGGTCCCATACCCTGACTGATAATCGAGGTTCTACTGTATTCACATTTAATATGTCCTGACTTTTTGATGTAACTTTAGGCCTATCACCAGGGCTTAAAAAACCACAATAACATCAAAACTAAAGTAACAAAGTCAGCAATAAAATAGTTATGAAACAGAAATGACTGGTTTGTTTAAAAAAAAATATAATGAATAAAGGTTAATATATAATAAATAAATAAAAAAAAGTGTGTGTGTCAGCTCCGACACGCGACTGGAGGTTCCCCCTTTCCATTTCTAATGGATTTTAAATATGTTCTTGCCAATTAATCGCTCTACTGATACCATCGCTTATTCTTTTTTTTTTGGTAAATTATTTAAAAACTATTTTAAATTAATGTGAACTATTTTAATTAAAATTATAAATATAGATTTGTAATGATATATATATATATATAAAAAATAGATGTTTGAGTGGAAAATAGTTGACTGGGTAATTCAAATGATGGATTGAATTGGTCAGGAGAGGTAGCCAATGATAATACAAAAAATAAGCAAAACTTATTTTTTATTAATCGTGCCAACGTTATAGGCCATCTTCAGGGCAAATAGTGGGTATGGTGACTTGTTACAACACTAAAACTGTCAACTGAACTCCTGTTAATCCTTGAATTGTGGTTGTAAGTTCTCACATCATGGAAATAAATTGTGCCATGAGCTGAGCCATCTGATTGACAAGAGCTATCATGAGATGCGATTGGTCCGTCTGCGGTGGTTGAGATTTATAGGCGAAAGTATGTGGAGGCTCTGATGGTGGTGGAGCATGGTTTGACTGGTTGATGGTTGTGGTTCGGTTGTCATTTTGGTAACTTGTAGAAAAGATGCATATTCTACACCCGGGTGAACTGTCATGCTGTTAGTCATTAGTTTGGGTATGTTTTGGTCAGTACTGACCTGCTTAGATCCCTTTTCCTCCATCCTTTTAGTAACTATTCCTTCTAATTTTTTCCTATGGAGGCATTTTTTAAAAGAAGTGCCGTGCGCTCTCTCGCAATTTGAGCATTTTGGTTCGCCTAGTCGCTGACATTCAGAAATGCTATGTGAGCCGCTGCATCTTACACATTTTACAGTGTGGTTGCAGTAGTTTTTTGTGCGCCCAAATTGCTGACATTTATAGCACTGGGGCGGTAGGATATCCTTTCTTGGGATGTATTTTACAACCGTGATATACATCTATTGACGTGGCGTACTTTGTCTTGTATATCTTTTATAGTGATACCTTGTGGAACATTTATCACTATAGGTAGTGTATTCTTTTGCATACGTCTTGTGTCCGAAGCCTTAATACATAGATTCAAATGCCTTCCTGTCATAAAATATGAGAATAGAAAGATCAAGATTTTTTTATCACAAATTTGTTTGAGTTTTGTCGGGTTTTTGGGTGCAAAACTATGGAACCCGCTTCCGCGAGTTTTTAGTGGTGGGTCGGTCGTTCTCTAATTGGAGGTAAATATGGATCTCAGTCCTTGTCTGTTTGATAAAATATTGATTAATATTAATTTGTTCATGAAATCACTCACCTCATTTAACATGAAGTTTTCTCAGTCCATTATATTATTATTTATATGTGACCCTTATTACTATAACTGGAGGAATCTTTTTCGTTGGGCCGCCGTAGGTTGCTTGGTCAGTTGGTGGTAAATTAACTAGTGCTGTAAAGCTGAACGATGTCACTACTGGTGGTGCTTCTGCTTTCCTTGTCTTCCTCTTGGACAATTTCTTCCCTGTCTTTTCTTTTTTGAAGGGGGCCTCATCTTCAGAGTCCTATAGAGCTGTATTTAAGCCCAGCATGATCACTACCTGTCCACTTCCTAATACATCAATCTTCTATCCTAGTAGCAGTACATACTACACACTACACACTGTGCACAATTAACTAGTCACTGCTCAGCCTTGCTAGATAGCTAGTCAATTTCCTTCTCTTATCAGAGCAACGCTGTCCTCTAGTCTTTTGAGATTGTATCCAAGTGACATGAATGGACCCCCAACAGCTTAAGGTGAAATCTAAATAAGAGTAGTAGTAGTGTTTGTTTGGATAGGTGTCTTTAAAAAGGCTCCTATACAAAAAATTATCGCATTTCAACACTTACTCACAATAAAGCAATAGAATACTGTTACCATAGATACCGCACATATCTCTTACCAATTAGTCCGGGAATTTAGCTTTTAATTTCTATCTATTATGTAAAACAAATAATACAATATTATCCAGAAAGGAACGTAACTCGCCACTTTTAGCTAAATTCGATTTTACTACTCATAAAGTTTTCATACCGAGGGCAAAATATGGAAATCATTTCTTAAGTAGTAAATCCAATAACAAGAGTGATGGAAGGATGATATAAAATTCTTTAATCCCAATACATATAACCCTTGTGATTTTTTGTTTTGAGCCCCACTCCTTATTGTACATGATAAAATGGAAGACACCATGGATTAGTCATTTCGGTTTTAGTCACATTTTTCAACATCTGAAAGCCAGTTATTACCTTCAATTTATTTTATAACATTTAAATTTGGTTCAAAATCTAGACTTTGGATTCATGTAAAATCTATTGCTCTTGCAAAATAAAAACATTTCTAAATGTTTTGATTTTTTTTAAAAATGTATTAAGAGGTAAACAAAAAAAAATATATCGGATACAAATTACTTTTATTGACTTACAAATAATGTCGACATTGGTAACAAAAAAGTTTTTTTGCTTTTTTTTTTATAACATTTCTTTTTTTACATCAAAATACAATATATTAAATTAGAAAAGAAAATCAATTCATGGTAATAATAAATAAAATATTCAGTTGTAATACATAAATAATATTTTAATGAACACAAACTCCATGGCATATACATTTATTTATATTAAGATTGTTACAAATAAGCTAATAAATTCCTAGAAATGTTAACATTAAAATTATGAACATCGTTTATTTAATTATAAAACAATATATGCTGTATTGATTAAATAAAAGCCGGTGCAATCATGGCAAGCTTATAGCAATAATTTTTTGAAGTCACAGCTATTTTTCAATTACTTTGTAGATATTACTGATAAAATGTTTCTTTGGTTTTAAAAACAATGGATATGAAAAGCAATTATCTGCATTTATCACACCAAGCATGCAAATTTGTATGACTACATAAACTGAGACCATAAATATAAAAATAAAATTCCAAACACTCTAATCTTTGGTTACAATAATTTTGGTCAACATCAGACTGAATTTTCTTTTACTAAAGCTAATGGTAATAAATTGCTTTGGTACATTTTAACAATGTTTGTTTGTTTTAAACAATTATATTTAAGATTTGGTAAATAAAATAAAAAATAAAAGAATAAATAAATAAGGATGTGAGCGATTAATCAAATATTGAATTTAAAACTAAAAATTAATGAATATGATGCCATTTTTAACAATCAGCCAAACAAAATTTTACAGGCATGAAAACATAAAAAAACCATGCACACAAACATAACAGGCAAAACACATTGTCGGTCATACAACCATACATCACGAAATCACTGGGTTTTTTTTTTTTTTAAATAATTATTTTATCTAAACAACTATACTATCCCATAAATAAAAATATATACATAGTAAACAATATATAATTTAATGTTGTTTTTAAATAATAACAAGCCAATGAACAAAAATCATAAATGTGAAATTCAGGTTAAATTTATTTCCCAATATTTAAAATGACTGAAATTGACTAAAATTATACATATATCTTCTTATCAATAATGAGAGAAAAATATTAAATTATTTACTAATAACTATTTAAGGGCTAAATGAAACGTTTCTATTACTTCTAATTTACACAATGGCTAGTAAAATAGGCCTCGTTGAAATGAATAATTCAAACAAATTAACCAAAAGTCAAATCATTATTTAATAAGGCCATTCATTCTAGTTACATTAAATATTTTCAATTTTATGAGAGTATCTACAGAAACTATCATGCTGTTGAAACTAGAGTTGTTTAATTTGAATCAGCATATGCTTCATGATTAGAGAATAAAAACAGTCTATCAGTACAAATAAGAGGAAATTGATAAAGAAATCAACATAGAATCTTTTAATCAATGAACCATTCAAGACATCAAAATGTGTAACGTGGCTTGTACATTACATACAGACCTACTGATATTCAGTAACCCTGGATGTAATTAGAGCAAATTACATATTCAATAATACATGCCATTTTTCATAATAAAAAATAATTAATTCAATACAGACTTGTTTAATAACATCAGGTATAAAAGAATTACGAAGGAATCGTTTCAACGGTCTTATGATTTTATTAATTAATAATATTTTTTAATTGATTTAATGTTATATATTTCATAATTGTTATTTCAACCCATTGAGCCTATAGTTTCTAAAATATTCTCTTCAATGCATTAAGGATATTTGTTTCTTTATTATTCATTTTTAAAAGGATTAATAAATATAAGGTAACATTTTAAAAAACAAAAATGATTAAAAATAGCAATGTAATAATGATTAATACATAGAAATATAAATAATTAGAAATATGGAAACAATGTAAGAGAGAATTTGGGAGGCAGAGCTTATGCTTGTTTACACTCAGAGAAAGAAGCTATCTCTCTTTTACTATTTATATTATATATAAATATATGAAAAAGTTTGGCTAATGGTACTGTTAACAAGAAAACATAATATACAAGGGGTCACTTGTGGTGTAGTGGTTAGGATTACAATTTTCCATGTGTTTATTTTTTATTTATTAAGATCACAGCCTGCAGGTGGCCTAAGTTTTTTTTAAGGGAGTAAGATTCTAGGTTGTGCCGTCTTTCAGAGAGGGCATAAATGGCTGTCTCGAGTCTGTATGGTGTCAGGTACTCGTTAAGTATCCATATACTCCGATTAGCCATAGTAGCATACAGTGATGTTAAATGAATCAACAACAAAAAGAGTTCGGATAATTAATTTTTTAGATGATTCAAAACTTTTGATTGGTTTTAATTTAACATTAAGAATTAGAATCCATAAAAAAACAAAATAAGAAATTTTATTTATTGTGTGTAGATGAAAGTTTTAGATCATCAGGGTAGTTCAGCATAGAGTTAAGGTATAGCTTATTTAATTGTATTTAAGTAAGTAAAAAAAAAGTAACAAAAGACTTTGTTTATTTCTTCTGGTTTAGACTGTGTAGATAAATTTCTCGCCAATGTTTCGTCAACGATGCTGATGACTTCCTCAGGGAAGAAATGAGCTCATTCTCATCTCAGCCCTGAGGAAGTCATCAGCATGGTTGACGAAACGTTGGTGAGAAATTTATCTACATGGTCTAAACCAGAAGAAATAAACAAAGTCTTTTGTAATAATAGTGGCCGTGGAAGCCTAAAAGAATATTTAAAAAAAAGTATTTGTTAATTTCACTATTTTTATGTAGACCAGGTGATAATTTATTAAAATAATAAAATTTGCATTTCAAATTCAAACAATGAGAAAGTTGGATTCTATTACCTAACCAAATGGAATTTTTTTTTAAGAGAAAAATTTAAAAATATTCAAATAATCAAAAAGAACAATAATAAAAGAGAAATTTAGAATAAATATTCACAACTAAATCACTTTAATCTACCTAGACTAATAAGGAAATGCTCCAAAATACAATAAATAAAAGATTAATTTTAATAGAATAATGGAAAAAAGTGCACTAGTACTAGAAAATAATCTAATTCCATATATTTAAAAATAATCAAACTATTTCATTAATGTGAGAAAAAACCTTTATCCAGTCTATTTTTTTCTTTTATTTTAAAAACGTTTCGACTTCTATTGAGTCATTTTCAATTTTCTTTACATAAGTATATTTCTTCTATGAATAATAGAATAAGTAATAATTTGGGTGCACCCAACGGCTTCTTCTCTCTCCAAATCGCCCTGAAGATGACCTACACTGTAGGTCGAAACGTCGGCACATAAATATAAGTCTAGTATTTATTTAGTGTTTTTTTTTTTTTTTTACTGCACTCCCCAACTATCTCCGTTCTACATACATTTCTTCTACTTCTAAGTACATTACTATTTGAATAATTATATTTATAAATCTTTTTTATAGTTGTCAATATATATTTATAAAAATTTTCTCCAGGGTAATTTTTAAATCTTATGTTAAGATAAAGAGATAAGATTTAAGACTGACCATGGAGAACATTTAAACTCCAAGAAAAAAAAAATTTATAATTATTTATAATTTAATCATAATAATCTTTATAAAAAAGATTTAGAAATATAATTATTCAAATAGTAATGGACTTAGAAGTAGAAGTATACTTATGTATAGAAAATTGAAAATGACTCAATAGAAGTCGAAACGTTTTTAAAATAAAAGAAAAAAAATTGACTGGATAAAGGTTTTTTCTCACATTAATGAAATATTTAGTCCAGTAGCATCCACATGAAAATTAAATTGAAATAATCAGCGTCCACATGAAAATTAAAATGAAATAATCAAACTTAAAATAATTTAAGGCGATTAAAGTTAGCTTTTAATTCTGTTATAGTAACTCCAGTGATTTTAATAACAAACAAGAGATCATCGGAATAGTTCTATTTTCAATTAGGTTTAAAGAAGCAATAGAACTATAGAGGTCAATTACATTTAAAACCATGACTAGGGAGACTAAGATTATAATGAAAGGCTTAACCATTCAATAGAGGAGACATGGTCTACCAATGGAGGACAATATTCTTCAATATTAATAAGAAAATATTTTGATTATGTATCTTCAATTATTTGAAGATGTCTCCAAATTAACCAATAAAATCAATGTTTATTTAAACAATTTACAGCTAAATCAAGTAGTTTTATCTTCTTATTAGTATGGAAGTCGGTAATGGTTACAAAGTTGTGAGAAAATTAAAATTTTACAATACATTTGGTAACCACAGCAGGTATAATTTGCATAAAAGAAGTTTTAGTTTTGTAATAACTTCAAAAATAAGCAATTAATGCCAATAACATTTAATGTTATAATGAAAACAAATCAATAATATTCCAAGGAAAATATTATAGACTAGAAACACTTTAAATAATGAATTTAATAATTCAACTATTATAGATCAGTCTTTAGAAAAGTATACATACAACAAAAATAAATTTCATGCATTACCACATCCATTAATCAACAACTACAGTTCATCATTCATTTGGTTGATAGACATTCACAAGCAACTCCAAGTATTGCATGTAGGGAAATCATAAATACATTATCACATGTTAAAACATATATGTACAATGTGTTTATAAGTATTTATAAGGAGAGTGTGAAAACAACAGTACAAGGACATGCATAAGCACATGCAAAGACTATAATGGAGTCTACACAGTAACTGAAGAATAGACCAAAAAGAAGCTGAAAATGTGAAATTACAATCAAAAGAAATTCATAATTATCCTAAATTATTAAAATTAAAAAAAAAATGGAGTAACAATACATAAAATTATTAAATATATAACATAGTAAATGAAAAACACTTAAATATTATCTAAATAAAATATTACTAATTCAAACAATCACAACACTACTACCTAAATAATCGAAGGTGGTAAACAAACTCGTTTTGTTTGTTGAACACTGTGATGCTAAAATTGCTAATAAAAATTTATCTTAAAGATAAATAAAAAAGTAGGCTTACTTACAATTAATAAGAGGAAAATATTTTTTTTGTTAGATACATTTAGTTTCATGTTATGCAAGCGTTCAATAAAAAAAAAAAGGTAAAAAATAAAATAAAACAGAACCTTTCAAGAACAAATTCTATACCATGTAAAAGCTATATTTGAACTAATTTTATTTTATGAATTACATAAAATATTAATATTTTTAATGTAAAAACAAACAAAGAGGTAGTAGAGTAACTTCATTTCAACAAAATAACTTGATGACAATGTGGTAGGAGTAGTGCAAGAATTTATTTCATAATCTTAATAGTAACTCCATGTAATTGAATTAGATATCTGTTAAAATATGTTCTCTTCTCAAAAACAATTTTTATCATTATGTTAATAGAAAACTAAGTTGCCTACAATAAAAAAGAAAAGTGTAAGTTTGTACATTAACAGATGAAACAGCATTTCTCGATGCCTGTCACGATGTAAATTCCTCTAATAATTCTTCCATCGATCGCCTTTCTTGTTTGAACTTATCCATATAAACCTTAGGAACAGTCCAATCTAATAATATTTGTACATTTCTTTTCAAACGCTCTCCTTCAGATATATCAACATCTTTACAAGGATCACGGCCTGATTGCTCAATGGAGTCTCTCAGAACTAGATCAATCAATCGTTTTCCGTAACCAAGCGTCTGTAGCCGTTCTGGTGTAGATATTTTTTGTAGAAGTACAGCCAAAAGTAGACGCATTTTATCCAAAGGCATCCCTACCTCATGTTCAGGCTCTGGGGCTTTAGAAACTTTATCACAGGTTTCTATATGTTCTTGTAGTTGAGTTTTGATTTTGAAAAATGAATTGCAACCAATGCAAATATAGGGTTTATTAGTTTTATGAATAGAGAGCATATGCTTTTTTAAATGAGGTAGTTGAGAAAAAGCTTTATTGTCACAAATAAGACATTTAAATGGCTTTTCTCCTGTGTGGCGTCGAACATGCATTTTAAGTGCTGTCGAATGAGCAAAGGCCATGTGACAGACAGCACATCGATAAGGCTTTATTCCACTGTGAGTGCGCTCATGTACTGTAAGCTGCGAGCGTTGCACAAAGCGCATATTACAATGCTGACAAGCATGTGGTTTCTCAGCCATGTGTATTCTCATATGCTGAAGAAGATGACCTTTGTAACGTTTATTACATATTTTGCATTCAAAAGCTTTATAATTCGCATGATACCAAACCAAGTGCTTTTGAAGCCCATCCCTCCTAACGAAAGCTTTACCACATTTATGACAAATGTAATCTCTTTCCCCTTGGTGCCTTTTTATATGATTAAGAAGATTACTACGGCAAACAAAATTAGCTCCACATAAAGCACAGTTGTAAGGACGATCTTTGGTATGAGTTCGAACATGCTGAGAAAGTTGACTTCCACGAGCAAAATTCTTAGAGCAATGAGGGCAGCTGTAAAAACATATTTACAAAAATAAAATAAACCATAAAAGTAAGCTCATATAATAAAAATAATTCTTTTGAAACATAAAAGTTCCATCTCATATTATATATAAATCATACTGTTTTTGCTAAGAATAAATTAATTAGATCATTTGAAAACTTATGAATTAGGATGATAAACAAAAACACAAAACTAATACTTCAGATAAATCATCATTTTGTTACACATTATCAAAAAACTACCTCATAAGTTCTGATCATTCCAACGTGGTAACAAACAATATTTAACATGTTTTCTATATGAGTTATTTTAACAATTAAAGTTTAAGTTCATCGGACTGAGTTTTAATATTGTTAATTGACATTTAAACAAAGTATTATAACATAAATTATAAATAAAAATAAAAATATAACAATATAATAACGAAGTTTCCAACATCTGAGATACAGTTAAGGCGAACAAATAAACTCCTGACAAAATCATTACACTATTTTTTTTTTTAATTTAAAATTTAAATATAATTCATTAGTTTTACATGATAAATATATTCTGCAATAATTAATAATCAATCAATGCAATAATAAATCAATTTTAAATTAGAGAAAATTAGAGTTTGTTTGTATATAAGAAAAGAAGTAATTATAAATGGTATTTAATGCTGCCTCTATTGTTTTTTTCATGCTTTTGAAAAGATTCTTCAATCAATCATCCAGTACAGCTTGTTTCAACTGTATAAAGTTGCCAGGAAATGTACACAACTTATGATCCTTTTTCAAGATGGTTTTCTTCCTATTTTTGGTAAAGGGTTTAAGTTAGGACTGAAATCATTTCTGTATTTATATTCATGTCTCACCTTTGAAAATTGTAACATAAAATAACATTGGCAGTATGCAATGCATAGCACTGTTTCATTTCTACACACCTTATTATCTTTTTCATTTAGGGCAGACAAAAAATAACAAATAACCGAGCATTTCCTGTCTTTTGAACTCAGTATTTTTTTGTTAGCGAAGGTCTTGAAAAAAAAAACCTTCTACTGTTCATTCAGTGTCTCCCATAGATTCTTTAACAATTTGAGCTAAAATGACATTGTGAACACCCTAAATAAAATTGCTGAGTACCACAGAACTTGTCACTTGGAAGTTCTAAAATTGATTATGCTCTCGGTTAGGGGGTGAAGGGTAGCTACAAAGCACCCAGGGAGATAGGCATCTCTCGGTCCATGGTCATGGCTTCTGAGAAATTTTAAATCTTCCAGAACCTAAGAGCCTCGTCCTGCACGTGGTATCTCTGCACAGTAGGGAGTTCCTTCTCACTGACGAAACCCATCATAACTAGACTGGCAAGTCAATAAACACCAATCCAGGCGGAACTGCATAGGCTATTGGATGGATGGCTGAGGGTGATTCAGTCCTACTATGCGAACTCCGGACACCTGGGCGACTTCTGGTTTCAATAAATGCCTTCCTATAGTAACAAGGCTCTGCTATAGGCGACCGTTTATTTCCTTGACACTCGTGAGACAAAATGAATCCTAATAATATTCAAAAAATGAATGAGGATTCTATGGAATCCAATATGACTGATTCGTCAGGAATTAGCTAACGGTCTCTGAACAGATGGCCAATCTAGAACAAGAGGTCTCAGACCTCGCAGAGGAAAGGGAATTACCTGCACAGCAGTTGACAACCACCTCTGAGATTAACATAAACAAGCTTCCAGAGGAAGTCTGGAAGAATATGACGCATAGCCAAAGGAAGAACCTTCTAAGGCAAAAGAAAAAGGCGACTAACGCCAAAACTCAATCCTCAACCTCCAAGGATGAGAGGAAGAGAGGCAGGGAGAAGTAGGAGACTCCTTCACATTGCAAAACAGTGAAGAGACCTAAAATGGACTACAGTGGAGCAATCGCAAGCATCAAGGTTGCAGTTGCCCATATAGATTATCCTCATCAGTAACTGAAGGATGAAGATTTTCAGGGCCTTATGTTTAAGCTCCTGAAAAGAATGAGAGAGAGAATGGCTGAACAAGCCCCTGTCAGATTTAACGGCTACTCTCTGAGAGAGTAACATCGCGGAGCTCTCCCCGTGGGAGGGAGCACTGCTGAAAACTTGCGACCCCAAAGAATTTGAGGGTTTCAGGAAGATGGGCATTTTCATACTAAACCCGGTAGAAGGTATCAAGGAATGCCTAGAAAATCTGCAGGTATAAAATACGGGCCTGCAGACTGACAAATGGAAGATCCTTGGTAACAAGGCCCATAAACATGGGATGTATATAGTGGCATCCATACCAGAATCTGTGGCCAAAGCCATAGAAGAAAAAAATTGAAGAGTCTACCATGGGTTCCACAACCTACAGGTAAAATTCTTTGCAGGGAAGGATACACCTACACAGGAGGTAGCTGTAGATGAGGCGACAACTAGTGAAGAGGTGGGGAAAAAATGGGCAGTGAGGGTGCGGCTGTGTCGGCGGGGGGCGTCTCCGCACCCGGGTCCACTTCGGGCGAAAGTGCATCTGTCACTGTCAAGCATGGTACCAGGCGGCAGCGAACGTTGCACGGAGGCAGAAGGGATCTCGAGGTGGGGCTTCAGTCCATGGGCACGGCCAGACCCGCATACCGCAAACCGTCCCCGGGCAGTGAGAAGGAGGAAACTCCACCACATCCCAGGGGTGACCCCTCCTTACCAATATGATGATCAAGTTGCTACAGATAAATCTCCATCACTGCAGGGCAGCCAGTGAAACAATGCAGCAGTAGGTGGTAAGTCATGGCATTGATATTATACTTATACAAGAGCCGTGGATTACTAAAAATAGCAGGATTGCGGGACTGGGCTTGAAGGGATACAGACTAACTCAAGCAAACTGTCCAAGGTCCAGAGCCTGCACCCTTGCAAAAATTGAATTAAACTGTTTTCAAATGTGGTCTTAATGTTTCAGAGATTCTGTAGCAGTAACGACCAATTTTGGGGGCTAGGAGGTTGTCCTGGCCTCATTATATTTACCCTACGAAGAACAAGTCCCAACGACCTGCCTTGAGAGTATAGTTGACTGTCTCAAAAGACAGGAAACAATGGAAATTATCGGGGCAGATGCCAATGCCAATCATAACATCTGGGGTAGTAGCAATACAAATAGTAGAGATGAATCCCTTCTGGAATATTTGCTAGTTAATAATCTAGACATAGTTAACAAAGGTAAAACACCAACTTTTGAAATCTCTAACAGACAGGAGATCATAGATCTCACTCTGAGTTTTAAATCATCTAGAATGATAAATTTCACAAACTGGCATCTCTCTAAAGATTTTTCCAGTTCTGGTCATAAATATATTAGGTGGGAACTTGAGGCCACAACCTCAAGGCCTGAAACCTATAGAAATCCCAGAAACCACAAACTGGGCCCCCGTTCGGCTTCTAACACCTATCAGCTGGAGTTCTTAAATGAACTACTGACTAAAGTACTTACACTGCATTCAAGGATAACTGTAGAA
Organism: Arma custos; assembly: GCA_037127475.1. NCBI lineage: Eukaryota > Metazoa > Arthropoda > Insecta > Hemiptera > Pentatomidae > Arma > Arma custos. Next base: position 88,513,997 of record CM073760.1, on the reverse strand, counting down.
CAACCACTAAAGGGTCAAACTGCAATGCACCCTGGTGGAACAAGCAGTTAGAGAAGTCAAGATCTAGAACCAGAATAGTTTTCAATAAAGCAAAAAGGACTGGTGAATGGATTGAATATAGGCACGCTCTAACTAAATATCATAACCTTATTAGGAAAGCCAAACGGAACTCATGGAGACAGTTTTGTCAGGAAATCAATAATACGAACACATGCGCCCACATGAATAAAATACTCTCTAAGAGCAACTTTTGTAATACCGTGGGCTCCCTAACGAAACCAATACCAGCACCATAAAATGGGAAGTTAAAAACCTCAAGCTGAACAAAACACCAGGTTTTGACGGAATTTATCCTGCCATGCTGAAAGAGGGACTCAAAATAATCATAGGCAAGCCCTCCACTCTATTCCAGGGCTGTTTGACTTATTGTTATATCCCAACAGTCTGGAGAGAAGTTCAGGTCACATTAATCCCCAAACCAGAGAAGGAAACATATGATGAACCCAAATCATACCGCCTCATTTGTCTTTTCTCATTTCTGCTAAAGGCAATGGAGAAAATTCTTGATAGATATATCAGGGACAAAAATCTCAATGATGGATCAGTAATGTTGCATCAACATGCATACAGAGAGGGCAAATCTTCCGACACTGCGCTGCATGCAGTGGTAGACCAAATAGAAGATGCTCTACAGTGGAAACAAATTGTGCTCGGAGCATTTTTAGATATAAAAGGGGTATTTGATAATACACCTACTCATATATTAACTAATGCCCAACAAAAACATGGCACTAAACCAAATTTTGCTATATGAGTTATTGCCATGCTAAAGAAAAGCGTTAGTCAAGCCACTATTGGCAATTATCACCTAAAGGTTAAGGCAGCCACAGGCTGCCCCCAAGGAGGTGCACTTTCCCCACTCCTATGGAACCTGGTAGTGGATGAACTACTATACCTCCTAAATGAGGCGGGTTTCCAAACGATATGCTATGCAGATGACATAGCAATTATCATCAAAGGCTTTGATCAGCAAACTATAGCAATTATCATCAAGGGCTTTGATCAGCAAACTATCTCAGATTTGATGACAATGGCACTGAGAATGGTGGTGAGATGGTGCACGAAAGTAGGATTGAAAATCAACCCTAACAAAACGGTCATTGTACCTTTTACCAACAAAAGGGCACTGAGAAAGCTCAACCCCCTAGGATGAAAGGGATGAGCATTCAATTTAGCAAGAGGTTAAATACCTCGGTGTTATCATGGACAGTAGATTAAACTGGAATGAACATATCGATTATGTTACCAAGAAAGCCACTAGAATTCTGTGGACTTGTAAGAGCCTCTGTGGCAACTAGTGGGGAATTAGTCCCAAGATGGCTCGTTGGATCTACACAGCAATAGTCAGACCCGTGCTAACCTATGGCTCAATAGCCTGGTGGCACAGATCTGGTATCCAACAAAATAGATCAAAGTTTGAGAAGGTGCAGCGGCTCGGGTGCATCATCATCACTGGGGCCATCAGAACCGTTTCACTGGAGACTATACTTGATTTAACACCTCTTGAAATTCTAATTGAAGACAGCCTAAAGGCTAGTGAAAATAGGAGGGATTAAGAAACCCACCAACGACTTTGGACACAGAAGTGTCATTGACATAATTGAGCGTAATGCAGAGTTAAAAAAGCATTCAGACTTAATGCTGAACAAATATAACTTTGACAAAAGATTCCACTTTAATATACAGGCGATTTGCAAAAGGAAGAATAATTGCTTTAATCCACCCAATGGTCTAAATGGGTATACGGATGGATCCAAAGGGGAGCATGGTGCCGGCTCGAGATTCTGGTTTAGGGGTTGCCGGGGCACAGGCTATTGCTTAGCTCTGGGCACGACGCCCACTTTATTCCAAGCGGAAATATGGGCAATACTTGCGCCATACCTGAGAGTAAAGTAATTAATTTTCTTACTGACAGTCAGGCAGCATGCAACGCATTACAAAACGCAGTAACGAACTCCAAACTAGTGGAGGAATGCTGTCTAAGACTAGATGAACTAGCTGTACATAACAAAGTTAACATATTTTGGATCCCTGGGCACAGTAATCTACCAGGAAATGAAAGGGCCGACAAATTGGTAAAGAAAGGAGCAGTAATTGCTCCAATAGGACTAGCTGTAAGAACCATGGTGCGGGGTTCCACTTCCTCTGGGTAAGGATACAATTAACAAACTAGCCAAGAGGAAGATAAATCGTGTTGGGATAGAGCCAAGATAAGGCATACTAAACTTTTTGTAAATGATCCCAATGACAATCTTTCTGAGAAAATCAAGAAAGAAACCGCTCACATGTCGAGAACCGAGCATCACTTGGACATTGAACAAAAACCTCGGTGCAGATGGTGCACAGAGGAGGGTGAAATCCCCTGGCACGTTCTCTTTAATGTAAAGCACTAAGTCAAAAGAGTGCAGAAGGAACTTCAAGAACTGAGATTCAAAGACTATCTAAAATTTCTCAGAAGTCTAGACCTAGGTTAGGGATTTTTAGGACTCAAGCATAATGGGCCTTTGTAGGCCGAAGTGCATGGTAACAAATAAGAGTCACACATAAATAATAAAAATCCTCTTGGTTTTTATAGTGGAACACCTTTTGTAAGGTATCAGTTCTATGTTGCTTGGTTTGTTTGTCTGAATTCAAAACCAAATAAATCACAGCTAATACTCACAATCATAACTATTGTGGCTGGTAGTTTTAGTTTACCACGATTAGTGTTGAAGCCTGTCCCCTAACTTACCAAAAGAAGGCCAACAACACAGTCATTCCACTGTTTTAAATATTTCATAGTTTGAAACTGCCAACAGTGTACAAATAAGTCTGCTGTACTGAGTTTTTTATTGGATTTAATTTATATTTTCCACCTACCCTTCATACAGGGCAATGGTGTTTTTATCATCGGAAAATTTTGTTGACTAGTTTTCTACAAGATTTTATTGTTGAAACTTGACAAATATCACAGTATCATGATACAGCATGCTCAATCAGAGGATTGTGAGTTTCCCTATAATTCTCAATTAATTCCTGAAAATAAAAATCCATGCAGATTCTTAATTTACAAAATTAATTCAAGGCTACTATGGAATATTATGGACTAAAGAATACATTTGTTAACAATGAATGAAAAATATAACATTGAACAATATTCAATTTAAAAACTTCAGGATTGGTTGCATTCAGTAAATGTATTTTGTTAACAACAAAAATATAAATAAGAGAAAATAAAAAATATCTCTCTAAAAAAAAATGTTTTAGAATAAAATAATATTGGCAACACCCAGACTATTTATTTCATCGTATAAATTACATTAGACCATCAAACATCAATTATAAAGGACAGCTTGAAAGACATCAAATGAAACTCCAATGTCATTTCAGAATGACATTCAAAAGGATTGTTAGCAAAAGTAACAGAAAAGTAATAGAGACACATTGTGATAAGATATTACAAGAAATCCACCTCAATATATTTCTATACTAAATGAATAACAACAAACAATTATTTATCTTCATTAAAATGATCTTATAGATCAAGTATTAATATAGTTTCACAGGATATTCTCTAAATAAAAGCTAAAATAAAACATAAATTAAAAAATGAAGTGGTAACAACTGTTAACTATTTGTTATTTATGCATATGCATCACTTTAATAAAGATCCAAATTTCTTCAATGTAGATAGTTTATACAACAAATGGTTTATCGTATAATTAAGTAACATTGTAGAAACAAATTAAAATATTCATACCCACATACATATTTAAAATACAGAAAAAAAAATTGGAAGACCTTAGAATAGAAAAGACCACCATTTAAAAAATATGTAAAAGTTATAGTTAAACAATAATAATTCAGGTGCATTCTAAAATTTATTTTTTTTCCTCCACAACATTCGAAAGTTATTAGCTAGATATTATTAGATAGCAAATTCTAAAAGTATTAAGACATCAATTTAGTATAATCAAATCAGAAGTGGCATGACTTAAAATCTAGAAGATTGAATTTATTTCAAGTTAGAGTTAAAGAATAAATCTAATGCTTTTCACTCTAGCTAACATTGACCAGCTTCCCAGAGAAATAATTTGTCCTTTCTACCCTAGTTGGAATACATAAGAGCAACTGGAATCTTCTGAAAACAAGTTATAGGATAGTACTTTATAATGAGTTTCCAAAGAATGTTAAACCAAAAAAGTCATAAAAACTGCTCCCAGGTTACACAAAAGGACTTCTAAAACAGTTTCTGGTACTAAGATCAGAGGAGAAAAACAGGTACCAGAAAAAGAAAATCTACATTACTTCTTGATGATGATAAGCTCTTTGGAGGAGCACTCAGTTAAGTCCGCAGATCATTAATAAACATCAAAAAATGCAATAACTCCAATTATTTATCTTCAAAACATTTATGACCAAGGAAGGGGGTAGAACAAATAAGCTGGCAAACAGTACCATCAGAAGATCAGATTGGTGAAAGAAATATAAGACTTATATAATTAACACTTAAATATAAACTACCTGTTGACACCTACCTATCTTCTCACCTCAAAATATTAATTTATTGAAGTGTTATAAAGCAAAACAAAACATAAAGGCAACAAAGCTCTTGGGGGGCAACAAAGGGACGACTTGGAGGGTACAAAAAGAGACGAGCTCTGTATAATAAACAAAAAGATATTCAAGGTAATTATTTTTAATAAGGATCATATATATAATGAGAAAAAAATTATATAAATAAAAAAATCTGGCTTTTGTTAGCAAACGCAACGACTGTTAACTTAGCTAACGAAACAAAGGAGCTTATTGGAACATCATTATAATGCTCTTAAGATACAAATGGTGCAGGTTTGATTCTTGCTTAGAAGGTTTATATCATATCCTGGAGGTCTGTCCATAGATTTAAACTTTAAATGCTGCTGAGTATAATTATTCACTCCTTTTCTGAATTAGTAGAGTTCATGAGATCAATTATGTATCTGTAGGTACAGATATATGCCGATAAAGTAATCGATTTAATCACATATGAACCATTTGCATGAGACGCTTTGTACTACTAACTGCTTTATATTGAATATTATTAAAAATATGACTGCTTTATTTAGATAAAATTAAAAATTTAAAAAAAAAAATTATATTGCTGTATATTTCTGCTCCCTTGAGTTAAGAAAGCCTTCAATGGATCCAACTTCAGTTGAGGCAGGAATCTTACCCAAATTAAAACTTAAAACTTTAGGAATAATTTCCCTATACTTATATTTTAATAAGGCAGTAATAATTTAATGATTAAATGTATAGCAGTCATATGTAGTTCATACCAATAATTTTTTTAATGAATATTAATTTTATATTTGTATACAATGGTGCTTATGTAGTGACTAAAACTGGTAAGATGTCATCTGGGGAAATTGTTTTTTATTTTCTGATCAATAATAACCTGGTAAATAATCAAACCAACAGTTAGTCATCTAATATCTATAGTACTGAAATTCATCCATAATATAATATCAAAACTCTTTCCAAAAGACCTTGAAAGGAAAAGAGAGATTGTGTTGTTAAAAGAGAACTAACTTTTGAGTTAAGTTCTAATATCTATAGATTTAGTAACCTTTAACCAAAAATATAATTCATTCACAAAATGCAATTGAAAGAACCTCAACCTTAGTAAAGAAAGCTAAGATAAAGATATACCTGTAAGGTTTTTCGCCTGTGTGGATCCTGAGATGCAGTTTCAGGCGATCTTTGATGGGAAATGATTTTGCACAGTAATGACAAGTGTAGTTCGTATCTGTACCATGAACACTTTTGACATGATTCTTGAGACCACCACTTTGAGTGTAAGCTAGCCCACAATCACTACAAACATAAGGTCTTTCACCATTATGGGTCCTCATGTGCTTCTTTAAATTGTATGCAAGCGCAAATTCACGCCCACATTCGCCACATCGATGGGTGCCCTCATTCTTTATCTTCACTTTTTCTTTCATCATCCACCTCTTATAGCCCCAACATGCATGTATTTACAGGATTAATGGCACTACTGTTTAAAGTTTATAAATATATTCTTTATTGTGGTTAAGTTTAATTTAAAAGATGGCACTAAGAGACTAGATAATGGCTGTTCACCAGGGAATATGGTTATCTTATGATACAGAGACCAATCACCCCTACATTTCCATTGCAAGCAATTAGGTTTCAGGTGAGTCTTTTGGTTTTTGTTTGATTTAATTTGAAATAAAGTTACCACATACTTTCTTCTTACTGCCTAAGCTGCAGAATATAATCAACCCATACTCGACTAGACTGTTTTGAGGCACCAAGAAAGACCTAAAACGTTCAAATACTAGGTTATGTATTAGAGATATATATGATAACAAATTTGATAAAATGGTTGTAACAAACAAGAGCTGAATTAATTAAGAATATTAAATATTGTACAAGGTATTTAAAAATAATATAATGAAAGATAGATAAGTTTGCAAAAACAAATTTGATATACATTTTTACAGTAATGTTGACGAAAAAACTCAATGCTAAAAACCAAATAATTTTTGTAGATAAGAACTTACATTATCAATCATCAGTAAACCTCCATATTTGTTTTTCGCTTGTGTATTTAAGAGCTTTCAAGAATTACCAAAAGGAGCGCTGAAATGAACCATGGCTAACTATATTTATCTAAGAACGAATCTCCCACTAGATTCGCGCCAAAAACATGTACGCCATTTATCTGCTTTCTTACTGTTTTCAAGTTTCATGTTGTTAGTTGGTCTGGCACCTCCCGTATTCCTTCAAACTTTGTTATTATTAATCTGTTTTAATCCCCTCGTTTTATTAATTCGGTCGTTTTTTTTGAAGATCTGAAATAAACGATGGCTTTGCAAACATCTATAGCACAGTATTTCAACAGCCGAAAAAGACGAGCTGTTGACGAAATAAAGCAGGTCAGTAATTCAAATAAAGTGCTGATTCTGGATAAAAACACAACTGACGTGTCATTGACAAAAGAATCGGATCCATCAGTCGGAGAGGGGACTGACTTAAAGAGGGCAGTAATTTATAATGAGTCTCCAAAGATTTTAAAACCAAAAAAAGTCATAACAACTGCTCCCAGGTTGCATAGAAGGACTCCTAAAACAGTTTCTGGTACTAAGATCAGAGGAGAAAAACAGGCATCTAATCAAGGTGATATTAGAAAATCTTTACTTGCTTCATTTGATGCTACTTTAGAAAATTCCAACTCTCATTCAGAACAGGTAATTATAGCTGACATTTATTTGATTGTGTTTAAAGTGATGTAGTATTAATTGTTCTGTATGTTTAGAAAGATGATGTGAAAACACCAAAAAAGGATGTGAATTTGGTTACTGACCAGTCTGGTAAAGTAAATGTACCCTTCATAGTTAAGGGGTTTTTGTCACCCAAGAAAGAATGTGAATCTAGAAATGAATCTTCGCCAGCTAAAGCCATACTTCCTTCTACATCTAAGAGCTCTAATATTGTAATTTTGATAATGTATTCATTTTATAATTATTTAATTAATGGCTGTTTACTCATAAAATTTTATTTTCTGTGTTAAAGGAAAGTTTGAAAAATCTCCGATCCAAAATCATAAACAGTTCAAGGCTTGATGAAATTAGAAAATCGTTGAAAAATATTAATGAAGGTCATGCTAAACTTCAAGCAATTGGGACGAAATTACAGAGTAGAAATGTTGGTGACAGTCCTACCTTAAAGAAATTCAGTGCAATTAATGTTGAGGTTTGCAGGTATGTTCTTTAAATATTTCCAAATTGTACCAAAATTCTTTGTATCTGTGGATTACTAATTATTGTTTGATTGAATTATGATAAATCAAGCAAGTGGCTTCACTTAGTTGTCATATTGGTCCATATAGGATTAAAAAGATTTATTCTTGATTATTTTGTAACTTCCTGCTTTATAAATTTCTTATTTTTAATAATTATGTTTTGTTTTTGTTACAGCCCTACTAAGAGAATAAAAGAACCTAGCAGTATTAAAGTGCCCAGTTCTCCTTCACTTCTACAAAGATCAATACTCATGTCCCCAGGGAAAACTCAAGGTGCACCTCTTCCATATGTTTCTCCTAGAAAGCTCTTTACTGAGTCTTCCCCCTCCAAATCATTTGAAAGATACTCACATTTGACTACTAAAGAGAAATCATCACTTGTACTTCCCTATAAATACAGAGCACTTGCAGAAACTTTTAGAGCAATTGATGCTGTTGTCTCAATGATGTTCAATAGGAATGAAACAATCTTCTTTTCAAAATTGAAGACTTCTGTCCAACAAATGTCTAAAAAGTAGGTATTTTGTTTTATTTTTTTCCTAATTCATTTACTAACTTAATGATTAATTCTTAGTTTTGCTGCTAGGTATCCTTAGGTATATTATTTTCAGGTGTTCTTATGTCTATTTGTAATTGTTATTAATCGGACCAATGTTTTCTTTAATTTTGTTTCTATTGATCAACGTAAAAATATTGTTTTTAATGGTACACACCCAATTTTTTTCATGATAGATGCTACAGACATATTGTGAATAGTTTAATTATTGTCGGCTCAGAAAACTACATCTCGGAAATTTTGGTTATTGACTACAGATTGCTAAGTCACCTCTCATAGTTATCACTCTGACAACAAACATTTTTCAACTGAAGTTTATGTTCTCTGTTGCCATTCCAATCATCAGCAGCTACCTCCTGAGGGTTTATTCAGTATCCATCCGAATAAATACAAAGGGGTTATAAATTATATCTGGGAGCTTTTTTGGCAGTGATTAGTCAATAATCGTCAGCATTTTTAAAACTTACTGAATTAACACCACTTTCCATGTACTTTTGGAAATAAGAGCAGTAAAAACATGCTTACGATACTAAAATTACGATAACTATGTGCCCTACAGATTTTGTCCTCACAACATATAACATAAGTACTCAGGATGGTTATAAAATTCATGAAAATTGATAAAATTTTCAGCAGTTTTAAAATGTATTAAGGAAAAGCCTCGATTTGTTTTTCTTGTATTGATTTGTCATGGTATCTATTATAAATATATTTATAACTGTTTATATATTTAGAAATTAAAAATATTTTAATAATTTTTAAGAAATTAATGTTATACTAGAATATATCAACCGGCTTCTGAGGTTCTGGATTGAGAGTATAATTCTGTATTGGTTCTTCTGCTAAAATGTTCCTTTTTGAATTATGATTATTTGTTTAAGGAATCTAACGGAAACTCATCTTGGCCAAATACTCACAATTTATCCTACCGCATTTGAATTTAAACAAGAAAAACTTCGCCAAGGGCCTGGGCAGGCGCCCAAGTATGAGCTTAGTATCAGGCCACTTCTAGAAAAGACTGATGGTAAGAAACAATACCTATTATAAACATTTTTAACAAATATCCTGTATATTGTGTTTAAAATATTTATGTGTGAAATTTTTAAAGACGAATCTTCTGAATTGAAAGAAAAGAGTGAAAATTCTCTTATGACACCCTCAGTTATACTTGAAAGGAGAAGAAAACTTTATAATGCTCTTTTAAATTTGACAAAAGATCACCATCAGGTAAAGTCAATTTGATTATTAATTATTCTTTATATTAATCTGTCAGCTTTAAATAATTAATGGGCTAGCATACATAGGTGTCCCTCCTAATATGCTTATGATCCTGCCTGTTTTGTAGCACTACTACTACTCAGTACTAAATATCTACAAAAACATTTATGTAAGTAGAGCATAATCAATAATCATAAGACTGATAAGTTGAGGCTAGGGCTATGGTATCACCAATTTCAATGAATTTTTTTGTGGTAGTACTAGGTTGAAGGAGATTAATACAAATGGGTTCTTGCTAAGAGCCAGGAGAGAAAAATATTAATGTAACTTTCTTTACAAAACAATTTTTTATATTTTTGTTTCCTGTCTTTATCCAAGACCTATCTTTATACTGTAACCAAGTTCAATTGATTTTTTTTTTGTATTTGTAAAATATATTTTATAATTTATTTAAAATGAAATATTGATTGTATTAAAAGAATTCAAATTTAGAAAAGAAGAAAAAAGATTCCAGTGAAAATAGCAAAAACAAAAAAATGAATGAAAAAGAAAGATTTATTCTTTATGTTATTTGAAACCCTTAAATAATAATTTTTATGAAAATATAAAACATAAATTTTTAGAGTGGGAGTTACATAGTCTGGGGGTGCAGTAAAAAAAAACGCTAAATAAGACAAACTTATTTATTGTAAGTGCCAACGTTTCGGCCTACGTTGTAGGCCATCTTCAGGGCTGGTGGAGGGAAGCGTCCTCTGAGTCTCTTCAATTTATCATCTACCTCTGAGAAAAAAACTAGCAACTTATCACAAAATTTAAAATCCTTTACCAAAAATCACTTACCTCCAAAATCTACCTAAAGGACATGACAACTGGGTGTGCAATATCTCATCCACCACTATCCCCACACATGTTCATAATATCCTATCCTTAGGACCCAATTTTTCTGCACCATCTTCTTGCTTTAAAAAAATTACAAAAACAAAAGGATCAGAGTACTCTTCCCTCCACCAGCCCTGAAGATGGCCTACAACGTAGGCCGAAACGTTGGCACTTACAATAAATAACTTTGTCTTAGTTAGTGTTTTTTTTTTACTGCGCCCCCAGACTATCTAACTCCCACATTAGATCTTCCAGTCAACTATTTTCCTCTCAATAAATTTTTAGAATTGATTTTTTTTCCACAAATGTTTAAACTTGCATTGCTCCTCAGGATTTTATTCAAATTCATTATAACTACAACTATTACAAGGTTGTATTCCTGGTCTCTAATGTTTGTAAATAACTTAAAGATTTTATAAGAGAGAAAAGTGGTGTCAAATAAAAATAAAAATCCTCAAACATTTTATTTTATACATTAGTATAATATAATGTGATATTTATTTAGCTAAATCTTATAGAAAATTAAGTTATTTATCTTGAGTTTCATAGTTAGAGATAACTAATAAGCAAGAATTTATTCCAACCATGGTGGAATAGTTCAAACAAAATAAAAAGTAGAGCAAAATATTTTTTTTTAGAGTAATAAAATTTGATATTTCCTTAATAACTCTAAATACAAACTGACAACAATAACAACTTTTTTAACTTAGCCTTCCAATTTAATTCAACTATGCATTTGCATTTTTACTTGAATTTCATCATTAATTTTTGAAGCAGAAAAAATATGCACCTAAAAAGTATTTTCACCTAATCAAGTCCCCACATAATAAAACTTTTCTGTTTCTAAAATTGTAACAGAATTTTTTTTTGTATCTTATAGAGTTGTTCTAATAAAAATTTTATCTTATTAATTTATTTGCTGCATTAAAAACCTGGTCTCTGTTTAGCGATTATAGCTCATTCCTCCCTATATTTTTAGAAGAAGATATATATTTTATATTTTATGATGAGATGTTACTCTTAAATTTAGTAAAAAGATTTGTTCAGCTTCTTGGTATAGTAATTATGTTAGTGTTCTACCTATGTATTTCTATCATTGTTTCTGTATTTACTAATTCATATTAAGGATTTAATTTTTGTTTCTTTTAATGTGTTCATTAGGAGTTCTTAAAAACTTTGGATCCCCCAATGAGCCTAGACAAGAACAAGGTAACAAGATGGCATCCGGAATTTGAGGTTGATTCTGTTCCAGACATTGTTCCTTCCTCCTTGCCACTACCTCCCAACATTGAGAAATTTTCTTCTGCGAAAGATGTGCTTAGTAGGTTTTTTTTTATATATTTTTATATATCCTGCCCTAACATTATTCTAATCATTTCATCAATCACTTTTTAATTTTTACATAAACTGATTAAAATGTATTATTTTGTTCGATTTTATACATTTTCTGCAATGTTAAATAATGTAAATCTGCTTAGACTTAATAGTAAACATCTTTAAAATGATAGATGATAAAATGATTTTACTGATATTTGAGGAATGTTTCAATAAGACTAAAAATCCGCGTGGTCCAATTTAAACTTAATTTTGAATTATTTATTACCTTAGTAAAAAAGCATTTTCTATTAAATATATATTTAATAAAATATATTCACCAAGAGGTAATTTCTCGTATTTTAAAGCAAATATTTTTTTGTTGCACTTCATTTCATTCAAAAAGATTATCATTATGTTTTTCTTGTGGTATGCAATTTTCAAGATAAGTAAAGTATGGAAAATAAAATAAAATTTGAAAATCTCAGAAAGCTACTTGGGTGGCATTTATTAGTTTAGTATACTCTGAGTAACCTTGGCAAATAAGGTGTTTTATCTGCCAAGATGGTTACTTAATGATTATTGAATAAAACATCACTGTCAATATACCTAGGCACTATTGGTGGAATTATGAGGTTGGATTAAGATTGGTTGATATAATTATGTATATGTTTAAGAGAGGGCCTGGTATCCAAGTCCTCAGTACAAAATAACTGAGGCTTTAAAAAATTATACTAACATAAGCTTGTTGATTTAATTTTTGCTGTCTATTCAATGTTATTGAAATTCAAACCTAAGTGGTTAATGATAAACTTTTTCTTTCGAGAATCTAAATATAAACCATTGAATTATTATGCAAGTTCCATATTTTTATTTGATTGAAATGTATCAAGAAATTAAAATTTATATTTATATCATATAATTTTTTACTATGAGGTTAAGCCATTTTGTATTATAATGTAAAGGAGATAGTTGGGGGATGCAGTAAAAAAAAACAATAATAATAATAATAATAATGAATAAGTAATAAACTTATAATTGTGTGCCGACGTTTCGACCTACAGTGTAGGTCATCTTCAGGGCGATTTGGAGAGCGAAGTCGTGTGGTGTAACGGCTGCCTAGCATTTACAATTATAAGTTTATTACTTATTCAGTGTTGTTTTTTTTTACTGCACCCCCCAACTATCTCCTTTACATTAGATCATCCAGTCAACTATTTTCATCTCATTTTGTATTATAGTTTACTAATTTGAACTAAGAAGGATTCGGTTTGATATTGATATCTTGTTATGAAGGTATTTTTTGTAGTAATAAAGAATACGAAGATTGTAACAGGAAGTTTTTTGTTAAAATATTAAATTCAAGTTTGTAATTAACTTTCGGTATTTATTGTTTTTTATTTTTATTTTCTATCTTTGCACTATGCACCATCATTATTCCTTTTGAAACTTGCTATGATACTTATTTCGTTATTTTTTTAGATAAGGCACGAGATATTTTTATGTGCAACCCTCGAATGGCATCGGCACTCGAAAAGAATTCTTCTCAGCCTCAGACACAGTATACTACGCCAGCGGCAGCATCTATACCTGGACTGACATCAGCTTTGAAAGGAATCCCTAAGTCTTTGCTTGAAAAAGTAAATTTTTTATTAGTAAATAAAAGTAAATATTACAGCTAAGCTAAATGTTACATAGATAAGGATTATGTTTCCTGTTTAATATTTTAGTGTTTCCAGCTGCATCTTTTTTGGAGGGATTGTCATTTATATTTCAATTTTTGGTCAATTCTATTATCATTTTTATTCGTGAAATGCAAATGTTGGAAAATAAAAAGGGGAGACATTTTAGGAAACTAGTGAGTCTTGTGGATTCCAACAGTGAATTGCTGGTCCTAATTTTGTTGAAAAGTTTCGGTCATGCGCGTTTCTACTATATTTACTAAATCAATAAAATAGAGCCGAGGTCTGAGGCCTAAGGTCTCATGTTTGGGCTGTTGATCGTTTGGATATATTGCACCTTTTTCTTCGAGATGTGATTCACATACCTTTTTTTTTTTGTCTTGATAATGCCTGAATAGGCGAAACGTCAACCGGTAAGTGTGTGTATTACTGGAGAAATTTGAAACATAAGGCTTTGCATTTTGGTTTTTTCCAATTGCATTATAATAGATTTATTAAATTTTTTTAGTACACCTTGCATATGGCAGTTGGTGAAATCATATGCCTTCTTGAAATTGTTGTAAAGCTGATGAACTACCTTTTGTATTTTTATTTTTCAGTTGTATTCGGTATAAGAAAAATTAGTTAAATGGCTTTATTTAAAATGATATTGGTTATCTCTGTGATTTCCTTGGCATATTCTGAAATTTGAATATTAATGAGATTATTTTATAACATTAATGAAAATATGTAATTTCTCTGGCCCTTTTTATAGACCAGTTGACAGTTGTATGTATGTTTGACAAGTCGTCACAGAACAGGCACTTACATTCGCCCTGAAGATGACCTACATCGTAGGCCGAAACGTTGGCACAATTAAAAAATAAGTTTCATTCATTTTGTGTTATCTATGACTGTACCCTGACCATTCAGTTCATTATTATAAATTATTTTATTATTATGAGTTTAAAATTATGTATTTTTTCATTTTTCAAGAATTTTTTTTCTTATATTAAAATATTCTTCTTTTTTTCATTTTTCATACTTCAATGTACTGGATTAAATTAAAGTTAATAATAATAGTTATCGAAACTAACAATTAAAAAAGAAGAAAATATTTATGAATCTTTCTCTAACTTAATTATCCTTTTCTTTTCTTAATTTTGTTTGCTCTTTGTATTATCTTTTCTTTTTTTTTGTTTAATAGGTTCGAGCTAAACAAGCTGCGAAGGCAGCTTCCATGCTTACACGTAATCCTGAAGCAGTTAAACGAAGAATAGAATATTCCCGTCTACGTGAAATAGCAAGAATAGTAAGGAATACATTTATAGCCGAAAAGAAAACTGTAATCCCTAAGTCTCTTCTATTAGACAAGCTGAGTAGCTCATACAGAGAAATTTTAACTCCAAGTAAGCTTTTATTTATATTGTGATCCAAATAATTGAGAAACACCATTTTGAAATTATATTTAAAAAAATTTTAGGCATTGTCAATGTAAGACTATAATAATGTACAAAAACGATTCCCACAATTTTTACCAATCCTTTAAACAAGCATTAAAACATATAATCCACCATGTCTTCAGTTGGAAGGCTAAAACGGTAAAACGCCACATAATAATGCAGATACTGTAAAATTGTGGCTAAATACTCCCAAAAAATTATTAAATTGTGATATGCCTATAGAAAACTTAAAATTCAAAACTTGAACCACGGTGCAGCAAATTCCACACCTGCAGATTCTAAATCAAAATCAAAAGGATAATTAAAAATCTTAAAAAATAATAATCTCTGGACAAAGTTTAATAATAGCAGAAATATAAAAGAAATATGGGAGAAGAAAGAAATTCCCTATGATTGAGGATCCACACTTATACACCCGCTGCACAAAAAAGTGCCAAACGATTTTAGGGGAATTCTACTTTTAGAAGTTATTTTCAAAATTTAATCTAAAGCCCTACTTAATTGTGTTGAGGATTTGATTCAGAAATGTGCGAATGGGGAATTAAATCAAAGATTTAAGAAAAGCAAGCACTGTGCTGAACAAATTTTTAATCTGAAAAATATTATATAGCGTTTAAAGTGACCAAATACAACATTTTTGTTAGTGATAAATAATAAGTAAAAATTCTACTTTTAGAAGTTATTTTCAAAATTTAATCTAAAGCCCTACTTAATTGTGTTGAGGATTTGATTCAGAAATGTGCGAATGGGGAATTAAATCAAAGATTTAAGAAAAGCAAGCACTGTGCTGAACAAATTTTTAATCTGAAAAATATTATATAGCGTTTAAAGTGACCAAATACAACATTTTTGTTAGTGATAAATAATAAGTAAAAAAATGAACACATATCCAATAATTTTTGTTGTTTTTCTGAGGGCATATGGTTTAAATTGATAGACCCTCTGTTTTTAAAATTAACGATATTAGGTTTGGATAACAAGACCCACAAGTAGAGTCAAAGCAACACTAACTGATTCTTTCTCAGAGGCGAATTTTTGGGAGATTTATCTGATCCAAGATGAGACTAGAAGATGATCTCTCTCCATTTCTTTTTAATTGTGTTCTGGAAAAAGTGGTTAGAGAATGAAATAAAACTTTGAACAAAAGCAGAAGAATAAAACTTTAGTTCCTAGTTTAAAAAAAAATTAAACTACTAACTAAAGAGCTGAAGGTTAATTGTTAACCTTTTGCATATTACATAGCATTAAATTACTTTTGGATTATATTTTATTTTTTAAATATTTTGTTTTATTTTATTTTAAATTATATAAAATTTTAAGAATTTTTTTATTATAATGCAATTGGGAAAAAAAACACAATGCAAAGTCTTATGTTTCAAATCCAGTAATACACCCACTTACCGGCCGACGTTTCGCCTATTCAGGCGAATATATAATAGTGTTTCTTTTTGAGCTTTTGGCTCTAGTTTATTGTTGATTTTTTTAATTTTTTATTTCTTATGATGTAATAGGTTCTATTTAGCTACATGTTTTTAAATAGTTGTTTTATATTTTAGATGACATGACACACCATTTAAATTTACTGATGGAGTCTAGCCCAGATTGGATTACTACAATCAATAATCGAGGAGAAATATATTTGAAGATATTGAGGGAATTGGATTTATCTGTGATTCACGAGAATATAGACAAACTCATCAATCAGATTTAGCATTACTTTTTTACAATTTTTATTAATATTATTTTAATTTTATTGATATTTTGACATTGTGTTTTAAAAATAAGTTTTATAAAAAAACATTTTATTTATATTTAATTATGCTAGTACTTATGTCTATTGACTTGTTTACTTTGTATGTTGTATAGAACAATTAATTTTAATTACTTTAGTTATTTGAAAATTATATGTAACAAATGCTTCTCTCAACTTGGATAATTTTTTTAAAAAGTATCAGTAATGTGTAAAAGTAATAAATTAACTTATTTTAATTGCATTGAATTGAAAAATTTAAATAGTATTTTATTAACTTTCCCTTAGATTAACCAACAGGCTGAGGATCCTGTTTTAAATGGTCAATAATCTTCATATCTTTAATTTATTTACTCCCTCAAATACATAATTTGTTTAATTATGTTAATGATTCTACATAAAATAAAGTCCTAAGTTCAAGACGATTCCCCACTTGTTAATGTTTATATGGAACCATCCTGAACTTGGTAAATTTATTTTTTGTGTAGAGTGAAATATAATCATAAATATATAAGGAACGGAACCTACATTTAATACAATATTAGTGCACTGGTGTTGTTTCAAAACATTTTATTACAGAAAACTATTTTTTAAAACCTCATAATATGAGATATATATTATATGCCTTCAAGAACTTCTGTTTTCAATTGTTTCATTCATAAATATTTTTGCTTAATGGTATGTAAGCAATAAATCTAGAGAAATTAATAATCTGTTGTATAGATAAATAATTTGTCAAGGGATTATTTATTTATTTATCTTTTAAATTTTACTATTCAAACATGTATTTACTAACCATATTTATGTTTTGAATTTTATGTATTATTTAATATATGTTTGTAGATATAAACTATAATCACTTATCAGCTTAATGGCAACTTTTTAAATGAAAAAAATGGTTATAATAAAATATAAACAAATTTGATTCACCTTTTTGTTATCTATTTTCTCATTGATGGATAATGTTTTACCTAGTGATTTTGAAACAAAAAAAAAACAACTACTTATCATTGATTTTAACCATCTTTAGATAATGCCATCTTAAAAAAAAACATTTGTACTTATGCTTTTAATAAATATTAATGTACAGATATTTCAGTTTATAGATATTTTGATATTTTTATACATCTGTTAGTTAGTTTTTTTTTTTACCTATTATTTCACAAAGTTATATTGAATTTTGTTGAGTTTTTAAAAATTAAGGCAAGGTTAAAAATCACTCTGGAAAATGACATATGTAGTATCTTATAATGTAATTTAATGTTAATGAGAGCGACCAATTTAAGTTTTATTTTTTATAAACATTTGAATATTGTACTAATAAAAAAAATGTAAATAATAAATAAATAAAAAATTTGAACAATATGGTACACTTCAGTATGTTAAAAATTTAGGAGGATCAAAATATGGGACATCTGATCAGTTTGGATTTTTTTTATTTTTCAGGTTTCCACTTTTTTATTTATAATCAGAGAAATTAGTCGCATAAATGCATTTAGTATTTGATTATTTGTCCTCAGAAATTGGTAAAAGTTATTATAGTTAAATAGTCTATAATATATATATATATATATATATATATATATATAAACATATATTATAGTTAAATAGTATATATATATATATATATATATATATATATATATATATATATATATATATATATATATATATATATATATATATATATATAAGTATGATTTCTTTTAGAAACTTCTTGAGTTCTTCACAATTGTAATTCTACTTAATATGATTTTTACTTTTCAATAACGTCATTTGACTCAGGGGTCACAATGATGAACAACAATATGAACTTCCTCTTGTCTTATTAACTTGTAGAATAGGAATTTTTTTTTTTATATATATGCATCAATAATAATAAACAATGCTCATGGTTATCAAATTTAAAAGTAAATTGATGAAGTTTTGATTAAGAAGTCAATTGCAACTCACTAATTTTCACTGTTTATGGTTAGTCAATATTATCTTACAATAAGTTGTCTTGCATACTATTTATTAAATCTGCAGCCCCTGTAGTATAAGTAGTAAGTCAAATTTTGACCAAAGAGAGTTAATTGTACCAAGGGAAGCATAATCGTGTCATTCTCGTAGTTTTTTACTTGAAATAGAGTTGTAACGTAAGCAATAACTATATGCAAAGCCAATGCCTGACAGCCCCGATTCACGACGAAAAATAGCACGATTCCGTTACTCTAAGAACAAGAAACTCAATTTGCAGAAAATCCGATTTGCTCACTTATTCACTGGGGATGTAGATATATATTCACTTCAAATTGGAAAGCACAATAGTGATGAATAATATGAAATTATGAGACAGGGCCTCATCACTAAGGTTTTTTTTTCTTTATTAAATTTTGAATAATAACTAAAATATAAAAAATGGTGGTAGTAGAAGAAGAATATTGAGATGTTATGAAACCTGAAAACACTTCACTAACTCAATTCAGATACAAGTCAATCCATTTGAATTAATTTTGTTACTCAAACTTTTTTTTTTTGCAAGTTATTCCCTACCATGGCTAAATCATTTTTCAAGCTGCTGCATTTTCCTTTTTAAGTTAGTTTCAGAGATGGAAAAAAAAAGGTCTCGTAACTCCAGCGATTTGGTGTTTATCAAAACAAAATTGAATTCTTATTTAAAATAAGAAAATGCTCTACTCTACACATCTTTTATCCTAATAAATGATCTCAGCAGTAAGGGAAATGGTTTAAAAAAAATGACTATTAAGGAAAAAGAGATTATTTTTTTTAAGTTAAGGTTCTATCGTTCTACTTGTTACTAGAGAAATTCCATTATTGGAAACTTAGTCTTTTTTTTTCAAATTATTGCCAAGAATCATTTCAGCAATATTTGAAATAAAAAAGAGGGGACTGAGTGAACATTATGAACCTAGTGCAACTTATACCTTAATATAGAAACATATGGCAGACTTTTAGTGAGACGTTATTGGTTCTGGGGTTATAATGCTTCAAATATTGCTGCCTTGAGAGATTAGTCAACTCCATATTATTCTTCTTTAGCATCATAAGTCGGCTAAATAAAAAATTTACAAATCTTGAACTAGTTGAGTCAGTGTTTACAGCAGGTAGTACAATGGAAGAACTAATTATCCCCTTCATAAATTGAAGCACCTTAATTAATTTAAATTCCATGAAAATAGAAAGATTCTACTGATTATTGATTGGTTTATCTATAAAATATTATTGGATGGATCATGCTGTAACTGAACTTTCCTCTAAATTTTGTCTTATCTTGTTTGATTGAATCAACTTGAGACACTTGCTGGGCATTTAAGGATATGAATTAATATATTTATTTATCTTAAATTAATTCAACTAAGGTGTAGATAAATATGTTAACAGGCCAGTTTCCTTTACTGTAATCTTCATTATGAATTTTAAGGGAGTAAAATATTCTCTAAGGAAATTAAGGAACAAATAAGAAAACATTAAAAAGAATGTTTGTCTATTTTTATAAATTAACAGTTAAGCATAATATGCATAAATATCCTTTTTTCTCATTCTAAAATATAAATAACTGGATAAAAATGTCAACATCTTCAACCTATAACCTAAAATTTAAAATACTATCCAAACAAATAAATATTGCTTTCAAAATCACAACTCCTTAAAGTAATGTAGGATCAGTTATGAGCACTTACATTGTAGAATCAATACTTAAATTATTGACAAAAGAAGTTTCGCTCTTTCATATTTGATGTTTTTTTATAAAAACTACTATATTAGATTTTGCAAGTGTGCATCCATTTCTGCCAAAGTGTGAGTTAGCCGAGTAGCTATATCGGAGTCAAATTCAGGACCTCCAGCACCATGAGCGCACTGCCTCAGAAGGGAAGCTAGGCCTGAAGGAGTTGAGGAGGTCATTAGAAGACCTGGAACCATTACACCAGGCATAGCCCAACCGAGCAATATTTTCTCACAGATTATCTGGAACAGAAAATAGTTTTTATAAATATGGTAACAAATAATTTAAAAGAAAAATATATCCATTTTTTTAACTAGCCAAAATATAAATGATTGATTTAGTACTTGTAAGTTAGAGTTAATGACTGGAGCGTCACAAATCTTTTTTTCTTTGTTGCAGACAGAATGACAGTCAAACAAGTGGCAGTCAGAGTCAAACTCACAATTTTTCCCACTTTTGGTAATGGCATTTGCAATTGCTCTTGGAAACGTTACATCTAAATCTAGTATCTAGAAACAAAAACTCTAATTACGGCTGGCACATTACTAAGCATTTGGGTTCACTGTCTAAAAGATGAGTTTATTAACTATTTACATTGAAATATTATCCTACATACTATTAGTGATAATTGTAAAAGCACGTATAAATTGGGCAAATTTGATCATTCCCTTAATACAGTCAGTTACAAGCAGTTTTTCTGATGTCATGTCAGGCAGCTGATCTGCTTTATATTAGTTTAGTCATATCATTTATAAAAGTCGAACTTTTATACTCTTGCTAAATACAACCACCAAAACAAAGTCAATTTGAATTAATTTAAAAGTAAATTAAATAAAATAGCTGTATTCATTGCATTAAAAAAAAACTGAACAACTATAAACCATGAAAAGACCTGGTCATAAATTCAATGCTCAATAAGGGCATTGTTTCTAGTCCAATGGTTGGGCAAGGAGTTATGGCCAATATCACACTTCACTGCTAGCTTTTTCTA
Organism: Arma custos; assembly: GCA_037127475.1. Taxonomy (NCBI): domain Eukaryota; kingdom Metazoa; phylum Arthropoda; class Insecta; order Hemiptera; family Pentatomidae; genus Arma; species Arma custos. Next base: position 88,492,586 of record CM073760.1, on the reverse strand, counting down.
AAAATAGACCTGATAAAAACAGGATAGGTGGGTCCCAGGAAGGTCTCCTGAACCTACAGCGTCTATCCAGGGTTGATAGCAAAAATTATTATCAGAGACAGTTTAATGGAGCACAATACTTTACACTTCAGTCATTCTGATTTGTAATTTATATAAAATAATGTAAAAATAGGTAATTATTTAAAACTTACTTTCAGTTTGCCTTCTTCACTAATACCAAAATGATTTGGCTTGATATCACATAACACTAAGTTGTCACCATCTACCTGCTCAACTAAATCCAATATCATTACAGCCAAATGCACTCGATTAGCCCAGTTATCTTCTGTTTCTTTACTAACAATCTATAGTTGTAAATAAAATTTACTGTTATGAAAATATATTGATAATGATTATTTTCGTGACTACTAAATGCATCTAACTAAGGTATAAGGCCATTATTAATAGGTATTTTACAAAGGTGTAATACCTTTACTAAATCTCCATCCATTGCTGGTTTCAGATATTCAGTACCAAAATAATGGCCACAAATCCCATTAATTTTTGGAAACATATCTCTTCCAGCGTATACAGTTGATATGAGGTACTCATTATCCTGTAGAAGCCTCCATATTTCTTTCATTTCAATACGGCGAGCTTTACTGTTCACAGGATATTGTTGACCTGTTGGATATCTTATAATCCTCTCAAGATCATGTTCAGACAGAGTTATATTTAGTCTAAAATAATTTTTTAAAGTAAATAATTTTATAAAAGTAGCAAGAAAATTGATAACATTGATATATATGTAAAATGAGAAAGAGAAATATCAACTTGATTTATATTTAAGTACCGGGCCTGTATTCGATTTTCCACTAAACTTCTGAAGAAGTCATCGGTAGGATAGTGCTCTCCTGCATCGTCAATCCAATAAAATATGTCTTGAGGCTCATAGTTCTGAGATGATTTAACGACTATATTAAGTCCATCCTTCAATGTAGCTGAAAATATTATATCCTTGCCAGAATGGAATGTTTGACATGCCAATGAAACCACTGAACCTTCCCCACATAATTTTGGGCAAAGGTCTCCAGATATTTTTCCTTTTTTGTATTGGCTGCACTAATACAAAACAATAAATAAAATTTCAATGTTACAGTCAAAACTATTTTATTTTTTCAAATCTTTATTTTTTACGAACCAAAGTTGAGACTCGATCCCAGGATTCTAAATTTGAACAAATGATTCTCCAAGAATAAAGAGTTGTAAAACATACAATGGTCAGAAAAAAAATAAAAAAGCATTTAAATTTATGAGTATATATTATCCCCGGGAATCTTTTTAAAACTGACATACTAAACTTCCTCTAAAAAAAACATGTTTGAATGCATCAATAGTTGCATCACATAACTTTCAGTTCCTTTCAAACTGAAATAGGTTATAGCCAGTTGTAAACAGTTTGAAGTTTCCCGGGGCCGGGATCGATAGATTACCAGCTTACTGATAGTAATTTCACTGAAACATTAAATTGAGCAACTATTAAGTATATATTTCGCAAATGTTTGCCCTTTTTAAAATAATAATCTAACAAGTATATAGATAAATAAATTAATAATTACTACAACGTAAGATAACAAATGTTAAAATTACAATTTTGCAATTTAATTGCAGTTGATTACTAGTTCCTTGGCATTGACACAATGATGATGATTCAAGTTTTTCCTAATATAAGTTTTAATAATTATTTGTTATTTCTATCTTTACTAGATATTACATATTTAAAATTACAAGATTTCAATTAGTTTTTAGCTTTTTTAACAGATTAAGTATAAGTTTAAAACACCTTCTATGTATAAATATTTTCTTTTACCTAGTTCTTGAGCTCCAGTCATATACTCGTTAAACTATGTTTTGGAGACATTTCGAGACCACATTATTCTCATACTTACACCCTAAAATAAAAAAAGAAGCGTTTAGTAAATTATATTAAATCACACACAAGTCTAATTATAAAATCGACACTTGTACGATTAGGAGATAATGCCAATACATAAATTGTACTTACAAGACGAAGTTAAAATACGAAGACGAAATCTGAACCACCACAATACTTTATCCAAATACCTTTACAATATTAATATTTAGGTATGCTGTAAATATTGTTTAAGACTTGGTGATTGCTGAAATGTATAAAGTTGGATTGGCTCAGATGGTGTGAATTGACATTTGTGAATTAGCGACGTAGCCTATAGTTGATGGATTTATCCTTCAAAAACCAAATTGGAAGACCATGGAAGCCTTAAAAGAGGAAGAATCATTACTCCACTTTAAGTAAGTGATTTAGCATTAGTTAGTTGTTATATCTAAAATCATATCATGGATCAGTTAGACTTAGTGTTGATTACATGGTTGCAGCCAACCAAGGGCGGATCCAGGGAGGGCACGGGGGTACGTGCCCCCCCCAGACATTTTTTTGTGTACTGTGGAGAATCCATTATAGAACATAATTATAGGCAAATCACATAATCATAGTTCTTAAAATAACAGAAAGAACATAGTGAAACTATTATTTTGATATTTTAATAAACCTTTGAAATCTTTCTATACATACTACAAGTTTATTTCTAAGTTATTGTTGATTTTTATCCCGTCTGGCCGTTGTCGGCTCCCAGAAAAAAATCCCGGATCCGCCCTTGCAGCCAATCGTAAATATCTTTCAGCGTAATAGACGGTGAGAGATCTTAGAGATTCTAGTTTTTTCTGTACATTGTACTTACTGTAGTCTTCATTGTACTTGTTTAAAAATTCAATAGATGAGGGCAGCTCAAACAATTATAACACACTAGCTTATGCCCGCGGCTTCGATCGCGTGGAATTTGGTCTGGCACATAAACTTTCGTGAAAGATCGTTCTAAATAAATAATTATTTTTTTTTAAATATAAGTTACTCATACATCCAAAATATCAGATGTCTAACATCAAAACTGACAAAACCTTTGAACCCCTACTATATTAAAGGGGAAACCCTTGGGGTGGAATTATCCAAATTTCTTTCTTAAACCATAGAAAGAATCTAACTATAAATTTCAAGATGCTAAGTTCCTGATTTGCCTTTAATTATGTACTATAATGGGGGGGGGGCCCATGCCCCCACATAAATCTGCCCTTGCTGTGGCCTATGATGTATAACATATATTACTCAATAAGTTTCATCCAAATCCGTTCAGTAGTTTTTGCGTGAAAGAGAGACAAACATACAAACTTTCACATTTATAATATAAGTAAGATTAGTTGGATTGTAAAACAAATAGTTTCACTCATGTTATTTCTGTTATTTTAACAACTATGATCATGTTATTTTCCTTTAATTATGTACTATAATAGATTCTCCACAGTTCCTATAAAACTATCGGGGGGAGGGACCTGCACCCGTGCGCCCCCCCCCTAAATCCGCGCTTGCTATAGCCCATGTGTTATTCTGATGTATAACCTACATTACTGTGAAGTTTCATCCAAATCCGTTCAGTAGTTTTTGCGTGAAAGAGAGACAAACATACAAACTTTCACATTTATAATATTAGTAAGATAAGGGGACATTTAAATTCCTTTTTTTAAATATCAAGATTGCTTTCTGTGAATTGTGTTTCGTATCAGGTCATTAAACCGCATTTTAACGATAATTATAGAGTACTGTATTATATTAAAATTCTATTCTCTATTTTTTAAAGTATCATTATGGTAAAACTTTAAAATCCTGTTGATTATGACACCCAATTAAACTGAAAGATGCTCAATGGAACATTGGATTTTATCTATTTAAATTTTAAGAGTCGGTTCCTTCACAGATAAACTGTCAAATCTGGCAAAAAAACAGAGCAAACAAAAACAAAACAACAAATAAAAATAACAATCATTTACTCACTATCCTTCCGATCTTAAATATGTTTTATAACAGTATCAATGATTTGCTACATCTGCAGCAGACTTACAAAATAAATTTCTTTCTTGATTTTTATCATAATTTTATTTTTCTTAATTATCTAATTGGACTAATTACCGTTGTGATGTATACACCTTATAAGAAAATTGTAATTACTTTTCAAAAAAGATTGTTTTCGAATAGAATGTAACTCACTTGAGTTTTTTAACAAATAAATTGTTGACAATCCTTTTACATTTATAAACATTTTTAAACACAAACACAGAAATTTATTTACAAACTTTACATTTTTATTATTTTAACTATATACATCATAAAGGAATTTTGAATTAAAATGAATTTAAGCAGGCCAGTGTCTGAACACGAGCTATATAATACATTTCGGCCCCAATTCATTAATAGTATTGATTTTGTAAAGTTGACATCAAATTAAGAATATATTGTAAAACATATATAAACATTTTTATAATTTTTGTTAATTGTATCAGGATGTAAGTAATAATGTTTTTGTATAAATTATAGTTATTACATACGTTATTAATTTATGTTGTGAATGAACAATTAAAAGGCACTAGTATACTGTTGTATGGAAAATGCCAATAAATAAACAGTCCTTTAAAAGGGTTACTTTGAAAGGGGATGAAAGAAGCTGTCGGAAAACAAATAAAAACCTGTAAACATGTCCAAAATCAATAATAGATAATTAATAAATACAAAAGAATTGTTTAATTTACTGCTACAAAATAAAAAAAAATATAGCAGAGCGTGGTTTCGATCCACGGACCTCTGGGTTATGGGCCCAGCACGCTTCCACTGCGCCACTCTGCTCTTCTGAGGGAAATGGGAATTGTACTATATAAGTTAGCTACACTTTTTGATATACTTAATTTAGCACAAATTCAGTTTTTATGTGTTAATAAGAGCATTATTTTATGTTCAAAATATTAGAGACAGCTAAATATTTTTTTCCAAACTTTATTTACTTTTAATTAGTATTTGATGGAATTCAAATTGCTGGAGTTGAGATTGGTTGATATTATAAAATAGGAAATAGAAATTTTTTACTCGTACTTACTTATACTAAAATATAAGAACAAATACTCAAAAGGAGACATTATGAAATTTTCAGGATATAAAAAAAAATAATTGCATGCGGGTATAATTTAAAATAATAATACAATACAGAAATTTACATACACATACAGGAATAATAACAATACAAAAAATAATACCATAATAAGGAGTATGTGTTATTGTTGGCCCCATGATATTTGAGCGCAATATGGAGTTCATTACTTTAATCAGTTACCTGATAGCTTCTGCTGGGATTTCTTCTTCGTATTAGAAATTTACAAAAGCGCATGGAATCTTCTCCCTATATCATTAGTGTTCCTGCTTGATTTTATAAATAATATTGCCTTAGAAACAGCAGGATGCTTGGACGTATAGCCGCAACTATAATCCTGCCCATATGCTATTATTATTTTATTATCACGAAAAAACCTTTAAGTAATTCCATCTTAGTATTCCCAGCTTCTATAGCTGAGGCACACGCACGTATTTGATTAAACGTACATTGAAAACATCGCCTACCCATTCAGACACAAAGTTTTATTTGTCTCTTAATTTCTACGCCCAACATGGTCGCGTGGGTTGGTTTCATGGAAGAGCCATTCCCGGAAAGAATATACGTTAACTGTTGAAGATCAAGCTGTGAAGGTCAGCTTTACGTTGAATACAGCTTTTTTGTAGACTTGATGATGCATGCAGCTTCTTGAACCGTCCCGAGCTGACAAAGTCTTCGAGTCTACCTTTATTCCCATCTTGGCATATTCTCCAGACTGCCGAAATGAGGTATCTTAGGATGGAGGAAGGGAAGACCAGAAGAGAACGAGTGCATAATAAAACAATAAAGATACATCTCGAGGCAGTTCCAGTCATTGAACTAATAGAGCGGAGATGGTTTGGACATCTGATATGTTTAAAGCCAATCTGCAAAGCATAATGTGCATACAATGCCAAGAGGGAGAGAGTAGAGGGCAAGAGAGGGAGAGGAAGACCAAGACTAAAGTGAAGGAGGCTTTCAGGGAAAAGAGAAGTGGACTGGAATGGAAGAGGTGAGCTGGTACAGGACAGGATCGCTTCAAGCTCATCAAAGGATCTCCTCACACTGCATAAGCAATAAGCGAGGATAAAAGTTTATGATGATGATGCATGGGAGGTAATGAAGATATGATGAATATTAACAGGGTTTTTAGAAATTTATTTATTAAAGAAAAAAGTTAGATTTAGTTTTAAATAAATCATAAAAATATCTGAAAATTCCTCAGTTTTTTTTTATTCCCCCGCTTTAAACCACAAGAGTCGAAAATAATTATTTTTATTAACGCAGAAGTTTTTGTCTGCAATTACTCGATAATCAATAGTATGATAATTAAGTCGATTTTTCTTTTGTAATTTGGATTGATCATTATCAGGTGAGGTTGTTGGATTTCTCAACTGATAGCAGTATCAATTATGTGATTAAGTTAAAATTGACTTTTAAGGTCGATTCATGGCATTATTAAAATGAAGAACTTCTCTGTTTCTTCATACGATAAGCACCCTGGCATAAATTCTTTAGGCAGTTCAATGGGTAGCATCCTGTTTAAAAATGCATCATTCTTATTTGTCTTCCTTTAGTAGAAGTTCAAGAACCTTAAAAAAAAACATCAACTCTATACTTAGATAAATTTCTTGATTCTTGACTTTTTCCCCCAGAAAATGTCTTCATTGAAACTTCTTTTAAGTAGTTTGAACTCTCAATGTGACAGACAGTACATTATGAGGAACTTATGTCTTAACCCTTTGTGGAGAAAGGAAATATTTCATTTATATTGATTTATTTTGTGATATGGGTTTTCTAACAAGGAAAAGTTTAAAGGCCCATTTGAAATTACACAATCTGTATTAATTAGGATTTAAGAATATTTAAAAAGCTTTCCATCTCCTTATCCTCGTTCGATTGAATGCGTCTTTAACTTTGAATCTCTTTCGTTTCAAATGGAACGGCCGAACAAAATCCTTAATATGCATAATACGAAATCCTTGATATGCATTTAAAGATACACTCACAAATATGTATGTATAAAAAAAAGTCCTAAGGATCTGCTTAATTTGTGTTATCTTTGACTGCACCCCTGACCAATTCAATCCATCATTAGAATTATCCAGTCAACTATTTTCTACTCAAATAAACTAAAAAATATTCGAATAGAACTTGCAGAGCATCAATTTTGTGTTTAAAGGATACTTTTACAATTTTTGATACATATTCCAAGGAATCCTTCTAAATCCTTGCAATAGAATATGGTTGGCCCCATCATATAAGGCACTAACGTTCATCCAAATAGTAGTGTAATAATTTGAATAGAAAAGTATACTACAATCCATAACTTATAATATTATCAATCCTTTCTTCACCAAATTCATGACAAAATTAAAAAAATCGAGTTTGTTAAAATATTAAATATTTACCTGTTAACCGAGGAATTCCCTTTTTAACGCTGCATATAATGGACGCGAGCTCTTTCACAAGAACGTGTCAACACGCCACGCCGGGAGAATGTAATTTCATATTATTATTATTTTTTATTTATGCTTAAAATAAATGAAAAAACTATGAAATATATACGTTTTCGTATATTTATATGTATGTGTAGCAAAAAGGAAAATTCTAAATTACGTTTGACGTATTTATACGTTCCGCCCGGTTAACAGGTAAATACGATTAACGATAGGTAAAAAATATTATTGAAAGAAATTAATCTGGATTTAAATGGCGGTTAAGATAACGATATATTCTCCTGCAGTATCATTTATTCGAACAGAATTTTACCTTTAACTAAAAAGAAATTCCAATGAAATTATCTCGTTCGTTAAATAAAATCGCGTTTAAATATTTTACTTTAAACAAATTAAAATTTCTCGGAACGTATTTAAATAATGACCTTTATCTTCATTTGGATTTGTGACTGCATCAAGATAGCCGAGCGTATGCCTCTCCCCATCATCAAACGGCTCTTTATAAATAGACATGAATCAAAATAGATTTCTTATTTGAAAGTCAAATGATTTTTGTCTGTTGGCGCTTCTCTGTGTTATTTAATGGATACGGTTCTAATTATCTGTTAAGAAAAACTAAAATGAAAATTATTCTCTGCTTCGTGCATGCTTCCTAAAATAATTGTTAGTTTGTTAGTTCCTAGTACCAATGATTAAATTAATTTGAAAATTGTATTGTCGTATAATGATTAGAATTGATAATATATCAATGAATTCTTCGTGTATAGTCCCAAAACCTGTCATAAAATTTTATTTGAATTTTGTATGTTTATCGAAACTGATTTTCTTTGATATCACAATTTGTATATTCTTAGTTACTAATTTTATGCAATTCGAAGATTGAAGTAAAAAAAACACACGATTCGAGACGAAATTTATACTCTACTACTAGTAATTTTATTTTATTTCCCACAAAACTTATATCGGTAATTATACCGCAGGTTGTTTCTTCGATATGAGTCACTACAAGTTTTAACTTTTCATTCGTTTCCCTTTTAATATTTTCCAAAATACAAGTTATCATGAGCTTTGGTATGGAAAAGAGAATGTAATTACGGAAAATCTTTATACTTCGGTAATCGTTTCATTTAAGAATGAATGGTTCAACTAACGTTAATCATTTATACTTCGAAATTTATGTCATTCATTTATTTATGTTTTTAAAGAAAATATGTGACGTAGACATCTGCCGTTATGAAGCTTCGGGAATAAAAGATGACGGACATGCTTAATTGAGTAACTTATACATATTTCGTATCTAAATTTGATACAATTACTGGCATGGCTTCATCACTCACTTACTGCCAGTGAATCTTATTGCCGCTGTTTCTTTCATCGATATAAAGTCTGACTTAATAACTAGATGAGACGCGAAATTGAAAATTGACAAGTTCTGGTCTGCACCCGACATGAGGGACTTCTAAACAATCAAAATGGCGGAATCAACTAAAAAATCAATTAGATCCATCTTTGAAGGTCTATTATAACTTAAAAAATAATACTTATTAACGATCGGATTGCACCATCTGCAACTGATTTTGTGTGATCTACAATTTTACGCGGTTGGGATCGCGTGAGCATAAGTAGAAGGTGAATATTTAATACAGGATCGGTTACAATTCATCAAAATAAGATTAGCGATAGTCAGTGTTATACCAATCACAGGAATTTAAACTACAAGACTAAAATTGTACCTACAACGTGAATGAAAATTTTTAACTTCAAGATCAATCAATGAAGCAAAGATCAATATGGTAGAAGACCACGAGGATGCCTAAAAATGTCATACTTGGACTATATTGAAGGCTGATGGAGAAAAAAATGGCTTTTTTTTTCAAACATCAGCCAAGCTCGGAACCCGACTAGAACCAGGGAGAACGGCAGTCACTAAGCGCTACCATACGCTGGAATACATATAATCGTTTTCATTTTCTGTATGAAACAAATCTTCAACATCGAGAATACAAAACTAATTCAATATTAAATGAACTTTTGTTTTTAGAATTAGAAATCTGCTGTTTCTTTTTTTTTTTCAGAAATCTGCTGTTACTTTTTTTTAGAATTAGAAATCGGCTGGGCGTGACCGATGGAGTTCCGGAGAAGATTGGAAGGAACAGGCTGCGATGGTACGGACACTGCCAGCGGCTGCCAGAATGTAGATGGCCGAAGAGACTTTTGCTGTTGGAACAGCCAGGCAGATGAAGAAGAGGAAGACCCCGAACCCGGTGGAAGTACTGCGTGGAAGAGGATATGGCCGGCAGGGGACTTGAGGAGGATGACTAGTGGAACAGAGAAAAGTGGAGGGACGCTCTGACTTAACCAGGCAACCCATTGAGGGAAAACAACTGTAAAAGTAAAAGTAAAGTAAGTAAAAAATCTGCCAAGAGCTTCATTCATTATTTGAGTTGATAATCAGTAACCGCCATAGGTTAGTTCATACCATCTGCTATAGTTGTTGAGGTTTGAGAGGGTTATGGGACTATCTCCTTCTTGGAGGACGGACTCGAAAGCCTTAATAGAAAGCTACAGGATGTGGATAATTGAACTGTTAAATGAACTCTTAGGTTGGAATTTTCAATTGGTACGTCCCCTTCCGGAAGGTAACTGATTAGTTATGTCCATAAAATGTGATATATCGTCATGCTTTTGTGTCTGTTAATAGGCACTTATTCATTCGTGGCATTATCGAACAAAATGGTGATTTTGTCTTCTTATATGTTTTTGAAGGTTGTAATAGTTAGGAATGCACGATTTGTCTCCGGTACAAGCACACTAAAACGTGAAAAACTTATATTATCTGTTATTTATTATCACAACTTGGAATCAATTTCTCAGTTTGGACAAATTAATAGAGTAATACTTATTGAATTGTAGAGTAGAGAGAAAAATCTGCTCAAAGTGTAATTTTTGTGTTTATTGAATTGTTCTACTTCAAAAGAGTTGAGAATCAAGGATATTTTCAAATAAATGCAAACTTTGTTATCTGGGCTAACTTTATTTGGAGTTGATAAAAGAAAAATTACCGAAAGGTTACATGGTTTTATGATAAGAAGAGGAAAACTGGCAAGCCGCTTCCCGCAATTGAAATATTTGCTCACCTAATCTAGCGCGTGGCTTACCAATTTTCAAGGAAATTCCGAAAGCAATGTTATATGATTGATATTGGCAGACTCCCATAAAATCAGTTTAAAAGTATGAATAACTCCAAAAATTGATTATCTAACTTTTAATTTCTAAATATATAATTTTAAAACTAATTAATGGTAGGTATTTGTTCACATCCTCTGCTCTACAAATTACTTTCGATTAAGTCAGTAAAATATCAAAAACTTAAAATTACTGTGGAAAAAGGGGGCGGAGTGGCTCAGGGGTAGGGGACTGAGTTGCCATGCCGATAATCCAGGTACAAATCAGCTGGTAAGACTTTTATTTAATCTGCTAGATGGATCCAAGGGGATCTATGACCCTCTATAAGAGGCTCACCCAGCCTCTATAAATCCAAATTAAAGGGGAATATCTCGCGGTTGAGCGTGATTTAGGGCAAGTCACCTCCCTGCACAACAGGGAATCAGTACAGTCTCTACCATGTACTGAACCCTAGACCCTTTACGGGTTGTTGAGGTACAGAATACACACATGGAATAACAGCTTTACTTTATATAGCAGATTTATTATTATTTTTTATAAATTCTCCAATCAACACATAAAAAATGTTTGGGTGTGAGGGGGATACACTTATCTTTGTCTATAATTCCTGAAAATCCCTACTGCGAAGGATATCCTGTTATTTTTTATACAATTTTTGTTCTTGAAGATAAATAAAAAAGTGATTCTTAGATTAGATAAATGGTTATCGGGGTACATGCACGATTGAAGAATCTTGTATAGCAGTAACAAATAAAGGTGTGTAAATTCTAAAACATGCGAAATGGATGTTATACCAAGGTAAATTATATTATTATTATTATTTGTTAATTGTAAATTATATTATTTAGGTATAAAATGTTGTAATTTAAGAGTTATTTTAAAAAGTAATGGTAGTAGAGATGTGTCTTTTTAAACATTATTTTTATGTTTCATCTGCTTGTTCCTTTCGAAATATATGCTTTACCCTGCTAAATTATGTTATAATTATATATTAATGGCAAATTATATTATTATGCAATACAACTTCCGTTATGATTTATATTTTTTGAAGGAATGTTGATAGAGGTGCTAAATCCTTTTACCTGGCTGGAAAATCTTGGGACAGGTGACTTAAACACGTCCCGACATTCCTAGGCTATCATCGTTCATGTAGTTTGTTTTATTGTATAGGCATTGATGTCAAATATAGAAATGACTAATATTTAATCTTCTTATGTTCTCCAATTTTATTTAAAATTTGTTGTAATTAATAATAAATTTATTTTTAATTTTACCTGTTATTGTAATTTACAAGTATATTTTTGACTTTCTAGTTCTACATTCTGGTATTGCTATCGATTGCGATGCTGGATACATTTCTGTTATAGGTGCTTTTTGGTAAACTCCTTAGGGATTCATACAGAGGTATGGACGGGTACACATCCTATTAAAGATCCAAGCTCTAGAGATGTTTCAGTCTGCTTGTCGGATTCTGTGGTAATACATCTATCAGTAATGTAAGTAAGTTTGGAGGTCCAGCAACCGAGTTTCGAATATTTTTTTGTTTTTCCTTGATGGTATCACCCTTTCTTTAATATGTTAGTTACTTAGAAGGGACAATGAGTAATAAAACGAAGAAATTCGGAATGAAATTATTGAATGGTCCGCAAGTATTTTTTTTCCCTTCGATGGCCGTGGACACTTCCTTACAGCCAGATTAATAAGTGAGAATGAAGAAAATATTTACATATTTATGTTTTAAATAAAATTTTTTATTGATTTAAAATAATTCAATATGGAGCTTATATTCTTCCGCTTGTTGATATTATTTCTTTGTTTGAAATGTTATTTTTCTTAAGATCTTGTAGAAGTTTTTTTTCTATGAGGTGTATATGACTTACATTCCATAACGATATGGTGCAGAGTTTCTCGATTATTGAAGTTTTGGCATGCGGCCGATTCCGAAATTCCGATACGGTGCAAATAACTGTTGCATAAACTGTGATTCGACAGTAATCTACAATATGTTTTTATTTCCTGTTTATTTAAATTGATATTTGAAACCATGGCCTGCGTGAAATACGGATTTATAATACTGCCCTGTAGTGGAAAGTGAATATTGACCCTGCCATGTGTTATGACAATCTTCTTTTATTGGTAAATAAAAATCTGTAAATGGGACCGAAATTTTTACCTGGTCGCCGGTGATCTTAGCGAATTTGGCTAATTTATCAACCTCTTCGTTTCCTTTAATCCCTATATGAGCTTTAACCCATAGGAATGCAACCTGTTTGTAATTTTGTATACATGAACTATGTAATTTTATAATTTCAATTAACTTGTTGTTATTATTAATGTTTTTGAAGTTGTTTATTTAGTACTTGGGCTATCTGATAGTATTACGAATTTACTTTTATTTGATTGATTAATATATTTTAAGGCTTCCAAAATTGCATACAGTTCTGAAGTGAATGATGAACAACCGGAAGGTAGTTTGAATTTAGCTCTATATTTATATTTTGGAATGTAAATTGAACTGGCTGAAGTATTATTAATTTTAATGGTAATCTGTTTGACGGATGAACCTGGTCTAGCATTTTTTGATATTTTAAAAAATTATTGAAGATAATTGGAGTGCATTTCTTTTTCTGCCAGTATGGTCCGCAAGTAGGAGTTTTTAATATATCACAGACCTGTTTGGCCTAAGCCCACATCGGTTTAAGTAGCATAATTTGGTCAATATCATTCCTTCAAAAGAAAAACGACATAACTCAAAGATGCCAATTTTTTAGTTAATCCTTCAGTAGCAATTGTATTGGTTGAAGCTTTTTAATTCACGAACGGCATATCTGATATTCTACTTCCAACACTTTTTTTTTTTAATAATGTCATATTTTGACTTGTAATTATGCTTGAACTAGAAAAGTTATGGGAATAATGACATAAGTTAAAATAAGAAAAGTTTCAAGGTTTTAAATATTTTCTAATGGCTAATATCTCACAAAAAACTTTTAAATTACCTCTATTTAAAAATTAAGTTTTTTGAGTAATTTCATTATTATTTTGGAGGAGCGATATGTCATCGTTCATTTTTCATGGTAGCCTTTGAAATAAAAAAAGAATAGGGGAACTTTATGTGACCCAACTTCATTCATAAAGAAAAGAAAGAAGATAATAAATTTTTATAAACATTGAAAACGCATTCACCGATAAGATATGTTTTGATACAGATAATTACATATTTAATATAATTGCTAAAGATTTCAAAGTTTTTAATAACGTTCCTTTCACCGATTTTTTCATACGAAGATTATATCACCTTCTTCCTTATATATGGTTTTATTTTTATTTTCGATTTTGCAGACTATTAAAGCCGTATATATGAGAGCCTTAAAACCAATTATTCGAATTCTTAAGTTTGCTACTGATTTCATAAATATTTTAATTAATTTATGAGTTATGTGCTTATGCACTACAACTGGGGCAGGGTAAGCAGCTTAACCTACAAGTTAACAACTTATTCCGGCCAGTTTGTGAAAGTCGAGATCACTTACAAGGAATCGAAGTCAACGTATACTTCGTCGGACTTAAATAGGCATCCCTTTTGCGTGCTGCCTTAAAAATTTTGGTTATTTGTCTGTATTGTTTAACGTCACTTTATGCTAATATGGCTAATCAGACGATGCTAAAGTGGGGGTAATAATTTTAGCCTTTCAAGGTCTCATTGGGATAGGGATCTTTAACGAGTACTTGACAGCGCATAGGCGGATCCGGGGGGGGGGAGCACGTGCCCCCCCAGACGGTTTTTTGTGTACTTTGGAGAATCCATTACAGTACATACTTATAGGGAAATAAACTTGTAGTATCTATAGAAAGATTTCAAACGTTTATTAAAATATCTAAACAATAGTTTCACTCATGTTCTTTCTGTTATTTTAAGAACTATGATTATGTGATTTGCCTATAATTATGTACTATAATGGATTCTCCACAGTACACAAAAAAACCGTCTGGGGGGAGGCACGGAGGTACGTGGATCCACCTATGGGCAAATCATGTGATGATAGTTGTTAAAATATATGAATAAAATAACAGAAATAACACGAGTGAAATTATTGTTTAGATATTTTAATAAACCTTTGAAACCTTTATGTAAATACTACAAGTTTATTTCTAAGTTATTGTTGATTTTTTGCCCATCTGCCCGTTGTGCCCTCTCCCCAGAAAAAAATCCTGGATCCGCCCTTGTGACATCGCACAGGTTCGCGACATCCAAGTTACGTCCCATCAGAAAGACTGCATAACTAAAGATTTTTAACTCCATTTTAAAAAATCCAAAAGGCCACGTGATGGGTTAGGGACCACCGATCATGGGCATAGTAGGTTGTTGTGTTCACCACTACATCACAGGTGATTTTTTTAAGTGTTTTTCTTTTGTATGTACATTAATTTGAAAATCATAATGATCATAATTAAGTCCAATCAACAAAAGAAATGGTTTGTTTAGCAATTTGCGATAGAGAAGAAAAAAACAATAAAAAAACTGGTGTTATGGTTAGTATAACAAGGTAATATGCACGAGATCGCGGGTTCGCTGCCCGGCATGTGGTCTTAGGATTTTATAAGATAAAAAATTCTTCATTATTCCTTCCTTCGGATGGACGTAAAATGGTTTTCACGGGTCAATGGGATGTCAAGTACTCGTTAAAGATCCCTATCCTAATTATAGCAGGATAGGAAAAAAATAGGACTCCCATAGTAGCATCGTCCGATTAGCTACAGTAGCAGGAAGTAACATTCAACAAAACCAGCAAAAAATCAAATTATTCATTCATCCATTTTTATAAAATTAATGCTTGTTACACCTTAAGACAGTCATCAGATATATATTTATACAATTATATGAAGTAAGCGTATAGTTTTCCTGTTATAGCCTGATTTCCTCTACTCGATGTCCTGAAGCCAGTGATAAGAGAGTGGGGATGTTTGATAAGGTGCCACGACGGTGGGGGCTTAGAAGCAGCAGTACCGGGCCAGTGTGTGTTGAGCTGTCCGTGTGGCTTGTGCTTTCGGTTCTAGAGAGGAAAAGGATCGAGTTATACAGACAATAAGAAGGTATGTTCGCAGGAGTCTGTGTATTTGTTGTTATAAGGAAATAAAATTAAGTTTTAAAATAAAAATAGATAATAATGCCCTGAAAAAAATATATCTTTCATATCATCCGATCACTGAATATGTCTGAACATCAATTATTTTTTATATGTACACTCGCATATCTTATCTAGACAAAACACAAAACATGTTTTGATTGTACACAAAGTGTTTCATGGTACCGGAATTTTTCCACAAACCGGCAAATAGTCTTTTTGAATATTCAAATCGTTCAAGTTTAGAGCAAAAGCAAAACAATTTTAAAACGATATTCCCATAAATAAATAACAGTATGTATAATTCCATATTTTACAACACTGTTTAACTCTTCAATTTCTTATTATAAACTTCCATCCAAAAATATTATCTGAAAAGTTGTGAATAAGGGTGGAAGTCCTAAATTATAATTTATAATTATAATTATAATTTTTAAACTTAACTTGAATTAAGACTTCATTGAAATTCTATAAATTTTAAATGGTGAAATATTCCTTCAACTGTTGTCTTTAGCTTCAGGCGATGTTGATTTTTTTTCTCTTTATATTTTTTTTCCCCACACCTGTCAAATAGAAATAATTGACAATCAGCAGATTGGCTAACAGTAAAATACAGAATGACATGAAAACCGTGAAGAGCTCTACCCAGCGGTACCTCTTCTCTGGCTTGATTTAAATGATATTGAATTTAAATTTTAAAATATAGTGCTATTCTTTATTTGAGTTCTACCGGTGGGTAGTTTCTCTACTTGCCTTCACTTACTTATATATCAATCGTAATATTTACTTGTCGTAAAATTTATTATAGTTGTGAATTTCAATAAATAAGTAAACAAAAAAATAGTAATGGGTTTAACTCGTTATCGTTTTTGTTATTAAGCTATTTACCCACCCTATTCACAAAACATACAGACTATAAAATTTATAGTAATAACAATACGGTTTAAAATAGAATAAATAAATAAAATTTAACAAACAAAAACCAAAATAAAAGAAATTTGAAGGCAAATTGAATTTCCAACATTTTTAAGTTGCCGTTTTATGTCAAAATAAATTAAATATAGGACGTAGAAACCCGATTTAAGTTTAATCTCTCTGGTATAGGATTATTATATAAATTTGTAAACAATTACGTACATAAACATTATATAGTTATTAGTTCCTTATTTGTGTCTACTTAGGTTTGTTCTACTGCTCAATGTATGGACAAGATGTACTTAGTATTCCGTGAATATTTATTAAAAATTTTTTTTAGAAGCTAGGTAGTTAATGGACATATTCTATTCTACTGTTTTTAAATACAAACTTGTACAGTGTTCGTACAAATATAATGCAATACTTCTTAAGCTGCCAGTGAAGAAGAATCTAGAACCCTAATGCAGGTTATACCGGCGCCTATCGTAATTAAATATGCAGACTCGGAACTTTCAAATAGCTCTTTTGTTTAATCATAAAAAATAAATTAAAATAATACCTACGCACTGTTCATCGCCTCGGAAGACTAATTAAATGGGGCATAATCCAAAAAGTTCATTAAAAAAAAAAAACCGGTGCTTGAAGTTTTTGCCCAAAGTGTTTATAAATAATTTTTTGAACCAATTTGTGAATAGATAAGCAATGCTTGGAGGTAAGGTCTCTGTGTATTCCAAAAATAATTTAACTTCTATTTCTTTGATTTGTGCTCGTTTTGCTTAAAAAGTAAAATTGCACCCCAGTTGTTACACGTTAAATACTTTTTTCGCTACTTTCATATAAAAAATAATACAATTTTCATTGATTATGATTATATTATAAAAAAAAAAATGGAAAGTCAATATTTTTTAAACTGTGCCGGTTTTCTTCCAAGGTACCAGAGCTCTATACTTTTCTTTGGCAAGACCTCAAAAGACACAACTAGTTTGGCTCCCTTAAAGTTTGCTTACAGGATAAGAGCTTATTTTAATCCAAGATATTATTTATAGATAAAGAAAAATATGATGGTATTATTTATAAGTTTCACATAGAAAAAATATATACAACATTAATTATCAAATGATACTTGTGCACTTGCTTAAAAAATGTTGGGTCTACAGTAGGCCCTAATTTTTATTAAAAAAATAGTTGGTAAAATATATTAATCAAATAGAAAGATATAATTTTTTTGTTTATTTATTTATTATTTTACTTAATACTTCTTTTATTTATTTTTTCTCTCTGATTAAATACGAAATAAAACCAATCAAATAAATATTACCGTAACCAAATACACTAAACTATAAGGATGACAAATAAAAACAATTTTTATTTGTTTGAGCTTGAATAAAAATATGAATAACATCTGATCAAAATATAAAGAATATTTACATCTATAAAACTGTTATACAATCAAATCTTTTGATATAAAAATTATTTATATCAATGAATGAGTTTTTTAACTATAACCAGAAAAAAATACAACACTATCTCTTGCAGATTTTTTTCGCTTCTTTGAAAAATAGTGTAGTTTTCCTTAATAATATTTCGAATGAATAATTTGTTTGATATACCTAAATTAGCTTGTGTGGTATTCACAGTTTTATCTTTTTGTGTTATTTTAGAAGGGGCTCAAATATTTGTGACGATAAGGAAGAAGTGTCCTAGATGGAGTGTACAGCTCTATCGATACGTCTCCGCATCATCAAATAAGTAATTTCAAAATAGCTCTATTACTTGGATTTATTATTAATATTTTTAAAAATATTACTTTAAAAGTTAAATCTGCGTTCACCGCACGCCATTTGTTTATATAAACATTTAAATAGAGAAATATCCACCTGCGGTTTACAGGCCAAGTCTAATTTATAAAAAAAAAAAAAAAAGATCAGAAAAGAAAATGAGATCGTGCTGTCACTTGCTCGACCGGTTTTGATCCCTTAAAAGGTCCTCTCTGTATAAATCTGAGAAACATACACTATTTTGCTAATTTAATTTAAAAATTTTAATTATATTTATTTATTATTACTATCCCGGAATATACCAACATTTGGGGAATAATTGTTGAGAAATGGGGTAGGATTTGAATAATTAAAAAGGTGTGGATTCAGTAATACGTTTTAAAACCGTACCATAGTTGTTTTTGGGAATAGGATAGATTTGATTTCCTTTATAAGTTTATTTACAAATTTATATATTTTTAAAAATTGAAACAACTTGAAGCCAGGGAGGAGAGAGTTCTTACCTAAATAGTTCATTATTTATCCATTTATATCCTATGACATAAATAATAGGTGTCTTTGTGTGTCCACTTAAACTCGGTATAAATTAAAATAAATTAGTATTTCAATATTAAATAACTAAAAATCGTGTTTCCATTAAATGACTATGCGGTATTGATTCGTTTATTTGTTAATTTCTGATTTAAAACCAGCAATAGTTTGAATTTATTCCAATAAAATATTTAATCAGGGATTGTTTTATTTTTATTTTATATTTTTAGTTATACGCTATTTTATTATTTTTGAAATTTTATTTGTTTAAGTTTTTAATCATTTAGCATTTTTTTTCAATATGGGCTTATATTAATGCATATTATAAAACATATAGTAATATTTTTCCTACATTTTTCCATAGAAATAATAAACTGTGTTATCCATGATAACTTCTGTTGTCCATCACAACTAAAGTTGTGAACAATTATTGGGTGAAATAAATAAATTGTTTATTAAAAAACTAACTTACTGAAACGTAAACTACACTGAGTTAAATAACCTTCGAAGAAAACAAATGAATTTGAAACAAACAATTTTTTTTCACACTCGAAATTCCTAAATAATAAAATCTATTTCGGGATGTTTCAAAAATCAAACCATTGATAAAAAAAATGTAAACACTAACAAAAACAAGTAAATAAACATATAAAAACTAGTGTTGACACATTGGAATAGTGGCTGTGGCTTATGCAACACATTTTTCTCTAGTATTTGCTATTTTATAGGCGTCTCTCATCTAAGGGAATTAAAGATAGTTTGACGTATGAACATGTACATGCCGATAATATAACGATAAGAATTTTTTTTTCTTCCCGATTTAAATAGAAAATAAACCTTTTATCATATTTGGTACAGTCAAAATATTGTTACGGGCTACTGGGTATTAAAAATGAATTAAACAATTGCTTAATTAAAGATACTAATATTTATTAACAAAATGATAAAAAGGATACAATTAAACTATTAACAATTAAATTATTGAACTAATATAAATTTATAATAACAGTATTCTAAATATTTATTATCTAGGCCTAACTCCTATTTAATTATTACAATAATATAAGATGTTACTAATTCTAGATAGCTTAACTAGTTACAATAGTTTCTATGAATATATTACACTACAATTTATAACTAATAATTAACACTTACAGTTCACTAGTCCACCGACCGTAAGATTCTTCAAGTATCACAAACTGACACACAGTAACAAACAGAAACAGTTTATTACACTCGCGAGACTGTTACAGTTCACTGATACACTTATTACACGGGCCGGTTCAACACTGACTAGCTTATCACACTGACACTCACTTATCACAGATGTTGCATGGTCTACTCTCAGGCTAAGACTGACTGACTCGAGGTGACGGAAGTCTTTTTATAGGCAAAGCCGAACATTCTAGAACTCGAAGGGGCCAGATAATTCTGGAATATTCTTAATCCTTTGCCGACAAAAGAAGACGATCTAGAACCGTCCTAATCCTATTTAAACGTCTCCCACTGACGGAGTTAAGCCGCTAATCCCCCGCTTCCGCCTTCCTGCCGGCGCCCGTAACACTGCCCCCTCCTTAAAAGTGCTCTGCCCCAGAGCAAGTCCGGAGAAATCGGGCATTTATGAGCTTCTACTGATGGAGACGCACCTTCTTTCCAGGGGTTGAACGTGCACACCAATATGGCAATTCCAGAGTTGGCGAATGTCTGTTCGATCATGTCCCTGACAATCTTCCACTCCAAGCCGTCGTATCCACAGCCCAACTTCGGAATAGCGAGCTTAGTGACACGCAGTCTCAGAAGCTTACTCCGAAGGTCATCGAGGCTTCGCCGCAGTGCGTCATATGTCGGCTTCTGATCAGAGGCACGCTTGGTAACCAAGTAAAACAGGTGTCGTCCTTCGTGCGGCTGGTGGAGTGCCTTCCCGACACTTGGTCCTTGGCGTTCCAGCTCCTCAGTTCCGCCGAACTTCTTCCTGAAGACCGTTGCAATCCCTCGAGAAGTCCTCAGATCTTCGGCAACGCAATGGGCCAGAGAATACTCCACTGTTAACGAGAAGATATCCCTGTAGATTACCTGAGTTACTCCACGGGTCCCTGGTACTTTAGTATGAGCAACTGAGTTATTTGTCTCCACATTGTTTAGGTGCCTAACCTGCTGGTCTTCTGCCGGGCCATGGTCTCCTTTGTACGGCGCCAGTCTATTGAAATGGACTACCTTGGGTTTTCCTTTAGGCTGCTTCCTGATCCTATATACGACGTCGTTGATCCTCTTGACGATCTCAAACGGGCCGTCCCAGGAGTTCTGCAGTTTAGGTGAGTAGCCTCGCCTTCTTCGAGGATCATGTAGCCAGACCAAGTCTCCAGGTTGGTAGCCACCCTTCTCAGCCCTGATGTCGTAACGCTCCTTCATTCTGTCACTGGCTCCCTGGATGTTTGTGCGAACCTTCTCGTGGATATTATCCAGTCGCTTCCTTAGATCCGAGACGTACTCCTCTCCGGCAATTTCCTCATCAGGCTTGAAACCGAATTTCAGATCACAAGGCAACCGTAGTTCTCTGCCGAATACCACATTTGCGGGAGTCTGCCCCGTTGCCTCACTGACTGAACTGCGGTAGGCCAGCAGGAACAGGTGAAGATACTGGTCCCAGTCTCGCTGATGGTCGGAGACCACTTTGGACAAATATCGACCCATAGTCCTGTTCATGCGCTCCACCATGCCATCGGATTGAGGGTGAAGAGGTGTCGTCCTGGTCTTCCGTATTCCCAGTGCTTCGCACATCCCGGAGAAGACTGCTGACTCGAAGTTTCGTCCCTGGTCAGAGTGAAGTTCCATGGGTACTCCAAACCTACTGACGAGCTGCTTCACCAGTACGTCCGCAACCGTGACTGCCTCCTGATTCGGAAGGGCGTAAGCTTCCACCCACTTGGAAAAGTAGTCCATGGCCACGAGAATATACCGGTTACCTTCATCCGTCACAGGGAAAGGGCCAGCGATGTCAATTGCTATTCTCTCAAACGGTGCTCCCACGTTGTACTTCCTCATTGGGGCCTTCTTTCTTCTTATGGGTCCGTTAGAAGCCGCACAAGTCGCACAACGCCTGCACCAGTCCAACACATCGTCCTTAAGGTTTGCCCAGTAAAAGCGTTCACGTACTTTTTCCAATGTACGGTGAACTCCAAGGTGGCCGCCAGATACTCCGTCATGAAGTTCCCTGAGTACTTCGGGCACTTTACTCTTTGGAACGATGAGCTGAAGTCTGCGCTGATCTCCTTCCGTGTTCTCCAATGCCCGTTTCAGCATCCCGTTGTCCACTAGAATGGAGTCCCATTGGGCCCAGTAAGTCTTTACAGTCTTCGACATTGGAGCAACATCCTGCCAGGTTGGTCTTCCTTGCCCTGATAGTTTCCACTGCTTCATTTGTTTCAAGTCCGGGTCCCTGTCCTGCTCCTTTGACACCTCTGCATCCTGCCAACCGTCCATGACCACCGTTGTCCTCAACACTGCTGCCTGCTTCTCTTCTTGTCGAGAACAATGCCCGCATTTTTCGTCACAAGGTCTCCTAGAGAGCGCATCCGCATTTCTGTGAATCGTTCCAGCACGATGAGCAGATTCAAAGTCATATTCTTGAAGGCGCTCTATCCACCTCGCCACTTGTCCTTCTGGTGACTTGAATCGTAGCAGCCACATTAGAGCCGCGTGGTCCGTTCTCAGGAGGAATCTTCTGCCGTATAGATATTTGTGAAAATGCTCTATAGATTTCACCACTGCCAGAAGCTCCTTCCTTGTGACACAGTAGTTGCGTTCCGGAGCTGAGAGCGCTTTACTGAAATATCCAATGACCCTTTCTTCTCCATCTTGGAGCTGAGAGAGGACGCTCCCAATAGCGGTGTTGCTGGCGTCTGTATCAAGTATGAACTTGCCCTCGGGACGAGGATAGCTCAGAATAGGAGCACTACTCAATTTCTTCTTCAACTCCTCAAAGGATGCCTGACACTCGTGATCCCAAAGGAACGTCCGTTTTTCCTCGGTAAGCCTGGTAAGAGGTTTTGCAATGTTAGCAAATCCTTTCACGTACCTCCTGTAGTAGGTGCAGAGGCCGAGGAAACTTCTTACTTGGTGCTTATCTCGAGGTACTGGCCAGTCGGTGATCGCTGCAATCTTCTCTGGGTCAACGGCAACTCCGTTGTCTGACACAACATGCCCCAGGTAGTTGACTTGCCTTCGGAAGAGATGACACTTCTTCGGGTTCAATTTTAGGTTCGCTGCACGCAGTCGTTCGAAGACCTTCTCCAGATTGTTCAGATGGTGAGCGAAGGACTTTCCCAGCACAATGATGTCATCTAGGTATACCAGGCAAATTTCCCAAGAGAGACCTCTTAACACGCTTTCCATCAGCCTCTCAAATGTTGCAGGAGCATTGCAAAGTCCGAATGGCATTACTGTAAATTGCCAGAGTCCAGTCCCAATCGAGAACGCTGTCTTCTCTTTATCTTCAGGTTTCAATCCAACCTGCCAATATCCACTGCGGAGATCCAAGGTAGAGAAAAGTTCACACCCCTCTAGGGTGTCCAGCGTATCATCAATCCTGGGGAGCGGATAACTGTCTTTCTTGGTGACGTTGTTCAGAAGGCGGTAGTCTACGCAGAATCTCGTCGTGCCGTCCTTCTTCTTCACCAATACAACAGGAGACATCCAGGGGCTACTCGAAGGCTCAATGACACCATCTGTCGCCATCTCCTTGATGATCTTCTCGGCGTCCTCCCGTTTGGCTAACGGTAGCCTCCGCGGGACCTGTCGGATGGGCTTAGCATCCCCGGTGTCAATCCTGTGCTGGACGATATCCGTTCTACCCCGTGGCCCTGGGCTGATCTCGAAAACGTCCTGCCATCGGGTAATCATCTTCTTCACTTCCTCGCTCTGTTCAGGCGAGAGTTCCCGGCATGATTCGTCCACAAATCCTGTTAGTTCTGCCGGCAATCTTCGCAGCTCGGTGGGTTGACGTTGCAGCTGACGTACCACTGAGGTAGCGGTTGTACATTCCCCTACCGGTGTTCCTTTGTTCAGCGTTACTGGGAAGCTGTTCAGGTTCATTAGCCGAATCGGAGTGGTACGTCCGACCTTGATGAGGGACCTTGCAACCATTACGCCGCGTCCGATCTCCTGTTCTTCTTGCCTTCCCGGTTCAAGTAGCACACATTGACCCTCAGGTAGAGGCCCTTCGATCGTCCCATGCGCTATGATTTGGCTCCGTGCAGGTAAAGTGGTGTCTTCCAGTAAGCGCACTCGTGCGTAGATGTCCTTTCCCTGCCGCAGGATGACTTCTTCGTCTCCCAGCGTCATCACCCCTCTTGCCATATCCAGCTTGATCCCGCATGTGATCATCAAGTCCGTGCCTAATATGACATCTTCATCAATATCTGCCACGAGAGCGCGGTGCTTCAGATGTTTACCACCGATGATGAAGTAGGCAACTGTCTCCCCGTAGACCTTCGCTGGCTCTCCTGTGGCAGTCCGTAATGTCCAAATCGTTGGCAACATCTTCTCAGCAGGAACTGTCTTTGAGCTCAAGATTGTCTTGGTTGCGCCGGTATCCAGTAGCAGACTTCGCAGCTGCCCGTTCACCTTCCCATCAACGTAGAAGCTGTTCGTTCTGCTCCCTAATGACGCCACTCTACTGGTCTTCCTGGGGCCTCTGACGTAACGGGCTGATAGTTGTTCCATCCCATCAACCCTACTTCGTTCCTGTGGCTTTTCTTGCTTCTTGGATGGACATTTGCTTCTAGGGTGTCCAAGTTGGCCGCAGCTCCAACAGCATACCTCCTTCTTACGGGTCCTTAGAGCCTCCAAAACCTTTGACAGAATATCTTCGACGCTAGGGACCACATTAGGCTCCGCTTCTGCTGCTCGAATACGTGCGTGGCCCCGTACTGACTGCCTGACAGCCTCGAACTCCATGGCCTGAGATAATGCGTCTCCCAATGTTTTTGGCCGGGCGAGCTTCACTGCTTGTTGCGTCTCGGGGTCCCGAAGTCCATCCAGGAATTTGTCGACAGCCAGGCTCTCGTAGACATCATCGGTGGCCGATGGGTAAGCATTCCTCACCAGCCGTGCAATGTCTGCTTCAAATTCCTGTAGAGTCTCGTTGGTCTTCTGGATCCTGCTTCTCAGCTGTGAGCGATATAGCTGGTCCATGTGGCGGTGGCCGAAACGCATCTCCAGTCTTCTAACCAGCTCCCCGTAGTTAGACCGCTCCGACAGTGGCATCCCCTGCAGTACTCCCAAGGCGTCTCCCCGCAAGGCCAGGCACAAAGCTGAAGCTTGGGTCTCTTTCGACCACCGGTGGATCGAAGCCGCAGTCTCGAAGAGAGTCATGTAGTCCTCCCACGGCGTCTTTCCGTCGAACACTGGAATGGTGTTGTGAGTTGGTGGCGTCCCTGAATTGGCGGGCATAATGGTTTTATGAAGGCTGCCCTCGGAGGAAAGGTCAGTGTCGTTCTTCGGTGGGTTGCTCATACGTCCCTCGAGAGCCTCGACTCTTAGCCTAAGTTCGTCTTTAATTGATTTCAGTTCTTCCCCTAACCTGGATTCTACATTAGCTACTTTATTATTTACATCGGCTAACTTATTATCTACATTTTCCATTAACTTAGTCTCTAATGTGCCTAACTTAGACTCTAATGTATCCAATAAATCACTTTTTACAGTACCTAATTCATTACCTAACTCATTTTTAACACTGCTTAACTCATTACCTAACTCATTTTTGACACTACTTAACTCATTACCTAACTCATTTTTAACATTGCTTAACTCATTTTTAAAAGTTGCAGACAACTTGCTTAAATCAGTTTCAAACAGAACGTTATCTGGATTTTCCCCTAAATCTACAAAAAATTGACGCAAGCGCTGTTGCAATACACTTTTAGTTCCGGATGAATCCAGATCACGCTCCTCCAACTCCCGTTTCAAATCCGCAACTTTTAAATCAATTAATTTAACACTTTTAGAAGCCATTCTGCACACAGTAGCCCAATAATTACAAAATGCAAGACAAAATACAAAATAATAGCAATTACACAATGATCCCACTTCTGACACCAATTTGTTACGGGCTACTGGGTATTAAAAATGAATTAAACAATTGCTTAATTAAAGATACTAATATTTATTAACAAAATGATAAAAAGGATACAATTAAACTATTAACAATTAAATTATTGAACTAATATAAATTTATAATAACAGTATTCTAAATATTTATTATCTAGGCCTAACTCCTATTTAATTATTACAATAATATAAGATGTTACTAATTCTAGATAGCTTAACTAGTTACAATAGTTTCTATGAATATATTACACTACAATTTATAACTAATAATTAACACTTACAGTTCACTAGTCCACCGACCGTAAGATTCTTCAAGTATCACAAACTGACACACAGTAACAAACAGAAACAGTTTATTACACTCGCGAGACTGTTACAGTTCACTGATACACTTATTACACGGGCCGGTTCAACACTGACTAGCTTATCACACTGACACTCACTTATCACAGATGTTGCATGGTCTACTCTCAGGCTAAGACTGACTGACTCGAGGTGACGGAAGTCTTTTTATAGGCAAAGCCGAACATTCTAGAACTCGAAGGGGCCAGATAATTCTGGAATATTCTTAATCCTTTGCCGACAAAAGAAGACGATCTAGAACCGTCCTAATCCTATTTAAACGTCTCCCACTGACGGAGTTAAGCCGCTAATCCCCCGCTTCCGCCTTCCTGCCGGCGCCCGTAACACTATGTATTATCTTTTTTACTATTACGCTCACTGATATTGTTTTTACTTCCTATTTGTTAATACCTATTTATCATTTCTGTTATTCGTACCCAATAATGATTATGAATTAATTTTTTAAATATCCTTTACCCTTTGAGATTGAATATTGCTCCAACCGTTCCTCCGTTTATTTTTGTTCAGCTGTAAAATGTAAGTAGGGAGCGCAGTGGGAATACAATGTAAGGCATTTATTACTGAATTAAATTGACTTAATTTATTTATTATGTAGCTTAATTTACAATATATCTTAAAAATGGGTATCTGTATTTTATAGACTTCCCTCACCCTCGCTCTGCCTGAATTAAATAGCCCTGGAGAGTGTTATTTAAAAGTCGAAACACCTCTTTCTCCCCTCACACCTAACTAGTTCTTCGTTCATTCGTGAGGCGGACATCTCACCTCACTTTGAATCAGGGCCGGCTTTACCTTATAGCGCCGGGTTTCAAGGGGCGCCGCGAGGCGTCTTAAGATCTCAAAAGATTTCATTTCATGTTGATCCCATAGCAAAAATTTTTAGTTTCATGGGCAGATTCACGTCCTTAGGGGATTCGCCGTTTTTTGTAACACGTTGCATAACTGTTAGTGTTCAATTTTAATCGCGTGCCTACTAGAGGGCGCCTAAGGTCACGATTGCACACGGGCGCGACATGGGCTAGAGCCGGCGCTGTTTTGAATATGGAATGCGACAGAATACATCAACCAACACACATCGATTATCATTACACTGTACAAGATGTACTCTCAATACTTCAACTCAGTTTTAAGTAACTAAGAAACATGAAGTAATATCGACTTTACTCAACCTTGAACACCTGTATTTTAACTTCGATTCTGATACATTTTTCTATTTTATGTCTCCTTCGATAATCGATAATGATTAAGAAATCACTTCCTTGTTCGATAAGCGACCATTATCGATACACCGATCAATAATTAAGGAGGAATAGATCTTGATATTTGAAGGTTGTGTAAATTTCGACGGACGTCGTATGGTAGATATTGGTCTGATGTTAATTTCACGTGATGTATGATCTCATGGTTTTGAGAAGTGAATGTTCAGCCTTATCTGTACTTATTACATGACTGATTTCGTATTATAAAACGTTATTAAATGATAAAAAATACTACATGGAATTGGTTGTAATTAATATATAACCTAAGAAAAACCGTTTGATATGATTATAATTAAATTCAATAACTACCAAAAAATGGTAAAAAAATGATTTAATTAAAGTTTTTGTCTCTTAAGTTGACAAGTATTTGGGAAAACCCTTTTTGCTTTTATTTTGTTAAATATATATCACACAGTAACAAATTATTTCTTTAATAATTATTTTTTATTTAAATACTTCAGTTTTAAAGAGAGAAACTATCTGTGACACAATAGCATGTAAATGAATGTTAGCAATTAACAAAGTAAAAAGAAGGGATAATAAAAAAGAACATATTGTTTTCAGGGTTGATATTTGGTATTATTATAAATTCATATATAGTCATCCATAAACAAACAGTAATAAAGTATAATGACCTAAGTAAAATTCTTTTGACGAAACGCTCTGAAATTGAACAATTTTTTTAGTCCCCTGAAAAGTGGTGATTTTCACTTCCCATACTTTGCACTTGTGTCGACGATATGTACGTTAGTTGAAATGAAATAATGAAATTTTATTTTAAAGGAAAATTACATTACATTTATATATTGCATTGAATATTAGTGCTTATTTTATTTTACAGCTATAACTGTTTTAAATGCGAAAATAAAATCTTCACCTACAGGACTTTGTTATATGTTTAAATTGAATCGGTCTATTTTATCGATATATGTATAATTTGAATCAATGTATAATTCGGTGTACGTATAAATAAAGTGAAATAATGATGGAATCACGCTTTATGAAAATTGTATATTACATAAAATCGATTTCGAACAGACGACTTTAGTTTCCCTGTTCATCTGTCTGCTGACGATCATTTGGTTTTTTATTATTCTAAAGAAAACTTATTTTTTTTTAATAAAACTTACTACTATTTATTTCAATTGTATATTTCCCATTTCTTAGATGATATACTCCAATTGTGTGTGACTCATACGGCATTATGCTTTAGTACAATGTTTTGAGTTATTGTTAAAAAAAAATTGCTGTCCATATACAGCTTTCTAATAATATTACATCATTTGTTTTTCCTTTGTGAAGGAACGTACTTTTTAACACCAAGTCCTTTTATTTAGTTACAAACAATTGATAATTTTTGGAAGATTAAAAAAAATCCTTAAGGTATAATGCGTCTCTAAACTGTCAACATTTGTAGTTTGCACCTTCAACGCTGTGACTAGCTGTTGGTTTATGTTGATAATAAATCTCTTTTTAGTTTGATAAGGTTTTAGTTGGTTTAAATGCAATTGGTAACGCCAATCTTCAATGCTACCTAAAACCTCTTAAGGTATGCTTGTAGTCACGTTCTTTTATATGGGATATGTTATCATACTATATGATTACAGTAGTTTTTATCATTGAGTATTGTGATTTTATTTTAACATGTTCATTCTCTCTTAGAAGGATAGAGTTGAGACAATTAATTAACTAAAATATTTATTCAGTAGTTTGATACACAATGTAAGTTTTATTTGTATAATACATATAAGATATTTCTGATGCGTCAAAATTTGGTTTTCAATTTTTGTTTAATAACTGGTTATATAATATATTTTAACATTTTATTTGTTTTTTTATGTTTTTTGTGCTCTATTAAAAAATTTATTTTATTTAATTGTACTCAATCAAATGTTTAATGATTAAAAATTAACGCACGATATCAAACGATGCACGTTAAGAATCGATACTTTTCCTTTCGATATCTGGGTAGTTTCGATTATTTGATTGAAGCGTTTGAATGAGTTTTTGTATCGTATTTTCATAGATGCATAGAGGAAATTGTTGTATTGTTAAAACTAAAATAAAAACTGAATTGGAACTGCCTTATATTAACCAAAAATCAAAGGTTTTGTGTTCGAGCCTCTGTCTTGAATATTTGTTGATTGTTCAGCATGATAATGCATCTCAATAGTTAGTATGATTTTTTTTACAACTGAATCCTAATCGAAATATTAAGTGCCACACGAAACTAATCGATCTATTGCTTTATCTAACTTGAAGTGGTTCCCATTACCGGATGGTGTTTGAACTTTGATATAGTTAGCGAAGTTTCATATGAATATAGTCAGTCGAGAAGTGCATTCCGTAGTGAATGTGTGTCAGTGTGATGTGTTCTAGTGTAGTGTTCGCAGCTGAACGGAGGTATTTCAAGAAGTGTCTCTGTGGAAATTATTTCAGATATGCACGAACAAGTAAGCATTACAAACGGTAAATTACCTGTTTACTCTTGGTTTTAAACGAACCATGAATTCTAGGATTATATAATGATTAGGTTTTTAAAGTACTGTGAGCTTGTGTGTAACACAAGAAAAAATTATAGCTAATGTTAAAGTATACGAGTGTTTCTACGGTCTAAGCCTGTATTGTTTAATGAATGGTGTTCGTTACTTTAAAAACAATAATAACAAAATCTTTATTCCTATTTTCACAACAATAAACATTTAATACATTATTGGTAATACATACGTTATTATATTTTACTTTCTCGTTGAATATTTAGTAAAACTAAGATAATCTTTTGTAAAAGTAATATATTCTATTCTATTGAGTATAAGTACTTACCATTAGCTTGCATTAGATGAAAAAAGCTTATTATAAGTTTAAAATTAATTTGAAATTTTGAAAAATTAAATAAATTCTAGTACTTTTTTTAATTTCACATAACTACAGCTAATCCCTATTTTCTGTAAACTACATTATTTGTATTAAAAGACTTCTCTAATCAAATTGTAAATGCTGTTTATAACTGTGACTTGCTGCCTTTTAAAAACTGAAGCCAAAAATGATAACTTTTTAAATAAAATTAGAAATAGGAATTAAAAGTAGTAGTTTTATATATAAAAAAAAACTTGTGCCACTACAACTTATGAAGGGTCCTGGGGTTCAGTACAGGATAGGGACTTTAGTGTTTCTAAGCCAATGGTGATTTACCCGACATCACGCTCAACCGTTTTACTCAAATAAGGGTAGGGTAGCCACTTTATATATGATTGGGTGAACTCCAGGGCGGTCTGTAGATCCCTCAGGGTCCATCGATGGCTGTTAACAGATTAAATAATAACACAGGAGGATTTGAACCCGGAAGCTACAACATAGCATCCAGCACTCTACATACAGGGCAGCTCCTAGTTCTTATATAAGCTGTTATTAAATATATTATTTCACTTTTCAAAATAACAATATACCAGTCTTTAAAAGGTAGTACATACAGTTGTTACGAAACATTGATCTAGTTTCTGGAGTTCAGGAATCAATCATGCAAATTCGTCTAATTATGAAGAATTTGTTAATTTTATCTGATAGGTAGAAGAGGATAAATGTCTCCTAATTTAACACTCCTGTAAATTATAGTTAACAATGTAAATAAATATATTAATTAATATGTTATATATTATAATATAATAATAATATATCCCTCGTGAAACTCAACTAACTTACGATGCTAAATGAGGAAAGTAGAATACTTCCTCTGCAATTCCTTGGAAGCGACCTTAGCAGTGAAAATACAAATGCTACCTTGGTTTTAACCTCTCATACTTCCTTTTCCCCCATGTCATGTGTTCCTCATATTTAATATCACAGTTATATTGTTCAATCACTTTATATATACATACTACTTTATAAAATTAAATTATAGTCGACCGGTTCAGATATTGATATATTGAAGTATCATCTAGTTGCTAGATAAAACTGATGTCATAAAAACCTTTAATGATAAGTCGAATCGACAAACCTAATAAACACACACCTTCTTTAATTAAAAAAAATCTTTCTTGCGGATTTTATTTATTTATTATTAACCAATATTAAATCAATTTAATATTCATAATAATTGATCAATATTCCAGCAAAAGTCAATATAAAATTATTAAAAGACATTAATAATAATGTTAATAATAATAATAATAATGTCTTTATTTATTCTGGGACAAGTCCCTTTAGAATAACAATACGGGCATTGTAAGCTATTATGCCTTAGAGTATAAAAATAATTACAATTACCTACTTAATTATCACAAATAATTTAGTAAGTGAGAGAGTAAATAACAAAAAAAAAGTAATGCAAATTATATCTAATAACAATATTTTAAAAGCAGATTAGAAGAAAGGAAAGAAACAAATTAAAATAAGTTAACAATAATTATATAAGAGAATCAATTAATAGTTACATATATAACGCTATCAGTGATTTACACTTATTTCTCCTTGTTTAAAATGTCCAACTAATTTAGATGATATAATACATATGTCCGTGGTTTATATCCCACACAAATACTTAATCAGAAATTCAAGAGTACATTAAAAAACATCATTCATTCATCGAATGAGAGAATTTTATTTCAAAACTGATTCTACTATTTCCGATTTTTTGTCAATTGTAGGGATATTAGGTGATGGAATATACGGGATTTGAAGGTTGGAAGATTATTGGAACGACGAATGGAAGAAGGTATAGATTTACTTATTAAAGAGATAAGTAAATTTTGTATAGTTATTTTTAATATTTATTACGTATTAGGAAAATACTTGAAATGGACTGACTAATTTTGTAATAATAATATTTCTTTATTAATTATTAGGAATGAATATATTATCTTTGATAAATTGCTCACCCCTCTGATCATTCATAATGGTAGTCATTCATAATTATTATGTACGACGTTTCATATCCTTTTAACATTAATTAATTATGTTAAAATAAAAAATAAGATCAAATAAATATAACTGTATAACTACTATAAATGAGGGTCTTGGGTTCAATATATGGTTTAGATTCCCCAATGGAGTGCTACCGATGGGTAGTTTCTTCACAAGTATTTTTTTTTTTTTTTTTATGCCCTTTGTTCATATTAGCAAATTTACTTGCTGCAATATTATTACAGTTGTAAATATCAATAAATTAATCTAAAAAAGAAAAGATTGCTCCGTTTCATGCCCAGTAGTTGTATAATGATGTAATTTGGCCGAGCTAGGTTTAGTAACCCGATTAAGAAGATCCCACGTGTGCGATTAACATCTGATTATAGATTAATCTGTCACAACGTGTCTCGACCCGTGCTGTAAATATTTGTATCATTGTGTTTTACCCACTTAGCTACCAGGTGTAAAAAAATTTAAAACACAATGTTTAAATAAAAAAATCCCCAATCAGAAAACCCGTACCTTGTTTTATCCCAGATCTCATATATATTTTTCGAACGCTAAGAACTTGCGAAATTCTTTTGTACATATAGAATCTTGCAGTATGCTGTTGACATAATTGGAAGTTGACAAGTAAATAAAGCTGATAAACTGTTTACAAGTTGGAGTTGCCATCTCATTCTGGTGTATTATTAAAATCTACGTTGTGTAATTTTCTCTTCTTAGTCCTTGACATGTTTTTGTGCTGTTAATACCCTTCTGGATTGCAAAGTTTAAATCAGGATACGGATATTTTTAATCGTTTTATTTCTGTATCACATACGAATACTCAATAGATAATGCAAAACTATCATAATTACTTCCCACGTGTACCACGGGTGTTTGCTTTCCTCTGAAGAATAGTCCTTGTCTTAAAGGCTTCTATCTCACAAACTTCATTAAAGAAAATGGTCTGGTGTAAATTAATTCGTACAATTCATTAATCATTATTTGATTTTTATAATTTAAGTCTACTAGTAATTATACCGCTGCATTTGTCGTTACTTGAATATATGAATGGAATCTCCTGGGGAGTAAAATCCAACCTAAATATTTATGATAAATCTAAATATTGTTTTAAATGTCACTTTCACTTGATGATTTAAATCTTTACAAAAGAGTCCTAGTTCTGAACTTTATCATAGTGGTAATTTTTAATCAGGAATTGGAGAGATAGAAGAAAGCTATTAATCGATTAATTTTATTTATGACTGTTTAATGTAATACGTGTTGATTTATCAGTGGAATTTAGATATATTTATTAATCAAGTTTTATACACGAAATACTAAATTTAGTGACGGCAGAAGGTATAGCAGACTTATGAGGGTACTTTATGTTCTGCTGCAGTTATTTATTCAAATGTGTTAGAAAAATATCAATAAATTTTTCATGAAATGACGTGGTCCTTAGTAGGCCAATACGGAAAAAACATTGTTCATGGAATCGTGTGCCCATCTTATATTGTTTGTTAATCTATTCTGTGGAACAGATATTTAGTTCTTTTCTTGAATAAATAAACCAAATAGTTCGCTATTTCTTCACAATCGTGGAAGCTCAGTCCCAAACTATATCCAAAATGGAAATATTGAACAATCGTATGAAATTTAAATTTGACCTGGTGGTTCTTCATTTTTCTTGGAATTATTTTCGAAAAATAAAACAACGGAATGGTTTTCAGACCAATTGATTCTTAACGGCATTATATCACATGTTTATTCTGTAAAATGAGAAGTTAACCATTTCCGATAATATTAGTAATGTACATTCAGGAGCGGATTCGTTTTGGTGTTGCCCACTTTCGCCACCTTATTCAGTAACTTGTACCTACGATATTATAAATAGATACTTTGATATTTTATAAATAAAATAAATAAGTGAAAGTAATTCATACGACTGTGAACATTTATTGAAATTGTTTTGATTAACTAATAAGTTGGAATCTATCAATATAATTTCATTGATTCGCTACCATGAGAATAAATACGCAACTATATAGCTCAATTGCATATAATAATGTAATACATTTTTTAATAAAAAAATATTCATCTATCGTAATATACCATATCAGAGAGATACACAAAAAAAGTTTGGCACAGGAACAGAGGCTGGTATGTAGGGCATGAACCACGGAAGGAACGACAAGAAGCCCATGTAGGTCCGCTAAGGCCGGGGGGTTCGATCCTGCCAAGGCGAGTTGGATTGGCTCAAATAGCCTTCGTGGTGACAGGATGATTAGCGGACGGCATTTAAACGTTTCATTGCCTCGGGAATCCGATTTGAATAATCTCTCTAATGTCTTCTGGTCGGGCGATGTTTGGATTGCAGGTTAGGAAGTTTTCCACGGGATCACGTGTTAACTTTTCTTTTTGCGTGTCGTTCATGAGTCTATGGTTGCCCTTGAAATGTTTGAGAATATTTGCATTTCGCTTTCAATTGAGAACATTCACATAATGTATATTTGAAATTAAAAAAAGTAATTGACCTTCAAAATAATAAGCCAGATAATACTGTATCTGTAATTTTAATATAATAATTTTAATATTTTTTTTTATTTATGGTTCTTTTTTAATTATTTAACTATTTTTTTTTGAAATTTTTTTTTTTTTTTTTAATTGTGAAGAGAAAAGATTATGTCTTGGCCGGGATTCGAACCCGGGCCGCCCGTGTCTGGCTGGAATGCGTGCCTTGGTAGCTCAGTGGTTAGAGCACCGCGCTAGAAACGCGGGCAGCCCGGGTTCGAATCCCGGCCAAGACATAATCTTTTCTCTTCACAATTAAAAAAAAAAAAAAAAAATAATTTTAATAGTTTGTGCATAATTAATACTTATACAAATTCATAAGTATACATAAATATGTAAAAGATAGGACGTTTACTGGGAAATTTTCAACAATATATGCCTCTAAGATTACTATCATATACATTTATAAATATATGAATATAAGGAAATATTAATTAATTTTCTGAGTGGCAAATTTCTATCATTGTATTCATCAGCATTAATGATCTAAATTCACGCCTGAACCAATCCTTGTATAACTTAAATGTTTATTGACTGAGGAAGATCATATTTATCTTGTTTAAGATTTTAAAGGAAACAATCTGCAAATTTAATTCTTTTTACTTTTGTGATAAGAATCTTACGTAAGTTCGTTGCTGGTGAAGTCGTTATATAACTTGTGACTAATTTAAACTTCTGATATGGGAATCACATCCAATAATTTTTATCATAACCAATAAAAATGAATAGTTATGGCCTAATCCATTGATTCACTACTTTGTCATTTTAAAGAATGAAAAATAAAAATGAAAAACATACATAAAACGTATCAGTAGAGTAATTAGGGATAACAACTATATTACAAATTATATGTGGAATAATCTGTTTGTGTATAAGTGAGAAAGTTGTTGAATAGTAAAAGCTATTTGCTCAAATTTTATATGTAAAATTAAAATTTATAGTTCATAGTATAGTTTAGTGAACTTTTATTAATTTTTCAAGACACTGTAATTTCTCATCCGCTTTTATATGCGTTTTTATCACAGTATTCAGTTTTTTAAGACTTCGTCATATTGAATATTATTAATATTATATAATATTATTTCAATACTTGTAGGTTATTACTTTAAATACAGGCAAACAAAAAAAAAAAACAATGTACGTTTAAATGTTGAAAACGTAAAAACGCTTTTACTTTTTTAAAAAATGCTGATTTTTCATCTTTTTAATTTCTTCATAATTTATCACCATATAAAAATTCTAAAGCAATACGTAATCATTTAAAAACTTTTTATTGGTTATGGATGTATAATGATTAATTCATTCTTAAATTTCTTTAAGAATAGATCAACTTTAACACTTTTTAAGGCTAATGTTTTTTAAGAATAAAGAAGATACGTTTCACGTCTATACAACTTGAAATTTGATGGGGAATATCCGACAAATATATTTGATTCTTGATATTTGATAGTCCTGTTTTCCTTTAGAGTAAACACTAGAAAAAAATGAATTTGATACTGCAGAACCGCAGTTGGTGTAAACAAAGATGAAACAGTTTAAGGCCCATATGAAACGTAAATGGGAAGATTTAGGAACGAAGATAATATATATATATATATATATATATATATATATATATATATATATATATATATATATATATATATATATATATAAAATAAACCATGGTATTGGTATAACGCTCAGTTGAAGATTCCAATACAAATTTTCTAATTCAGTTGAATATCAGAAGCCAACATTCCATAAGCTAAACATAAATGTGGAAAGTTATTTGCGGCGTTACTTTACGTTTGTTTTTGTTTAAAATGTTATCTTTTTGACCATAAACACTTATTTGATTATTTTCGATGTTGTCTATTTACACTCCACGTGTGTTCCGAGTCAAGAATTTTGCCCGCCCTTATTGTGTTGATCTTTAATAGGATAAACTGCTCTCACAATTGTCTCCTTACGGTCTGACCTGATTGGACGGATCACTTCGTGATATCAGGCACTTGTTCCTGGTATGTGGAGCATTTCCAAAACCAAAACTACTAAATCAGAAACATAAAACCAATTATCCGATAATTTTTAATTTATATTGATACTGACTGGCTAAAAAGCTTTAAATTGCGAATGGTTGATGTCTCCACCTGCTATTATGAGTACTTAACTCTCTAGTATTTCTTAAGTGACATAAGTCAAAAACCTACATTCTTGGAAAAACGAGAAAATATATCAGTGAACTTGGAATAGCATTAGGGCTCCTATTGCCTACCACCGAAGTTTTGAGTTTTGTCACTTGAGAAATACTAGTACATGCTCGATCGTCATAAGCCATAGAAAATGCTGACGAAGCTCGGCCTAGAAATGATGGTTAATGAGTAATAAAGTTGAGAGGCAGATTATTATGGTGATATTTAAACCGAAAAAAAATCACAGAAAAGGAAAAGGAATTCCAGAGAGCTTTCAAACAGAGTCATTGCAATGAAACGACACTCGTGATATCTCTGAAAAGGGGATTTGCGAATCTCTTAACTTTTGTGAAACATAAAATTGATTACACCCTTTGGATGCAACAATACTGGTTAAAATGTAGAAATGATAATTTATCAAAGCAATCATTAAACATAAAAACAAAATTAAATGGTTACCTAGTTTTGGTAGATAGACGACCTTGTGTTCAAGTATACTTCCTACAGAATGGAGTTTCAACATGGAAATGATCCTGTAATATAATGCTTGATGCAGTTTTCTTTTTTCTTGTTAACGATATAATATTTCAACAGTTTATATTTATCACGGGAAAGTCGCATCGTGTTTCTCTGCAAATCATTTTTTCTTTTTACTTACTTTTACCGTTATCTTCTCAATTACTTGAATGTATGCACCACGGGTATCAGTGTATTTTTTTATCATTTATCTGTTTTGGTTATTTATTAGTAGGCCTAAATATGTGATGGGGGGGGGGACTAAAATTCTAAACTCGTCCAACTTGACCCCACTGATAATCACTTACGGGTTCATTGAACTCATGCGCAGGATAAGATACCGTCAAGTATATCGGTTTAGCCTTATCCGTATTGTACCTAAAATTACACTTCTGAGTATCATCTTATATTGTTATCTAATTCAGTCTCCGGATGTAATTGCTTGAGAAGGAAAAAAAAATGTCGTAAATCTTATGAAGGCAGCCACGCATCCGATGCGTGTCCTCGTCTCCCCTCTGCCTGCACCAAGAGGTCCATATCATATTTGTTAAAAGATTTTTTCGTAATAAAATATTTAATTGTTATGATAATTCTCTTTTTTTATGACCCTACATTGTAATCAAATTAGGGACGCATGATAATTACGGTTTATTTCATTTTTCAAGCTATTTATAAAGTAATTATATAACTTATATAATTACTTATTTGTATAACAGACCTGTCAAAGAAATGATTTATACTAACTTTTTTATTTTTATGTAACCTAAAGGTCATTTTTATAACTTATAAAATATTTATAGGTAAACATTTCTCATTATTGTCCCATTATCTATTCTCATTCCCACGTCAGTATAAAATTGATACAATCGGCTGTTGATATTTCTTTCTTTCTTTATCCAACGCCCGTACATGGTTCCTCAACCATTCGATGTCAAGCCTCTCAGTAGCTATAAGCGGCTAATAATATTATTTTTAAATACTCCAATATTATGAATATGTTGAATAATAACCAGTATTAAAGGAAGAGGTGTAGCTTAGAGGGTACAGCGTTGAGCTACTATTATAAAGGTTTCGGGTTCAAATCCGTCTGTGGCTGATAAATTATTTTATCTCTTAACAGTTGTGGTTGGACCCTGTAGGATCTCAGAATCTTCCTTGGGCTAACTCAGTCTATATTGATTGGACAACCCTAATTGAGGGAAAAACATGGCGGTTGAACGTGATCAGATTCAGATCCCCACCTATTATAACCATTGTCCTAGAACAGTATCTACCATGTACTAAACCCAAGAACCTTCATGTGTTGTAGTGGTACAAGTTTTTACTTGTTTTTTAATATTGAAGTTGAATATAGAAGAACATACCATTTTTAATATTGGTGCTTAGCCTTAAAAAAATAAACAGGAAAAAATAGCTTAGACCGTTTTAAAGGAAAATAAAAATTAAGAAAAACAATTTAAAAATAACTAAGTATATTTAAATTATGAAGACATTTTTAATTGTCCCATAATTATAAAGATATAGTGTTAACTAAACATTTACAAACCTTAAAGTTGTGATAACATGCATCTAACGATAATTAGAATGGAGGACCAATTTAGAAAGGTTTGTTCAACGCAAGGTGCAACAAAGAGCCCCAATCATCTGGAATACAATAGATCAGTATTGAAAGCTTTGAGCTGGTCACAATGAACGGTAGGTGCTTTTATAAATTATAAGCAACGTCTTCCTTCCATCTCAACACACAGGAGATCAGAATTCATAAAAATGCTATCATATAATATACCTACTGAATATCATATATCTATACTGAATAAAGAATATAGTATTTTTAAAAATTTATTAAAAATTAAAAACATCTTTCTTCCACCTCAATATACCAGACATCTAAATCTATTCATATTTTATCGTATAAAAGCTAGGTATTACCAAATATAGAAAATAGTACTTTTTAATTTATCCATTCATAATAACAATTATATTTTATTGGAAAATAATAATTACAAATACTGATATTTTTGAGAATCGTCTATTTTTAGCACTATTAAAAAAAAATGAAAAAACCTGTACCACTAGTACTCATGAAGTCTTGGGTTCAGTACGTGTTAAAGGCTGTACTGTTTCTTGGAAAACGGTTGTGCAGGGAAGTGATTTGCCCTGGATCAAAGCTCAAACGTCAGGTTTTTCCCTATTTTTATCGCAGGAAAAGTAGTTTTTATTTCCTTTCCTTTCTCCTTTTTTTTTATTATTATATACTTTAAGTTATCGTATTTATGAAAATTTAATGCAAACTATTTGTTTAGCACATTGAATCATATTTTAAGAAAAGAGAAGGCTTTGAAAAAATATCTTTAATCTTATCCCCTTTAAATATCTGAATTTTGTGTCGACCTTTATTTAATTTAATTGTTTTTTTTTATTACAAACCCCAAGGGTTGAAAGACTGAATTCCTAGTTTGGTCAAAGTTAAGAAGAGGGGTATAAATACCTTTTTAACTCATTCTCAAAGAAATTTCTGTTTAATTGTTCAGCTCGTGTTAATGCCAAAAACTATTTTTGCCTCGTTTTCAACACTAGAATATTTGAGCGTGGGCTCTTTCTCCTGTCTCTCTATTTATAATGTTAGCCTTACTATGATTTTATCACCATCAATATATTTTTGTAGTTAATAGAGTTCATTCTCAGTAAATAAATTAAGAAAATAAAATAATAAAATTGAATAATGTTAAATTAGAATTATAAGTAAATATAACGAAGAAACTAAATAAATATTAACAAAAGGTGCCACTACCTTTTCAATCTTTAAAAAAGGTTCTAGATATATGTAAAGACTAGCTTTTGGCCGCGGCTTCACTCGCGTGGAATTTGGTCTGCCATATAAAGTTAAATAAATAAATAATTTAATTTTTTTTTAACTATAAGTTACTCCTACATCCAAAAGTTCAGATGTTCACTTCAAAACTGACGGATTCTATACAATCTTTGAACCCCTATTATATAAAAGGGGAAACCCTTGGGGGTGAATTATCCAAATTTCTTTTTTAAATTAAAAAAAGAAACTATCTGCAAATTCAAGATGCGAAGTTCATGTGCCTTTAATTATGGACTATAATCCAAAGAACACAAAAAACTGTCTTCGTCAAACAACGTGCTTCGGTACTCCCCGAATCGGCCCGTGCTGTAGCCTATGTGTTATTATGATGTATAACCTATATTACTCAATAAGTTTCATCCAAATTCTTTCAGTAGTTTTTGCGTGAATGAGTAACAAACATACATACAAACTTTCGCATTTATAATATTAGTAGGATATTAAAACAATAGTTTCACTCATGTTCTTTCTGTTATTTCAACAACTATTATCATGTGATTTGCCTTTAATTATGTACTATAGTGGATTCTTAACAGTTCTTAACAACGTGGATTCTTAACAACAGGAGGGGGGTTCTTAACCTCCATGCCACCCATAAATCCGCTCTTGCTGTAGCCTATGCGTTATTCTGATGTATAACTTATATTTCTGTAAAGTTTCATCCAAATCCGTTCAGTAGTTTTTGCGTGAAGGAGAGACAAGCATACAAACTTTCGCA
This sequence comes from Arma custos, assembly GCA_037127475.1. Classification (NCBI taxonomy): domain Eukaryota; kingdom Metazoa; phylum Arthropoda; class Insecta; order Hemiptera; family Pentatomidae; genus Arma; species Arma custos. The sequence goes on along the minus strand of CM073760.1, from coordinate 88,451,094 downwards.
TTTATAATATTAGTAGGATGAATAGATGCTAACAATTTAGGGTGGGGTGGTACGAAAGGTTTTGGTAAAATTAGTAGAATTAGGATGAAATAAGTTTAAAATACTTTAGTTATTTAGGTCTTGACGTATTATGAAGTGACTATTGTATATTTGATTTTGGACCGAAAGGGTTGGTTGCGTTTGATAAAAAATTGTCTAATTAACTCATCTACGTCTTGTAGAACCCCATAAAAAAACACTTTTTCAAATGTTTATCTGTACTCAGCGCTTGTTTCGATGAAAACCTCTTGGATTATTATTTTTTTAAAGAAGTTTATCCACAATAGAAAGAAAGTGGAATGCACCTTCTAACAGCTGTTTAATCACATAAGCTCTCACTCCAGAAAAGAAATAAGAAGGTTAGAGCATTGAATGGTCTTTAAATGAATCGGGTTAAAATTATTTTTAAGGACAGTTACAGTTCTATGCACTTTATGGATTATGTTTTTAAAACTTAATTTGAGCCAAATCCTTGATTTTATTTTTGGTATGACCGTAAAATAATGATTTCTGTATTCTGAAATTCTCATTTCACATTCTTTTACGACTTATTTGAAATCGAGGAAATTACTAAAATCATTTTTAATATAAGAATAACTTAATTTTAACATGTGAAATATTAAGGATTATAAAAAAGGGATGACGAGGATGAATGAGAGAATAATTGATAAGAGTAATAGATAATTTAATAATAATATTGTCAAAGGTGAATAAATGTAATTGAAAATTTTTTTATTTATATGTCTAAGTTTATTAATAATTTAGCTGCGTATACTGTAAACCAATACTTTTATACACGTGTTTCGCAAAGTATTCTGTAAATTTTTCGTAATGCTTATTTGAAGGATAATTTAATAGCTAAGCATGACAAATACGAAGCACAACAAAATTACAAATATTCAAAAATAGATGTAAACATTACAAAATACCCGCCAACATTATAAATGACATGAAAAAATGGGATGAAATATTCTTTTAGAACAATTAACTAAAGTGGACCGATTGAAGATAATTCCCATCGATTTACTCCCGTAATAAATCATACTCAGTTAATATAACAATATTCATTTCTTCTAATGCTAACTTGAATTAAAATGAGGCATGCTTTTCAATACCTATTAAAGTAAATATAGTTTTGCTATTATTTATGAAGAATTACAATAGGTTTGTTATTATATTCTCTAAAATATCATTGACTCTTATTTGGTAAAGTTCTTTATGAAATAATGCAATCCATCACAGATAGATAAGTATAAAATATAAATTAGGTGTATTTTTTCAAAAATGTCGGTCCTAAAGTATATTTTCTTTCGAAATAATACTGAATTATATTTTTTGATTTTGTATTTAAAAAATAATTTATTTTCAAATAATTTTAAACATAAAAAATTTTGTAAATTTTTGGTGGAGACTGAGAACTTGATTTTATTTTGCTTCCTACTGAAAAAAACAAATAAAACATGCTTAAATTCCCGCTATGTAATTTTAGCGAAATGTTTAGATCCATCAGTACATTTTTATTCTGAGAGCCTTTAGTAGAAAAAAGACAAATTTCTCTCTACGTTTTCGCGAGCCATTCCCTATCTCCTTTTTTTCTTTTCTTTTTTATTTCACACTTAAGATAATGTTGTTCAGTAAATACAAAAATATCTTTCCAAACAAAAATAAATCTTAAATATTCTCTGATCACGTCCTCGCATTTGGTATTTTTTTAATCAAATCAGTGGTACCTAAATTAAAAAAAAATAAATTAATGTATTTATAATTGATATATTAATAAGACTAATAATTGATTTTACCTTTAGCTGATGGCTCCGTCTGCAGAAGAACTTACCGAAAAAAAAGATCAGACTGATTGCGACGACGTGGAACAGAATCTAAAACAACTGGCGAAACACTTCCAAAGATTGAACGGCTCTAGCACAGTTTCTGAAGACGACTGCGAAGATCAAGGTAAATTTTAATCAAAACATAACGCTATAAAGTGTATACGCTATATAATAAATTGCGTAAGTTTTTATAAAAATAATATGAGTTTGTATAAAAAATTGGAGTAAAATATCCTTGGTTAAACCGTCCTTCGGACGAGACGTGAAATGGCAGTCCCGAGCCTGTGGGGGAGGGGGGAGGGGGGTCAGGTACTCGCTAAAGATCCTTATTCTAATTATACATGGATAGGAAAAATATAAGACTCCCACTGTTCCATCGTACTATTAACCATTATAAAGTGATGTTACGCTAAATAAATAAATAATAAAGACCAAAATAAATAGAGCAAACTCCATTCCCTAACTGCTTCTTATCAAAAGGTCTAGTTTGTAGACCTAGTTCAAACAAATGTTTCTAGGAAATCTCTTAGCTTTGTTTGTTTTCTTGTGTTTGTACAACTAAACTTTCATTTATAGAAGAGATTTATGAACATGAAACTACGATTATATTCCGTATCCAAAAATATCACTTTTTTTAATGTAAATAGTTGGTCTATGTGATAGCAAATAGGTACATAGATAGAATGTTGGTCAAAAACAAGATATAATATTACGTAATTATTTGTTGATTCTCAGTGTAATACTTTTCGTCATATTATTGAAGGGATGTCTTCACAAGCAGTGTTTAGCGAATTTTGGTAATGGATAAACTTTTAAACTAGGTTCGCGTTTGCAACATGTTTCAGACTGGTGACACCTAGCGGCCATTGTATGAGTTATACAATTTTTTTTAATCAACTTTAATTATTTCGAATAATTATATTTTAAAAAGACCTAAAAAGGCGTTTAATAGTCGTGTATTTGATACTTATTATACCTTAACACATCAATAGCAGGTTCAACTTCACTTTTGTCCTAAAAGTTTTTATTTGTAATAGTTAAATATCTTATTTTATGAAATGATTGAAAATACATATGATCTATGTATGTATTGTTGAACTCATCGATGATAATTATGCTAAAATGTAAATAAAATTTATGTAAATACAAAGTATATGTAATATAACTACATACAAATTGTTATTTAAATTAAAGTATTGATATTTTTTATTAAGCTTGTGCGTCCTATTACATTACATCATATGTTTTCACTAATAAATAAACTAATATAAAATGTATATAATTATTTTTCAGGGTGTCAATATATGTGAAAACTAGTAACTATATGTTTGAAATTTAAATAATTCAGAAAATAATTGATTTAGAACTTTAAAAGAAAAGTTATTCCAAAGTCTTGAATTTTCACTTCCGTCGGCAGTCCTTATGACTGTTTATTTTTTTTTACTTATTGTTTTTGGTCGTTGGCATGTAAATAAAATAAATATAGAGAGGAAAATATATTTAATATATAACGGTGATAGTTGGGGGGTGCAGTCAGAAAGAACACTGAATAAGTAATTATAAATTTATTACTTATTCAGTGTTCTTTCTGACTGCACCCCCCAACTATCACCTTTACATTAGATCATCCAGTCAACTATTTTCATCTCATATATTTAATATATAGATAGTCCGAGACTTATTCCTAGGCCATCTTCAGGGCTGATATTGGCTCCGGCTTCTATCAGCCCTGAAGATCGCCTACAACGTAGGTCAAAACGTCGGCACTCATAATAAATAAGTTTTTCTTATTTTGTGTTATATTGGAAGCACCCTATCTATATCCACTATAAATAAATATAATTTTCATACCGTTTATTTATCAAGATAGACAGCTATATTTATTTCTTGGATATCAGGCCTGCTTTATCTCTTCATAACAGTAGCTAGCGAGAAAGGAAAGACGGTGTTGGGTAACGAGTGTTTTCCCATTCAAAGTTGAACAAATATTTGCCGATGACGCCAATGATATTTTTCATCAGATATTGAAGAAGAAGGCCCAGTCAATTGATTCTATTACGTGCATTATATGGAGCTATCTGCGAGTTCGATTGGCCTTCAACCCAGGCAGGTACGTCTCGTAAGACAAATTCCGCCTTCAATGAAGGCTGTAATCAGAAACCTGTGGGAGATGAAAAAAAAAATATCCAAGATGTTACTACAAAAAATATACAAGATACAATATCGAATGGAAGGCGATTTCATTTATTCTTATTGCACATTCTTACGAATTGCGCAGCAGTATCTGACCTTGGATACATTTTCTGAAATAAACTTAATCTTCTTTTCTTTCCTGGCGGGTTTCCAACTCATCTCTCCTAAAATCAGTCGAACATACTTTGGTCGGTCTGGACGTTTACAAGAACATTCTTGCTCTGTGTGATATTCTTCTAATTGCTTGTAATTGTGTGATTTAAATATTGATCATACTTTTAATACTGTTTCTCATTATTCATTTTATTAAATTGTTTTAGTTGTTCAGAAAATATTGTTTTAAATTGTTTTAATCAAAATTACTGAAGTTTACATTTATCGAAACTAGTTTAGGTGAATACTTAGTCCTTATACTGACCTATCAACATAAAAAATATGCTTTGAAAAGGCTTAAATAACGCGGTAAAATGGGAATCTTTGGCCTATTAATTTAAAGTCACACTTTAAGCCATTAATTAGTAGTTACACTAAAACATTTTTAATACGATTTGACATTTATGATATGCTTTTACAGTAACTTAATATATCTATACGAATTTACTAATTACACGAAATTTTGTACCTACACCTTTTCTATAAATGTCTGATACGATTGTTACTATAACAAATACGTAGGCCAAGGTTTTTGAGATAATTCCGACTTATTTTTTAGTGCGCCAAAGTCTTACTTAAACTCACTTTACTGGAAATTAATTAACAATAAAAAATAGCATTAATTTATTTATATATAGGAAACCTATTTCAAAAGAATTTGAACATGAATAAACTTTTTTATCTTAAATTTATTTATTTTCTTCAATTCTCGAGATTTCCGCTCTTATTCATCTAAACTATAGTGAACTTAGCTTTAACTACACTTAGCTCAAAGAAAAATATGTACCACTACAACACATGACGAGTCTAGGTTCAGTACATAGTAAATACAGTATCTTTTCTTTATCAACGGTTGTGCAGATAGGTGATTTTTCCGAGATCTCTCTCAACCGCCAGGTTCCCAGTGAATGGTTCCATTGCAAGTTCATTGTAATTATTCTATAATCCGAGTACAAGCGCTTGGTATTTTTTTCTATTGCTCCCCTAATTTTTTTTAGAAAAGATAATTGAGAACTTTTAAAATTCTTTTTTTTTTTAAAGATTAGTTTATTTATATTTACAACTGTAATAATATTACAACAAGTAAATTTGCTAATATGAACAAATGGCATGAAAAAAAAACACTTGTGGAGAAACTATCCATCGTTAGCGCTCCAATAAAGTTCTATTGCAGAAGGTCTCGAGGCCATCTTCTTTTCAAACGCCTCGGAGGGTTATCAGGAATAGTATGGGAAGCAAGTTGAGAGACTAGCGTATTCAAGTGTGTATGGAGCTTGTGATGGAAGGATAGGTATCTAGTTTGGGCCAAATCAGCAATATAAGGTATATTAAGATCATGATGGATGAGTTTGTTTGTGACTTAATAAGGAGCATTGAGGACTTTACGAAGGATTTTGGATTGTAAGGATTGGATACGAGATGAATTGGATGGTTTAGTAGAGCCCTAAAGCTCAACTCCGTATGTCCGAATAGGTCTGATAACTGACATGTAAATGAGTCTTTTGTAATTAATTGGGAGCTTTGAACGTTTGTCCAGTAAACGTTGAAGTAGGCGAAAACGTCGAGCAGTTTCTAGTCTTTTCAGTCTGGTATGAGGATTCCAAGTGAGACGTTTGTCCAGATGGAGTCCTAGGTAACGTATCTGATCGGGATCAGTGGAATGTTATTAAAGGATACAGTAGGGAAGGAATTCGTAGGTTTACGACGAAGAGTGAAGATAATTGTGTGGGATTTGTTAGGATTTATTTTAATTCGGGATTGAAGAGATTAGGATGCGACAAATGGATCCTTGTTTACTGATAACACACGTGTCATCGTAGTGAGGACAGTGCTTGGATGGGTTGGGATGTCAGCTATATATATCGTAAATGGGATGGGACCCAGGATACTACCTTGAAGAACACCGGCAGACTTGGTAAAGAGGAAAGAGTAGGAAAAATTATGGTTTACTTTAAAGGCTCTATTACTGAGGTAGGAACTGATAATAAGGAAGTAAGTAGAAGGTAAGAATTTACGGAGTTTGTAAAGCAGACCCGGATGCCAGACTCGATCAAAAGTCTACTCTACATCGAAAAAAGCTCCCTTGCAGTACATTCCACGCACTAATGCTGATGAGACAACGTTCACCATACGATGACATTGCTGGATTGTAGAGTACAATGTTCTGAAATCAAATTGGTGATCTGGGATTATTTGGTTGGATTCTATGATAGGATGAAGACATTTCAAAATGAGATTTTCAAGTATTTTCCTCATTAAGGGCAGGAGAAAAATAGGACGGTAAGAATATGGGAGTTCTGGTGATTTTTTAGGTTTTGGTATCATCTTAACTATGGATAATTTCCAGAAATCAGGAAAGTATGTGGTGCGGAGTACGGCATTGTATATACGAGGAGATCGTATATGTAAGGAGTAGGATCGCTTTTCGAGGAATGTGGGATGTGATTAGGTCGTGCCTAGAGGCTTTGTTAGCGGGTAATCTGTGAATAATGTTTGATATTTCAGAAGGATGGAATGTTTTAGGAGGAGGGGACAACTGAAGAGGAATACTTAATTCTGCTTCAACATTGGGTTAAATGTTTTGAATAACTGCTGGCCGAAAATTTGTGATTTTTCTTCATCAAACTTGACCAGGTTTGGGATTCAGTTAAAAGTGGATGGTTGTCATTTTTATATTTTAGGAGTTTTTTAGTGTTATTCCATAAGGATTTGTCAGTAGTACTGAGATTTTCTGTACGGTAATACAAATTTTGAATGTTCTGATCTCTGATTTTAAATTGTTTGTCAGTTTGGTACAATGAATCCTGTCCGATGGATGTCTGGTGTGGTCCCACTTCGCTCTTGCCCAACGTTTTTCTTTTAATAACTCGCGAATATGAATTGGCCAGTTATTCTGTAGATAATTAATGTTACTTGGTAAGGTGTTATCTTTTATATTGGTTTGTATTGTTTCTGTAAGTTTTTCTATAACAGTTCTATAGATATCCTTTTGATTTAAGCGGAATTTTGAGGTCTAAATTATTTTTCAGATTCGATCGAAATTTATACCAGTCCACACCTTCGGAAATCATTCAGGGTTGAGAGTGCTTAGGAATGGGAATTGAATATACTTGAAGTAGAACTGGACTGAAATAAGAGGAAAGGCCATTCAGAGATTTTATAGTTGTTTGATTGCAAGAAATCTGTGAGGAAACAAATATATCAAGAATATCAGGACGGTTTTTGAGCGATGTAGGCCAATAAGTAGGGTCTATGGGCGCGAGGATAGAGAAACTATTAGAGGTTGAAATTCGGGATAAGTTTTATAATTCTAAAAATAAAATTAATTGAGATAGTAGTTTTCTTTTCTGAATGGTACTTTATCTGATTCAGAGATATTTATTACAAATGATATCTATTGTTGTATAAGAGCTGATGAGACTCGCGATGGATCCACTTTAGGAAGACACGCCGTAGACAGATGAAAGATTAGACCCCGGTATCGCTGCGCGGGAGAGTGATCATTATATGATATCTCGATATAACATCGACTGAACTGGTTTATCTCGATGTACATTTCATACAGTCGCGTATCGTTACCGTGCCAACAACTACTCGTTCCGTCGCTGTGGGACTAGTCGCGATGAGCCTAATACAGCTACAGATAGCTGCACCGTTCAGTTTCACTTCATTCATATGTAAGTAAGATATTTTTTAATTTAAAAAAATAAACGGATTTTAAATTACGTGAATTCTGTATGGATTTAAATGTATTTGTCCCGTGCACACTGTGTGTGGAAACATAACTCTGCGTATATCATATAGTGTATCTGCAATATGGTTCGTTCGGTTGTAGGTCCAGAACAAGTTTATTAATTCATTAAGTTCTGTTGGGATTTTTTCATGTATGGGATCGTGCTAGATAGATGTAGAGTAATTGCCATTCAGCAAATCTTAGTAACAATAGGAATATGTCCGATTGGAGAGCCTTATTTAAACTTAATTAATAAGTACTGACCATTTACAACTTCTTTAGCCATGCTTAGTTCAAACAGAATAAAAGTTATCTCAACTTGTGTATATTTAGTTTGTAAATGAGAGATAAAATGTAACAAATCATATAAAAAAATTAACTTTATGATATTAATGTGTTTCAGATTCGACAGAAATGCAGGGAGGAGTAGACACAGCCCGGCGGGAGAGCTTCAACGGCCCCTATTGCAATGGAGAGCGATCTAGTCCACAGATCCACCGCTTCTCGCCGCCCGCCTTCACATCTTTCATAGACCTGTGCAGGGACATATCTTCATTAAGCATATCCAACTACCCCGAAGAGATCAACGGCCATGAGAAGACAGAAGAAGAAACAAAACTCGAGGAAGAAGACGAGTTCCTTCTACTCTACCAAGAGGAGGACAACAAGAAGAAGACAATGGGACGATCGTCGTCGCTGAAATCTGCTAGAACCAGTGGCCAGAAGAAGATAGTGAGATTCGCCGACGTTCTCGGCCTTGACTTAGCGGATGTGCATACCTTCCTTGACGAAGTTCCGAGGATACCGAAATCCGCTTTCAAGGATTTGAAAAACATTGACTCGAACACAGTGGAACCGCCGAAGGAAACCAGACAGGAGAAGACCCTGGTCCCACTGTTCTTGCAGCCCGGTAGCCAGCAGCACTTCAGCGACCGGTTGGAGAAGAGCAAAGTCTGCTTGGAGAATGCCTACGTCACCACCACCCTTGGCCTCAAAATCCGCGGCACGATAAAAGTGGTCAATCTAGATTACCACAAAGAAGTCGCGGTTCGCTATTCTGGCGACAAGTGGAGGAGCTTCACCGAGATCCAGGCCTGCTACGTGGACACTACCCATGACGGCTTCTCTGACAGGTTCGGTTTCACGATACCCATCTTTGCTTTGGATCTCGGGCAGAGGATGGAATTCGCAATCAAGTACAAAGTTCTTGGTGAAGAACATTGGGACAATAACGGAGGTGCTAACTACAGCTTTCAGTGTGTTCCAGACGGCCCGCCCAAACCCATCACCTCTGCCTACGTCCCATCCTCTATAGCGCTGGAGACATGGGGATCCTTCTATTGAACTCTGATGTTGAGAGATTGCAAATGTTCAAGAGAGATATACTGATGGGATGATCCATTGAGTGTCTCGCTGGTACATTGATAAACCAATTATATCATAATTGGTGAGTTGCCCATTGTCTATACTTTTGAGTAATTTTTAGTTAGTCACCTTTTTGCACCATATTTGATCATTAATTTTTGAACTGTTTAAATTATATCTAATTAATCATAGCAAAGTTGCAATTTTCTAGATTGTTGTTAAACAATACAACTATTTAAACAAATGCAACTAGAAATCACTTGTGAAAACATCTGTATTGGTTAGGTTTTTTTTTTTTTTTAGTGAAGATTGTGTGTTGTTAAAGTAATTGTTAGATCATTTTTTTTAAATTCATTTTAATGGGTAAAATGAAAAAAAAAAATTAATCATAAATTGAAAATGAGATGTTGTCCCTTCTATTTATTTTGCAATATCTCTTTATAAGGTCCTTGAACTTCATTATTCTGATGGAATATGGAATTGTCTTATGTATTAAGTTCCTTAACTTATAAGTTTTAAAAGATTTAAGAATTCAAGTTTGCCTCTAGACACAACTTGTTTCCTCTTTATTTTTTTTATTTAGTTATTAATGGTTTTTATTTTGTATAGTTTGTTAAGATTTTAAGTGATTTCAATTATTAGAGTTTTTGATACTAAATTTTATTGTATTGTAACATGAAATTAGGGATTTATATCTAATTGATAGCAAATGTTTATAAATTGAATATTGTCTGTATAGTTGTTAAAGAAGTCTAATCATTGTAAATATTTTTGTTGCAGTTTAGTTTTAGATACAAGAATCATAAGATCACATGTTTGAAATTTATTATATTGAAATGGGAGACAATCATGGGATACATTTGTGATTCTTTTCATGATTTTACTATGGGTAATGCTGTTTGATTTATATATATATTTTTTTTATAACTTTATGCCTTGGCACTTACTCACTTTGTATATACTGATATTATGATATGAAACGACTGATCTTCAGAAGTATATACTAATGAAATTATACTTTTTAAATCATTTTTATGATTCGTAGTAGGCTATAAAAAGCATATTTATGGTTCCGCTAGTCAGCTTGAATTTATTTTTATTGATTTCTGTTTTTGGAACCAATTATTTGTATTGAATTAGTGTTATTTAATATCATGGTTATTATTGCATTGTATAGATCTTTATATATGTGCTTTAAATCTATATATTTTGAATATAACCTTTGTCTTCCTTAGTATTTTGTGAATGAAGCGTTTTAAATTAGTTTATGAGGATGTTGAGATATAGAAATTCGGAAGAAGAATATTGAGATTTGTATCAGACTGAAAATTATGGTTGATAATTTAGAAATATTAATTTATAAATAATATTTTATAAAATAGTAAAAATAAAATAAAAATTAACAATCAATTTGGCTTTATTGTATTTTGTAGACTGATTGTTGCTCAAATTATAATGATTGTTAAAACTTTGGTGAATAGATTTATTTTGAAAATAATTTTATTATTTTCTTTTGTTCTGGGTTCAAGAATTTTGGCCCTGTTCTTAAATTATTATATGATGTATAGATCGTATTGGATAGTTGTAATTATTGTGTAGTCTTTAAGTGTATATAATGGAAAATATTGTGTAAAGAAGTACCTGATATTACTAAATGAATGTCTATTGTTAATAAAAGGCTTGTATCAGTTTATAGAAACTTATCATTGTTTCTTAATTTAACTCATATCCCATAACATTCTACTACTTATTGCTCTCAATAAGCTCAACAAAATATTACAAAGATAATTAATTATTCATGAAAAAATAGCTTTTTACTGTATTAACAAGTGAATCAAGCAAGTAAATAAATAGATTAAATAGCCACTTTCAGAAATGTGAATTTAACTATTCACTTCAGTATTTCTTTTTTTTTTATAAATTTATTTTTAAAAAGCAAAATGCTTAATTATATTTAGACATAAATATAAGTTTAATTATAGTTAGACACCACCAATTCTGCAAATATGCACTAGTATCATGTAATATCTCATAGAAATTACAAAACTTTATTTTATTTCTTATATATAAGTTATTTTATGAAAGTGAAAAGATACTTTACGAGTAATTTAATGTCTAAACAGTGGCTTTTTTAAAACCTCTATTCAATAATTTATCATTTGAAATTCATTATATGCATTTGAATAATGGAGAGATTGTCTTTGCTTCGAGAACATTCTTGAAGAGCTTATGTTAAAGATTAAATTAGTTAAAGAGTAAATGAAATTTTATATTTCTGCCGAACTTCATCACTGCAAATTATACTATATACATCCATACCTCGCTGTACGGCCGCTCTTTATACGGCATTTCCCTATAACGGCCCTCTTCAATTATGGCATGTTTTCGATTTACGGCCTAAAATGTTTCGCTATAACGGCAAAAAAAAAAATATGTATCGATATATCTACAAGTTGCCAATCTTTCGCAACCGCAATCTCGATGCACACTCTTTTCAATTTGCACTTGTTTAAGTGCGTTTTTCATTGTGTTCTCATAAAGCGGCTGGTTTAGACTTGTCTGTGAGTGTTTTATTTACATATTTATTACTCATTGTTACACATTAACTGGAAAAATTGGAAACAATTAGGGACATTTTTGGTACGTAAGTACATAAGTATGTTTGAAAAAATTAAAAAATTTAATATGTATTTTTTTTTAGCTTATTTTATAATTTCATTATTTTTTAGACAAAATGCCACCAAAATGATTATCGACTTCGGAGACTGATAAAAAGAGATGCTGAAAATCAGTCAGGCTAGGAACTAAACTAGAAGTATTACGTCGTATAGAAGCTGGAGAGAAAATTGTTGAAATTTGCAAGACAACGGGACTTGTGAAATCTCATTCAAACTATTCGCGATAAAAAAGAAGACATTAAAACATATTTGCAATCTGCTGCACCTTTAAATGTCACGAGATTAACACGCCAAAGAAACTGGATTATGGAAAAAATGGAAAAACTATTGATTATATGGATTGAGGACAATAACAAACGGAGAATGCCAATGAGTCAAATGACTATCCAGGAAAAAGCTTTAAGTATTTTCGAAAATTTGAAGAATGGAGATAAAGATGAATCTGCTGAAGATGTCACATTCCAAGCAAGCCGAGGATGATTTGAAAAATTCAAAAATAGATTTAATTTGCATAATTTGAAAATGAAAGGTGAAGCAGCTAGCGCCGATGAGGCCTCATCAACGGAGTATCCCAACATTTAAAAGGGAATTATTGAAAGAGGTGGTTATAAACCTGAACAAGTGTTTAACGTAGATGAAACAGGGCTTTATTGGAAGCGAATGCCTGATCACACGTACATTTCAAAAACCGAAAAATCTGCCCCTGGTTACAAGGTATCTAAAGAACGATTAACTTTGCTACTTGGTGCAAATGCCGCGGGTGATTTTAAGCTAAAACCACTTTTAATATATTTGTCCGAAAATCCACGGCCTCTTAAAGGACTAAATAAAAATCAATTACCCGTCATATGGAGATCCAACAAGAAAGCTTGGGTGACTAAAGCTACTTTTGAGGATTGGTTAAAAAATCACTTTTGTACAGAAGTGAAAAAATATTTGCGAGACAATAACTTAAGCTTTGCTAATTTTGGATAATGCACCAGGGCATCCTACTAATTTATCCGAACTATCTGAAGATGTCATGATTGAGAACCTTCCGAAAAATACAACAGCTCTGGACCAATGGATCAGAGTGCAATAGCCACTTTTAAGGCATATTACCTACGCCGAACTTTCCGATAAATTGTTGTTCGAACTTTTCGAAAAATGATGACGACAGAGATCTGCAGGTTACCATTTGTTCATCGTCTTCAGATTAAAGCCATTTAAAAAAAAATTATGTCTGTTATTATTTTATGTATAAATGTATGTACTTGTTATGAATGTATTTTTGATTTAAATGAAATAAAAAGATAAAATGCATTTTGAATGATAAAACATGTTACATGTTTAACAAATTTGGAATCGACCCCATTGACTTTGTATTAGAATAATTGATTCCTTATATGGCTTTTCGCTTTGCGGCCAATTTTTGTGGAACGTATCTAGGCCGTAAAGCGAGGTATTGGTGTAATATAATTGTTAAGTATTCGGAATGTGCCTTAACCTTTAATTAAGGACGTGGGGTATACAGTTCCCCAACGGACTTGGAAACGTTTCTCAAAACCTGAAATTTTTCTTGAAATTTTAATTTTTTTTTTACTTTTCCTAAAATCAATGAATGATTAAATTTATCAGATGATGAAATTTATTGAACAACATGAGAAAGTCGCTGGTTCGTGCACTGAGTACCCCACCTCCCTACCAACGTAACTTTTCTCCCCTCCTAGTACCTATGATTTTTCGTGCATCTAGGCTTTTAATTTCAACAAGGAATTAGGGAACAGCCTTATCTCTCTTCATTTGAAGAGAAGAGTAGAAAACCCTAGGCGCTGATCGCTAGCATGAACCGATTCAAAGGGAGGAACCCTCAAGTTCCAAGATACTATGCAAAAACTGTGCCGAGAAGCAGGAAAACATAAACTGCTGCAGCATTTTTTATTATTATTTTTTTTTATATTTTAAAACATATTTGTATTAGTTTACATCCACTTTTTAAAATTATTATCAGTTTTACAACTATTTGTTTTTTTCTATAAGTTTTTAAACTTTGTAATTAATTATTACCATTTAACCGAAGTTTTTATAATACATATTTTGTTTCTCAAGATTATTTTTTTAATGATCGAACTAACTACATATCTAAAAAAAGGTTTAAATAATTGGAATAAATTACTTGAAATTAATTAAAATAAAAAGATGAGTATATATGTTTAACTATAATGGCTGGGGTACTCAGTACCCCACCTCCCAGAAGATGGAAGTTTTTTCACCTCCTTACGTAAAGATTAATTTCATAATTTTCCTATCATCATCATCATATTCTCTTATTATCGCTTACCGTTTAAGTAGTGTAAGGAGACCTTTATAGAGCTTGACCCAGTTGTCTCTGCTCTGTTCCAGCACATTTCTTTGAAAAATACAAATTTTTAACCTGTGCGGACCTACTATGTAATGCTAATAAAGGTGTTTATGTTCGCTTGTCACTCAATTACTGAAAGAGATCGCTGTGATCGAGAGTGCATAGAACTATATGTCGTCGAATATCCCTATTAATCCCCAACTTTTCGCATACATCATCATTATCACGTCTTCCATTGGTAAGAAGTATTAAACGCGAATAATAATTTGTATTTTGGATGATTTTGCATGATCCAATTTATCTCTGGACATCTTAATGATCCAACAGATGTAAGATCGGCATTCTGAATGCAATACCGCCTGCTCCATCTGAAATATAAATTTCCTCTATATCAAAACCCTCATGAAGTCATGAAACCTCCCCTGTATATATATATTAAACCATACAAACGTAGGACGGGTATCATTTCCTTTACAGGCTCTAGAAAGGGATAGGAACTAAGCTATGAGGTCAACTACTTGATCGGCCGAGGGCCAACGCTTACTGTCTGCTCTTACACAGCCATTTTAGATTTGATAGCTTTATCTTATCCCAGGACTTGTCTCCTTTTCATCCAATATTGGCTTAGAACAACTATATTATATTAAATAATATCCTTTATTTATCTATTGATAAACAAACGATTGCCACCTTAGCAAATGTTAATGTTATTATAAAAATATATTACTTAACCTAAAGATAATGCTTTCCTCTATAACCTCAAGGAAAACGACAAGAGTTATGTCCTGTGCGTCGTGAAGTAATTGCTATCAATCAGAAGTATACAAGGATGCAGTATATTTGCTAATCTTGCAATGATGTATAAGAATGACCTCATTAATGACTTTTTGACTATAAATCTTCCTTAGTTATGATCAGTTAAGCTGCTAAGAATATACAGTACGATATACTTAGCAGCCCGCATAGGCGGATCCAGGGGGAGGGGGCACGTGGCCCGGTGCCCCCCGCCCCCAGGCGGCTGTGGAGAATCCATTACAATACATACTTATAGGCAAATCATGTGATGATAGTTGTTAAAATATATGAATCAAATAACAAAAATAACATGAGTGAAACTATTGTTTAGATTTTTAAGATAAACCTTTGAAACCTTTCTATAAATACTACAAGTTATTGTTGATTTTTTTGCCCGTCTGCCCGTTTTGCCCCCCAGAAAAAAATCCTGGATCCGCCCTTGGTAACCTGTGTGGGCTATGTCGTTGCGCAGGTCAAAGGTTGGAATTCAGTAGGCCCTTATCACATTTCATCCACTTTCCAGCTGACACTTATTGACAAATTCTGTCGTAACTTAGATTCGAGCGTAAGATCTTCTACCTGTTCTAATGACTATTGGAAATGAGTTGTCGCTATAGATTTGAGCCAGATTACCCCAGTAGGTAATAGAAACCAGTTGCTTCCATAATTTCAGCTGTTTGTTGGAGAAGTTGTAAATAATGTAGGTTCTTTCTTAAATATCAATGGGTCATTTAATTATATTAAAGGTCTTGCAGGTATCATTTGCAAATATTCCCACGTATATAGTTTGTGAAACTAGCCTAAAGAGTCTTTAAACATGCATATTATTAACATTAATTGGTTTTCACTATACCTTATTTTATCTATGTATATAAAAGATTATTATATATATATAAAATAAAAAATAATAATAATATCTATAAATCGTTTATTTTTCTATATCTATAAAATATATATAGAAAAATCAAAGAGGACGAAGTCGTGGGCAAACGCTAGTAATATATAAGTATATAGTAGATCACGGATTTATTTTAAGGAATCTTTCCGTTCCCAGTTTCCAGTTCCCTCGGTCGAAGCCCATATTTTCTTCCAAATTTCCTGATCACATGGCTTCATCTATCTCGTCGCTCCTCCTTCTTCTCGGTGTTGTTCTTTTTCTTTGTCATGGCATCCATTCTAGTATTCGTCTAAGCCATCTATGTTCACCAATTCTTTTTGTTATCCGAACCATGGGAGATGATCCTGTTGGATTCTTTCAATGAGCCATTTTCGTAATTTTTCTGATTGATTGGTTTCTATTTCTATTTAATCTAGACTTGCCGCTGCTCTGTCTTATGAAATCCACTTCAGCTTATAGATTTCTACGATTATATTATGGATATCCCGTGCTTCTGCTCCATATGTTATACTTCATACTATTTGTTTCAATGAATAAGAATTTTCTGATCCCACTGGAAGGACCCCTTATACCGAATCGTATCCTGCTGACAAGAGATTCTTTGCTGTTGTGAAACCTATAATTTCATAAATTAGTTACATGAATAATAAATTCATCCCAATCGACCTACCCAGCGTCCCACAGTCCTAGACTATAATCGCTTCCTGTGTTCCCTTTAAGCTAAGTAGCCCTATCGAGTCCTATTATTACCCGAAGGGATTAGATAGGGCAGGAGAGGCGCCCTTTATTATTCAAATTAAGGCGACTATATTTAGGCCTAGAACCTGGACCCGGGCCCACAATCTCGGCCTAAGAAGTATTTTTGGAAACCGTTCATCAACCTCTGCAAGCAGTTGCTCCATAAGGCCACATATTTCAGGATGAGGGCCTGTTCAGTTTACAATTTTATGGGCGACACCCCGGTGGCTATTATCAATATGGTAATAAATACAAAGTCAGAAACGAATAGAAGAAATAGGCTTTAAATTACTCTTAGAGTCTTATTATTAGAGATGGGTTGGAGCGTATTGTCGCGGGCTACTGGGTATTAAAATGAATTAAACTATTCCTTAATTAAAGATACTAATATTTATTAACACAATGATAAAAAGGATACAATTTAACTATTATCAATTAAATTATTAAACTATTATAAATTTATAGTAGCAATATTCTAAATATTTATTATCTAGGCCTAACTCCTATTTAATTATTACAATAATATAAGATATTACTAATTCTAGATAGCTTAACTAGTTATAATAGTTTCTATGAATATATTACACTACAATTTATAACTAATAATTAACACTTACAGTTCACTAGTCCACCGACCGTAAGATTCTCCAAGTATGACACACTGATACACAGTAACAAAGAGAAACAGTTTATTACACTCGCGAGACTGTCACAGTTCACTGATACACTTATTACACTGGCCGGTTCAACACTGACTAGTTTATCACACTGACACTCACTTATTACACTGACACGCACTTATTACGAGATCATCACAGTGCCTCCTGGTCTACTCTCAGACTAAGACTAAGACTGATTCGCTCGAAGCGAGGGAAGTACTTAAATAGGCAAGGCCGAACATTCTAGAACATGGAGGGGCCAGACAATTCTGGAATCTTCTTAATCCTTTTCCGACAAAAGGAGACGATCTAGAACGGTCCTAATCCTATTTTAACTTCTCCCGCCGACGGATTTAAGCCGCTAATCCTTTGCTTCCTATGACCGTAACAGTATCAATCTGACATTTTGTAGCTGATACCAAGGACGGATCCAGGACTTTTTTCTGGGGGGAGCACAACATACAGACGGGAAAAATCAACAATAACTTACAAATTAACTTAATAATATCTATAGAAAGATTTCAATGGTTTATTAAAATATCAAAACAATAGTTTCACTCATGTTCTTTCTGTTATTTTAACAACTATGATCATGTGATTTGCCTATAATTATGTACTATAATGGATTCTCCAAAATACACAAAAAACTGTCTGGAGGGCACGTGCCTATGTATATGGTTACGCTACGTATCTTTGGTTAATGCTTATCTATAGAACAACGACTTAATATACTGTTTTTAACTCTTATATTAAAACTCTTCTTTTTTTCTTGTTAAGTAAATATTTTCGAATAATTTATACGACTACAGAAATACTTGATCTAACTCCAACCGAAAAATAATATTAATTATTCAATATTATACTATTTGGGCTAATATATTGGGCGAGTAAGCGATAGCTAAAAACACTTTTAAACGGGTAATCAGCGTTAAACTGTTGGGTGAATTTTCTAAGGGTAGACCGACACGTATATGGGAGGACTTCATTTGGTTTCGACCATGCAGATTTGAAGGAATTCAATGGACTTGGGAGTAGGTAAAAACCACGGAACAACCCCTAGGATCCAACAAAGGCCAAGATAGTTCTGATTTTGTATAGTTCTACAAAGTTCCTAAAGATACTTTACCTTTAGCGTTCGTTGTAACTAATTTTGAGGCACTAATTTAAATGACATGTTGCTGATGTGCCTATTTTAAAACCTCTCAACTTTACTATACAATGCCTAAGATTCCAACAATCCAGTTAATCTTTTTCAGTATCCGCTACAAAACTGTGATGAACCTCCAAAAAAAAAAAAGATAAAGTCGCACACAGAATTACCTTGAATTGTGAGTAGTATTTTTATAAATTGTACATAGTTTTATTTATTTCATGTTTTTTTGTGTTTCAAGTCTTCGAATGACAGTGCAACTTCTATATCTTGTTCACTTATTTCAGGTTTTATTCTGCAACATTTTGTTTTTATTGGTGATTCCTTTGGTTTGTGCTCGGGGCGACGAGATCCACGGGCCTTAGCACTTCTGGGCGCTGTCCTCTTCTGATTGAATGGATTTTTTCCCTCGCAATCCGCTCTATAAACAATGCGTTCCGTCTGGACAGTTGCTTCGCGGTTAGATTCATTGCGATATTTGTCTCTTTGATACTGCTTTTTGCGCTTGGAACGAGCTTTACCATGTTGTTTTTGACTGAGAGAGAGTGAGGAAAGGTTACTCATATCTTCCTCATGCGGATCCCAGAATTGTTTTTCATTGATGTATATGGTCCCATCAGTGTCCGAGCTGATGTCTAGTTGCGAAGGCAAAATGTCAGAGAGCTTGGGCCTAATCGGTCTCGGTACGACAGGACCTTTCCTAGTCTTCAGTTCTTCTCTCATGGCCTATAAGAATAGTTACATTTATAGTTCAGTGAGTAATCCATCATTTATAATAAATAATTAAATAATAATAAAATAAACTTTTAGATAACACTTCGGGAAAAATGGCAATTAAAAGGCTAAAAGACTTTCTTTTGTGGAATAGATAGATCGTCCAATTTCAATGAACTATGATTGATCATTATTACAGTAAACAATTAAGGGTCAACATATCCCTGGAACAGATCAATATGCCGGCCTTTTAGTGTTTATAAAAGACTACATTCCATCTAGAAAAACTACACCAAGCTACACGGATTTCACTTCTAGTTCTTCTTCCTGACATAACTTCAGGAGGACGGTAATTATCGACCAAATTTTAAATAGAATGACTATTTTTTTTGTTTATATCTATCACTCCTTTTCTCCCCCTCCCAATAAATATATGAATTTGAAAAAAATTATTCACCTTCCAAAATTGTCGCATTTCGCCTACTTCCGGCCTTTTCCTCACCAGCCATCCTCTGACATTCTTCTGGATCAGAATCGCAGCTTTATTTCTGGACCATATCTGATGTTTTGGTATTATATTTTGGGGCCTGAGTGAAAAAAAAGTAATATTTACTTGATAGCGTACACTAAAAAAAAAAAATCGTAGTCCAAACTTCTTAATATGATTGAAATGGCAAAGGTAGTAAGTCATGAAAAGATAATTTTACAGGAGAAGCAAAAAAACAGTTTAGACAACTAAAAATAAAATTTCAATTTGTACAAAGTACCTAACACCGCTCATAGAACTAAAACATTATTTTTGACATAATCCTTTTTATATTGACATGGTTAATTACAACCCTTTCTTCGAAAAAATTTTTTTTTTTTTTTTACATACATTTTCCATTTCAGCGCCTCAATTATTTCAACCAAATGGAATATTATGAGCCTACTGCATTATGTTTAGAGTAAATGTTTAAGTTAATAATATAATTTAACTCAGAAATTGTTTAAATGAATGACTCTTTTTGAGATATGACAAAAAATTCTGTATATCTATGAAGTTTTAATATCTAAATAAAATAAAATATGGAAATTAATATTTAATTAAGGACGGTTATTAATTATGGCTAGATGCATTTTGATCTAAACATTTTAAGATAACTTCATAAAAATGAATACAAAAAAAATCTAACAACTAGGTAAGTATGTCTATATCTTCACTACGTTAACAAAGCGTGGAAAAGTGTGCTATGAAAAATTTTGTTGTTTTACTTGTTTATATTCCAACATTTTAGAAAACGACCTTCTGCCAAATCAGAGGCGAGGCTGGGGAAGTGTGGTGGGGCCATTGATTACCCACGTTATAATGTATTATAGGTTATCCAGATTATATAAGAAGTGGGGAGCCAATCACCTTCTCACCGGTGTCGAATTTATTCAGATGTATTTACAGTATTTTAATCTTTGATTATATTATTATGTTAAAGCCTATTATAATATAATTATAGCAACGGTTAGGACTAAGGGCGAGTGAAGTGAGATAGGTAGTGGGGGAAGGGTATAACTTCTCTATGCGCCTACTTCATACTACTAGGTCGTTTACTAAATTGTCAGACTATATCTATATCTATATCAATATCAATTCTCGAGTCATAGTTCAAAATGTACATGCGCCATTAAAAATACACTTAAAGAAATTCTCGATTACCTAGAAATATGATCTCCGTATCGAAAAAAAACTTTGAGATATGACAATAAATGTTATTCTCTGAAGCGATTGAAATTATCTATTATCTGTAATTTATTAAATAATTATCAAATTTATAAAAGTAACTCAATTAAATTTTCAAATGGAAACATTGGTTGGTTGTAGTATATAATCATTCAAATTCGGTAATGTTTTAGGAAATTAATATCGAATTCATGTAAGCTATATATTATCCTACGAATGTCTTCATAAAGGGACGAGGGAAGAAAGGTATGAGTGTGGGCAGTGAGGCCACGAATATCGCCCTGCCTCGGTCCATTTCTCTTCTCTAACCGGAATACATTAACGATACCGTCGGAGATTATTTATTGTTCCTCAAGAGAAAGGACAAAGTTCCTCTTGATACTCAAGACTAAGTTAAAACAGATAAACCCCAAATTTAGTGAACCATATCGCACGGGTTAAGATGGTTCAATTAATTACCATGAAAAAATGTTTTTAAAATACAAAAAAAAAATATTTGTTTTCAAATCATTTTTCTGAACCAGTCCCATAAAAAATTAAGGACATGTAGTCATCCGAATCTATATAAATATGTACTTACATTTTTTCCATGTGTTCCTTAATTTCATCATAATCTTCTATCATTTTTAAGGGTTCTTCAGGCCTGGTGTTCATATTGAGCATGTAGTGGACGAGGCTGTCCAAATAATTGAATGCTCGGAATTTTCCCTGAAACCGAGATATCTGAGTTAAAAATAAGACGTTTCCATAATATCAATGGAGCTTGATTAATGATTGTATAAATTGTTAAGGATTATTAATTGTTAAGTATTATTTATTTACTTCAATTTAATATTAAGCATATAAAGACATGCGTTGAGATGTGGTTGTACAGAAGGATTCACAAAATAAGTTGTATGGATAATATTACAAACGAGTGTGTTATGCTGAGGACGAGGAAGAAAAAAGAAGTGGCAAATATAAAGAAACGCAACCTCCAACACCTGGGACACTAATGGATGGACTTATATATGACTTATAGCAGCTGATAATAGCAGAAAAATATTCAATAAAGAAAAATCGTAGGAAGGAGACAAGACTCAAGGCTGCGAAACCTATGGGAATGATTCAGCTTTACAGTGCAGGTTTTCAGACTGACAGCAGGCATAAGTTGATTCCTGAACTTCGGAACGAAGATGGCTCTTGAAGAAGTTTCATCCCCCAATGAAAATGATGACTCGGGTATTCATAGAGTGATTTAAATGTTCTTAAGAAAAAATTAATGCAAACGATTATTGGAATATTCAAATATGTGAATCCAAAGAAAACCTTATTTATTTGACACACCCTTACGATAGCATGGGAAAATCAGGCGGTAACCATCTGGGAAAAACCGTGTGCTGTTGGCAACTAACTTAACAGTTAACCAACTAAATACATAGCTATCCATACATACATGGCTGCATGGATGGAAATATCCAATGGCATAAATACAAAAAATTACGATAACTTGGGTTTTGAAGGGAAAAGATTAGCATTGCTAGGTGCATCTATTCTGCAACCTCATACCAGAACTACCCACCCACCAGCCAGTTCTTCCACCAGCCGCCCTAGCTATGTAAGAAGAAGGATGCTATATCTTTACAGACAGGGAAGATGGTCAAGGAGCCATTCTGTTTGACTGATGGGTGGTCCTATATTCATGACAGAACTCATGATGTTATGTGGGTTCTTCGTCCTGATTTATTTAGCATGCTTATAAGTAACCGTAAATATTCAAAAATTAAAGAGTTATAAAAGACTGACAAAAGCTCTTTGACAGAGTTGATTATAAGTAAAGGTTCTATGATCGATCCGCAGGGGAGGAGTGAGGATAGCTAGAATTTATAATTAAAAAAATATATAGAAAACTTCTCAGTTAAGAGTCTACTATAAAATTAACTAGATAGGCAATAGTTTGTGTTTAATAGTTTAAGCAATTTTTTAAAAATATTCAACATATTTCAAATTTTCATTACAAAGATCTTAGGTTTATTAAAGAAGATAATCTCACTTTTCATAATTCTCACCATTACAATATTTCAGTCAAAATTCCTTCGTTATACAGTATTGATCTTTGTCCCTTTTACATAACTAATAAATCATTACGCAAAGATCTCAACATACCAGTCGTGACTGACACTCTAAAATCAAGAAATACTAAAATAATTTCATGACTTGCTGGAAACCTAAACTTACTGGTACAACCAGAATCCTACTAGGAGGCTGAAACGTCTCTGGATCTATGAGGGTTTCTTCCATGTGAATCTCTTTTGGGAGGTTTTCAAAGAAGGGCACAAATATAATATGCCTAATTTCTATAATTTCTTAAACTAATAATTAAAAATGAAGGGATGAGGGAGAATGGAAAGGAATATGTCCATACATTTCATTTTTTTCTGTTTTCCAGGATCTACAATAAGCCATAGTATTATATCTACATAAACTATAGTAACATAAATTAAAGTTTCGACTTGGCCATTAGCTCAGCTTGTTCAGAAAAATGTGAAAGATTGGTTATTTCATATTAATTGGCCTAACTACATTCTTGAAGCACGTAATAAATATTTCTTGTTGAGGGGAGTGTAGTAACTATAAAAGAGAGATGTAAAATTAAATCCAGTCGTATTTACCTTTGAGTTAGAATAAAAAATGATGTTCGAAAGTAAAATTATGAGTTGTGCTCGTAAGGGGACTATTAATGTTTAATGTGCACTCTAAAGAGGGTCCGGATTGGTCTCTGTCTGTACATAGGATTCAGTTTAACGGACCCTTTAGGCTTAAAATGAAGTCGAGTTGAATGCGGCCTTAAACCGTAGAAGGTATGCATTATCTTTCTAGAACAGAAAGGACTTTCGCCTCTCTAGTGCGTTGGAAGTGATTTAGCTCGTCGTTCCCTTCGCCTTGTTGCAGACTCGTGAGTATGGAATGAAATAATGTACGAGCTATAATGCAAGGCTGCAATCCTGGTATTAACGGCTCTTAGGCTGCGTGAAAGGCCCTTCGGAAGAACTAACGGCATTCTTAGAGTTAATTTCTTTAAGGTGGTTCTCTTTCTATTGTAGGATCAAAGGCATCCTTCCTTATCGCGCGACAGCCATGAAATTACTTGGAAAATTATTATATTTAACCAGGATCATACAGCTTAAGAAAATTGAAACATTTTAATTTTTTAATTACTCCAGAGGCATTTGTGCTCTATAAAGAAGAATCATTATTTTCACAATTTTTTCTTTCATATTTTTATTTATACATTTAAGGTTGCCAATTGTTGTGTAAAGTTCTAGTTCTATTCTAATACTGTTTCAACTTAAAATAGAATATAAATATAATTTTATTCTGGTATTATGCCTCTCTGTTGTCAATAAAGGATTTCAACACCGATTGTATGGAGAAATTTATTTTCCTTGGACCACGACTGAACCCCACCGACAATAAGCAACCAGTGAATCAGCGTCGGATTATTGCGGCAAGCAGATGCTACTACGGACTACAGAAGCTTCTCAGAAGCAAATATCTCCCTAGGACAATGATAAGAGTATATAGGACCCTTATCAGACCTCTTCTCACATATTTATCCTAATCCTAAACGACGACAAAAGCCCTACAATCATTCTTAGTGATGTTTCAAAGGAAGATTCTGAGAAGGATGTTTGGCCCTGTGTGTGACAACTGATGGAAACCAAGAAAAAACGAAGAGCTTATGCATTTATATAATGAGCAGGATGTTATACAGTTTATAAAATCCGGACCTCTGAGACGGGCAGGGCTTAATATAAGATGGGATGGGAGGCACAGAAAACCCAAAAAAGCTCCTTGATGAAAATGTTTTGGACTTAAACAAGTTCATGTGGATTATGAGGCTGCGGATGCGCAGAAAATGCTAGGGATAAGAAATTAAAGAGCAGCATCATACAACAGAAGACAGGTGGCTCATACTACGGTAGCCCTTCACGAGTTGAAGCGCCATCGAATAAGATGAAGAAGATACTCTGTAGAATAACAAATGTGTACAGAAAAAAAAGGTGGTGTAATAAAAACTAAATGACAATTACTTAAGAACCAAAAAATAAATAAAAACCCAAAAGTAAGTTCGTTAAAAAAATAAAACAATACACACAATAACAGCAAGAAAAAAGTATAAAGATAATCAATTTACAAGAAAGTAAATTAAACAACAAAAATCGATTTTACTTCTGATCGTTTCCAGTCATCTATCCATTATATCGATATTTGATTCTGAACAATGTGAGATAATTATTATAACTGGTTAGAGAGCATCAGTTTGGAAATTGAGATGTTTGAAAAGCATGGATTTGAATGAGGGTAGGGAAGAAGCACGGCGAATATTAGGTGGGTATAAGTTTCAGACGGTAGTGGAGCGGACGAGAAAGGGACGAGTAAGCCCTTTATGGCCAGAAGGGCGAGGTATTGCTTTCTGTGTTCGGACTGAGGATTTGAATTGTAGTCTGTTCTGTAGGAAGGGTTTTGAAGGGTGGTGGATTTTGTACAACAATAAATCGAGGATACATGTACTATAGATGGAAGGAAAGAGCTCATTCCTATGGCTTTATACGATAAACCCTTATGGTATATAAAGCATATAGTATACAGCGTATAATATTGAATTCAAGAAGGACAAAATTTGTTCAAAAAGAAAACTAACATTGAACTATCTTATTCAGATGTCAACACAGGTTATGCACTTCTTGTAACATTGGAATAGTCCAATTTATTTATTTAATTATCAATTGGAATATGATATCAGAAAGAAGATCATTACCAACAAATGTTTAAAATGCACAAAACAGTGAACTGATTGCTAAAGGCTATAAAGAACTGGGTATCAAAATAAATATGGATAAATAAAAATGCGCAATGGCAAAGTTTATGTGCAGAAACTACGATGATATGTTGAAATAATATGAAATACTTCAGTATCTACATTCTGCATTTGTTATTTCTTTCTTTAAAATTTTGTTATTATTGCTTCCAAATAATATGATGCTACTTAAACCATGAAGTCAAATTTCTAATGGCCTTCAAAGAGTTCGTTGGTCCACGTTATTATTAGAACATAATAGATAAAACGTCCAGAATTGAGCTTAGTTATTTTAATTACTTCGATTTTTTTTGGAACATATAAAGATCCTTTATAGAGTGAGTATGATCCGAATAAAATACAGAAAAAAAGAACCGCTATGGGAAGAAGAAGGCGAGAGTAAGATGAGAACTAGGAATGTTGGCCTAGGGCAGGAACGCTCCTGGTTCAAGGGCAATCCTGTTATATCATTCCATCCTTAGGCCGCCAGATAGGACTCAAAATTAGGATGGACCAAGAATATCAATTAGATAATAAGGATTACGGCCAGATGTTACTGGATCCTTAGGTGGTTTAAATTTTAAATATTTAATTTAAATCGCCTGTTTTTCATTGACGGCTGAAAAGACATTTAAAAATAAGAAAATATAAAATATAATTAATAACCAATCACAAAAGGGAAACTCTTTAATGAGCCATTAAACAAATTTCTATCAGTTAGCGGTAACTAACGTGACTTTTTTTTTTAAAAGATTACATTATTTTTAGTTTAGCCCTTTTCCCTGTACTTCACTGAATCATTGCTGTGACGGTATCAATAACTAATGTGATGAAACTAATTGGACAAATCTATGGACTAATGTTTTTCTAGGGAATTATGTCCATAACTTCGAAGAAGGATTTTTCCTTTTAAATACTAACTACGTAGCTCTACATATTCCAAAATTAGAATGATGAACACTGTATGAAAAATAGAAAGTAGCTGTGTACAACAGCTATCGGGACACAATTATGACATTAGCTTTTTTCACGAATCAGCTGAGTGCAATCTGATCATATGATACTTATGCCTCAGATATGTAGTTTAATCAGCAACAAGGTGAGGAATAGTGATACTGAAGACAAATTAAAATTGAGAAAAATACCAAATATAACGACATCGAAAAGGCTGTCAGGAACATCGGCTCTTCGTACATCGGTTTTCCAGCAAAGACTGTTTGCTGGACTCCAAGTAAGCATTATACTTGTTTATGTTCCTTTGCACACAATTCTTACTAGAGTTTAGAACCTTTAGGGTAAAGGACAGCTTGAATAGAAACTAGAATAGATGGGCTCTCTGAATTAGAATATGTATTCGTGATAACTGCAATTGAAACTCTATTGTAAGCTACTGAAACGCTGTCTATCAGCTCCCATTGTAATCATATTAAAACTGACATTTTTTTCGATCAGATTATGGTTATGCAGATTATTATGCAGACTAAGATGTCAGAACTAAATAAGTTTAAAATTCGTATTTATTCTGTGGCCTTTTGTATCTGGTGTACTGATCTTTTTTTTTTAAATTATTTTTTGGAGGATTGGCAACTGACGCGTCGTGACACAGCTGTCTCGAGATATCTACCTATGTTTTTATAATTCCCGTTTATCCGAGTATTCGCTTTATTATTCCCGTTCATCCTGACGCATCCCTCGTGATGAAATCATTTCTAGTTATTATTCCTGAGATGGGTGTGTTTTATTCTAAATCAAAGATCAAATCTAGATGACCTCCTTCGTTATGGCTTGGGGGCCGAAAATGTTAAATATTAAGTCGTCATACGTAGATATCTCGAGACAGCTGTGACGTCGCGACCCGTCGGTTGATATATAATTTTATTCTTTTGCCAATCATTCAAAAAATTATTTTTATCGATCAGCACTCCAGATAAAAAAGGCCACAGAATAAATACGAATTTTAAACCAATTTCGTTCAGAAGTTTACTTAGTCTGCATAATAATCTGCGTAACCATGATCTGATCGAAAAAAACGACGATTTTAATGTGTTATACCTCGATTCCCTTACACCCCATTACAATCAAAATTAAAAACGTTTTTCTTATGCATATTTTATGTTTTTTTTTCATATTTTAGACATTTTTTTAGAAAATACCTAATGTTCTGTAAATAGATCAGTTACCCCTCATAATATCTAAAACTGATAACCGCTTGCCAACAGGTTTCCGGAAGTCATGTTTAGTGATATATTCATAATTATGATTACATTTATCTGTAAGAAATACAGACTCAAGTCATTTATAAAGGATGAGTGATATCAAAAGCACCTTCGGTCGGAAATAATCTCACGTTTAATTATAATACTGCAACAGTTATTTACTAAGTAGTTAAGGGTTTATGATCGATATTGGTCAAAATATATAATTATTCGAAATAATTAAGATTTAAGTATTTTATTACAAAAAAAAAAAAAGATTTATAAAACACTTCCACCACGTTGGAAGCAGGATAACTTGAAAATCTCTTTCAAGATGGTTGCTTAGGCCATAAAATCCTGAGCGGAGTTACAAAGCGAAAAAGACAACAGCATATGGTCGCACCTGCGTCCGCTCTCTGCGTCCACTGATATTTGCCTTTGCCTTGGATACTGTAATAACCTGTACTTCTACAACCCACGAAGGGTCTTGGGTTAAGTACATGTTAGAGACTGTACTGCTTCTAGGACAACAGTTGTAGAGGGAGGTGATTTGTCCGTGATCATGCTCAATCGCCATATTTTCCACTTATTAAGAGTACCCACTTATTAAGACCCCAGAAAGGCCTCTGGATCCCACAGGATCCATCCCCGGGATGGATGTCATAACCACATTTGTATATGGGACCTTCGACACGGCAACTCAGGAACTCTACCCTGAGCAACACCGCCTTCCACACTGCAATAAAGCGAGGGGAAATGGTGAAAGTAGAGATTTGATGTTACTAGAAAATTCTTTACTGTTCGAGAGAATATTTGAAAGAAATATAACTCAAGCTAAAAAAAACAATTGCGGAGCTAATTCATTGTATTGAAAACATTTTCACTACAATAGATTCAGATATATTTTTTTGGACATATACATTAGGATACTTTGAATACATTAAAGTGTAATATAATAAACACTTCGACAACAAAGATGACTAATATATCTTATACTATAGCTCTAATATATCTCGCTTGTTCTAAGCTTAAGAACCTGCTTTCCTAACAAACCACGAAGTAAATAGATATAGATTTACTTGGTGGTTTGCTAAGAAAGTTGACGTCCTTGATAGTTTAAACTTAGTGTGGGTCTCGTGTATCTTTCATAACCCAAAGATAATTGAAGCTCTTCTTTACTCAATGCAATAATTTACTATCTGTGTGTTTGCACGGAAACAAGCAAGGAGCTTTCCGCAACTCTCTTAAAGTATATACACAAGACAGGATTTCAATGCAAGGAGTAGTAATGAGGACGGCACGCGACTGCAACAACAAGGTTCAATATTTACGAAAATTAATTTTACTGTTCGCATAGTTACGCATTTATATTACATAAGTAGGACGAATATGGTTCTAATGGTTATGTATAAAAGTTTGACATTTTATATTTTAGTGAATTAAATCTTTTGGGGAAATTATTATAATAAAGCATTTTATTAAGAATCTTTAGGTTGATGATTTTTAAACTTGCTGTTCCTTTTCAGTAAGGAATTGAGCTGATAAGCATAGATAAGTTTGCATCATTTCTAATGAGGTTCCTTCAGGACTAGTAAAAGTAGTTTCGGAAATACAGGATGTTTCAGGGTTAAATGACCAAATTGAAAATTTGAACTAAGGACCTCAAAACAAGAAAAACATTTCCTTTTGTTTAGGCGTGATTAGACTGAATAAATTTTGATAGAAGCAAATAGAAATATGTACCACGGGAATTTGAATGAAATCTCAGATATTAACAAAGCGTTTGATTTATTAATTTTAATAACATGCGAGATATCTTTTCTTAAATATTATGAAATATACATGTAAGAGAAAATACAAATTAATAATAGCTTCTACAAGAATAACTTAAAACTAAACATGCAACTTAGCGATCTAATGAACAAAGTAATTTAATACAAACAAAAGAAGAAAAATGATTAATATGAATGGGAGCGATAATTAACAATAACAGAAATGCTCCATGATAGCATAATGGCCAAAGATATGATAACTACAAAATAAACTTGAACGTAGTAACGAAGTTTTCAATAAGGCGCGAAGATGTGCGAATTACTATTATCTTCGCCAGTGATCACGGCATGAAGGAGCAATGAGTATGATATCATGAATTAACTTGAACTGTCCGGTTGGTACCATGTAATACGTTGATCATCAGGACAAAAATTAGTTGACAATTTGAGGCCTTATGGTAATGAAATGTGACTTACAATTTGTGTGATGTATACTCAATTAGCACCTCAGCATAGCTTCTGGCGAGTGACAATCTTGAAACCTCTGGACGTCCTCACAGGAATAGCGGCTTGAAAGCGGATTACTAGGCGGCAGTGTGCGATGATCTTAGCTGCGAAGGGCTGATAGAACTAGTCCGCTCGGCGATCTTATAGCAAGTGAAGTGACTCAATAGCGTCGCTCCCCTCTCCTTAATTTTGGCGGTACAGTACATTTTTCCGATCGAAGAGGCAAGGATCGGTCCGTTCCACCTGGCGGACAGTCCAGGTCCGCGACTAAACATTCCCCCGCCCATGGCACGAAAGTGGCATTATTGAGATGGTAAAGGGCATATGCGGGTGATTGGGCGCTTTATGATGCCGGAAGCGGTTCGGAGGCTAGCGACTCGGGCGATACCGTCCGCTCCAGGATGCAATTCGGTAACCCGTGCTAATGGCCAACGCAGAGGAGGCGAGTTATCGGTTTGGATCAGCACGAGAGCGCCGATAGTTAGTTCGGGGGCGGATTCCGTCCAGCGGGATCGCTGCTGGAGTGTGTGCAGATATTCGATGGTCCATCGCTTCCAAAAAAGACTGATGGATCTTGTCAGTGAGTTTCCACCGAGCCACGCGATTGATGGGAACATCAGATAGGTCCTGATTGGGGGGAGCGGTTATCGGTCGACAGATAAGAAAGTGTCCGGGAGTTAAGGCTTCGAGATCATGAGAGTTGGATGAAAGCGCACATAAGGGTCTGCTATTGAGTACGGCTTCAATCTGAGTAAGTAGGGTTGAGAATTCCTCGAATGATAAAATCTGAATACCCATTACGGTACGGAGATGGCGTTTAGTAGATTTAATCGCGGCTTCCCAAAGACCCCCGAAATGGGGAACCCTGGGAGGAATAAAATGCCATTGAATGCCCTCGCGCGAGGAATGTTGAACAATAGTTTGTTGAGTATTTACGTCTCGGAAGAAACGACCGACTTCGCTGATTTGACGGCTAGCTCCTACAAAGTTGGTTCCGTTATCGCTGTAGACATCTGAAGGACGTCCCCGTCTACCACAAAAACGAGCAAAGGCGGCTAGAAAGGCTGCGACGGATAGTTCGGATGTAAGTTCTAGGTGAATGGCTTTTGTGGTGAAACAAACAAATGCACAGATATATGCCTTGGTTACGCGGCATCCTCGGATGCGAGCAGAAGATACGGAAAAAGGACCTGCGTAATCAATTCCTACCTTTGAAAATGGGTATGTGGGTGTGATACGATCACCGGGCAGGCGTCCCATGGTGGGGATGAGTGGTTGAGGCTTAACGTGGAAGCATTTGTTGCATTTAGCGAGGCGATGCCGAACTACGTTTCTCCCGTCCAATATCCAGAATCGCTGACGGATAAAGGAATGCGTAGCAGAGGGACCAGCGTGCAGATTTTGACAATGGGCTTGATCAATGACTAAGTTGGTAAAGGGATGATCTTTAGGAAGCAAGGCCGGATGTTTAGCGGAAAACGGTTGTGGGCCATGATGGAGTCGTCCACCTACGCGGAGGACCCCCCGCGGATCGATGAATAATTGCAGAGTACGTTTAAGATGCAATTTTGATGTAGGGTTATCGGCTGCTTGATATTCATTTGTGAGAGCGACTTGTTGAATGGCCTTAACTAATATGTCTAAAGCGGCAGATAGCTCAGCGGCGGAGAGAAACCCGGTAGAGCGGCACGCGGGGTTTCTGACGTTATGTGCGAAGCGGAGACACCACGCAGTGACGCGTTGCAGCCGAGAAAGAGACGAATAGCGGCTCTCTAAATTAAGAGTGGTAAGGGCGGTGCATGAGATAATTTTGTGAGTGGTTCGCCGTTCAGAATCAACGAGACCAGGAGGTACGTCGATGCGCGAGGTAGGCCATGAAGATGGCGGTTGAGAGAGCCAGGACGGACCTTTCCACCATAAGGCATGATTGGCTAATTCCTTAGGAGAAATCCCGCGAGAAGCGCAGTCGGCAGGGTTGTCCTTGCCGTCAATATGGCGCCATTGAGAAGGGGGTATGCTTTCTTGAATTTCCGTTACTCGGTTTGCTACGAAAGTTTTCCAACGGTGGGGTTCGCCACGGATCCAGGCGAGAGCTACAGCGGAGTCTGAAAAGGCTATCAGGTCTTCGAATGGCTGGGAAAACATTTCTGTAATTTTGGCGGTTAACTTAGCAAGGAGGTGAGCGCCACATAGTTCCAATCGCGGGAGTGATACTCTTTTCAACGGGGCGACCCTGGATTTGGCCATTAAGAGGCTGACGGCGATTTCCCCGGAAGAGGAGGTGGAATGCAAAT
Organism: Arma custos; assembly: GCA_037127475.1. Classification (NCBI taxonomy): domain Eukaryota; kingdom Metazoa; phylum Arthropoda; class Insecta; order Hemiptera; family Pentatomidae; genus Arma; species Arma custos. The sequence continues at coordinate 88,418,487 of CM073760.1, read as the reverse complement.
ATATAGCGGCGGCGTAACCCAGCTCGGAAGCGTCACAAAAAGCAACTAGGCGTTGGCAACTGCGCGACTCTTGATAATAAGGAAAGCGGCGAGGGATAGAAACGTGAGATACTGTTTCCAGTTCTTCTTGAAAGGAGTTCCAATCCTGGCTGATATCAAGGGGAGCGGGTTTATCCCAATCAGAGTGTCCAACCCATAAACGTTGGATTAATAATTTTGCGGTGAATGTCACGGGAACTAACCATCCAGGATGGTCATAGATGCGAGCTAATTTGGAAAGAATAAGCCGTTTGGTAGCGGGAAGTTTTTCAGAAGACACGCGATAAGAAATAGTGTCTGTGTCAGCTGACCATACGAGACCGAGGATATTAATGGTAGAGTCATCTTCGGAAGAGAATTCGAATGAATGAGTCCCCACACGACAATGCTCGGCTGCTAGATTGGATAGAATTTGAGGATGATTCGCAGCCCATTTGCGGAGTTCAAAACCTCCGGATTGCAATAGAGCGATGAGATCGTTCCTTAATTGAACGGCTTCTGGCAACGTAGAGGCTCCAGTAATAATATCATCTACGTACGTGTCCTTGCGAAGAACGGAGGCGGCGTGAGGAAAACGAGCTTCTTCATCATGACTTAATTGGTGAAGAGTTCGAATAGCAAGGAACGGGGAGGAGCTGACACCGTACGTGACCGTGTGGAGGCGATAAGAGCGGATCGGCTCATCGGGTGAGAATCGCCATACGATTCTTTGTGAATCTTGATGTTTGGGAGGCACTAGTATCTGACGATACATCTGCCGAATGTCGGCAGTGAAAATGTATCGGTGCGTTCGAGCGCGAGTAATTAAAGTGACAATATCTGATTGTAACTTTGGCCCGGAAAAAGAAATATCATTTAGTGATTTTCCATTTGAGGATTGCGCCGAAGCGTTGAACACCACTCTAATTTTAGAGGGCGGATGATGAGGGAGGTAGTATGTGATACCGGAAGCGTCATCAGGCTCAGGAACGGCAGACATATGGCCTAACTCCAAGTATTCTCGCATGAAGGCGACTTGGCTTCACGTAACGCGGGCTCCCGATGAAGGCGGGCTTCGAGTCGGTGAAACTGTTTCACTGCTCTGTAACGAGATTCCCCCAAGTCGAGCGATTTTAGAGGTAACGGAGTTATGTATCGACCATGGGCATCGCGGGAGACGGATGTTCTAAATAATTCCTCACAACGTTTTTCTTCGGAGGAGAAACGAGGTGAAGTGGCTGTGACCTCCTCGAGGTTCCAAAAGCGTTGGAGGTCAAGGTTTAATTGGACATTGGTGAGGTCGTTAAATACTGATAATTCGTGACGCTCGGGAGCGACAGTATTAGCGATAGGTGAAGCGGAATTGGGTGTTAGATCTGCGGAAGATTGAGCACGACGGGGACGAAGCGGGGGGCCAAAAGTCTTGCCTTCATTATCTTTTACTTCTTTGGCTCAGGTAATATGGCGCTTTGTCCGACGAGGACGACATTCCCCCATGAAACACCATCCAAATATGGTATTCAAGGCCGTGGGTCCACCCTTAGGCGATGGTTCGATTCCGAGGAGGATTCGTGGCAGGGCGTCGACTCCGAAGAGGAGATCTATAAGGCCAGGATGGCATAGCGATGGATCGGCGAGCGGGAGTTCCCGTATGTACGGCCAGGGTGATAAGTCCACAGGCATGGCCGGAAGTGAATGGGTTATGTTTTCGATAACGAATAACTGAAATCTTAACGGATCAGAGTCCGGAACCTGAATGGTTGCGGTGGTATACCCGGGGCAGGATAGGTTCGACGATCCCCCCAGGACACTTACCCCGACTGGGGATGATGATACGGGGAGTCCCAGGTGAGACACGGCCCTGATGGTGATGAAGCTCACCTGGCTTCCAGAATCTAACAAGGCTCGGAATGATTGAGCTTGGTTATCAGAACGCGATATTGAGACCTGCGCGGTGGGCAACAGTGAAGGTATCATGCCCCCGAGGACCCTAGCATAGTTAATGGCGATCGATGCGAGATGGTAGTTAGCGGTATAGAATTATCGGCACGGTTGCGTGGTAATTGATAGCGGCGGTGTAACAAGGAAGCATCCTTTTCGACCGCGATAGGCGAGCATTGAGGTCGGGCGCGAGAGGAAGGCGGCGATACGGCGGAAGAATTGGGTCATTGAGACATTTTTAATTTGTCCGGGGGCGAGCTGAGCGCACAGTGATTTCTTCGGACAAGCGGCAATCTCGATGTGGGGTCGGTTGATACGGACGAAAGGATGGCGGCGGGTTCTGGTAACATAACGGTGCGTCGAAGGAAATGGGTTCATGCGATGCTTGGCTTGTCAAATAGTTGCGAGAGGACGTATCTCGTGTAGTGGCAAGGACAGGCGACCCGTGCATGGGTTGTGGTGATGACGCGTGTAACGTCTGAACTGTCGGGGAGGATCGGTGACTCTGGTTATTAAATATTTGACGTTGAGCAGAGTAGCGGCGTGGTGGAAGCGTTCTAATACTTGGCGAATTTGACCGAGGGGAACCCAGGGGGGAGCTAATGGATGGCTCCGAACGCGATGGTGACCCGGTGATGCCCCGATGGAGCAGGGTGTGGTGGAAACCTTGGCAAAAATGACAACGCTGGGTGGATTGACATTTATCCGGTGGGTGTTGTCCGAGGCAACTGATGCATAAACCCTTTTTACGAACAAACCCTAGGCGATCCCGACCGGATAAGGTTTTAAATTCTCGGCAATGATAAAGGTTATGGGCTTCTTGACAATAAGTACACCGCAGCGCAGCTGCGAACACACGAGCAGAGCGATTGACAGATTGCGGTTGCCGATGCATAGGGGGGTGCTCTTTTCTCTTAGGTGACGGGCGACGGCGATTATCCGACAGCGGTGATTCCGATACGGATGCGGTAGCAATTTGAAGTCGCGTGATGTAATTGAGCAGCTCAGAAAACGTAGGGAAGTCATCAGGATATTGTAACTTAAATTCCCTTTGAGTAACGGGGTCTAAACTCCGGAAGGTTAAGAAATATAAAAAGTAGTCTCCCAGGTCAGGGATGTTAGTCGCGGTTAATTGGTGGCCCAGTTTTAGAAAATAATTTAAGAACGGATTCCAGGGCCTTTTGCGATGGATTCGCGATGGGTTGGAAATTTAACATTTCATGGAGTATCCGAGACGCGAGCGCCGCTTGGTTGTTATACCGAGCAATTAGGGCGGCCCAGGCGATAGAATAGTTTGAGCCCAGAGTATCCAAATGGCTTATGACGGCTAAGGCTTCGCCTGAAAGGCAACTCTTTAGATATGTTAACCTAAGTCCGTCATCGATGTCCTTATTGTGGTGTATAAGCGGAATATAAGTGGTTTTAAAATTTTGAAATTGCGTGATATCTCCGTTAAATTTCGGTAAATCAAGGGGGAGCAGCCGGACTTCCGGTACCCGGGGTGCGACACGTGCGGTCACTGATCGGTCCAATGATTGAACTTCTAAGTCCATAGCCTCGGTCTGTGCTCGAATGAATTGATCCATAAGATCGGAAGGAACAGGTATCTCATCATTAATGGATTCGGTGATTACGGCATTATGGGTTTTTCTCATTTCGTCTATTAATTGCTTTAATTTGTCAATTCGCGTTTTAACTACTGCTCCTTCATTGGCGACCATTGCCTCTTTACATTCGTCGGCGAAAATTCGAAATTGGGTAAACAATCCTAATAATATTGTTTGGGACACATTTTTAACTCTAGCTTGGCGACGATTAGCCATTTTGATTTTATACAATTTACTAGAAAGCTGAAAGAGAATTAATAATTTACAAGAGATAATATTATTTGAATACTTAATTATCTATAATAGTCATGCGTTAGAATATATGATATTGCAAATTAACAATTAGATTATGCAAAATAAATGAATTTACAAGAGATGATATGATTTAAATGCTTAATTATCACTAATAATTATGCGTTGGAATATAATATTTTAAATTAATAATTAAAGTCTGCATGCATACATTAATATTTGCTTTTGACAAGGCTGAAAAGACGCTATATTTCATGTGTGATTCACATAAGTAACAGCGGATCCGGATATCCCCACTACAAGGAAACAAACCTACCTATTGTTGCGCAATGTCTTTTTGAACTATGTTAATATCTGAGATCGTAATTATTCCCGGTTTTACGGCACCAAAATGTTTAGGCGTGATTAGACTGAATAAATTTTGATAGAAGCAAATAGAAGTACCACGGGAATTTTAATGAAATCTCAGATATTAACAAAGCGTTTGATTTATTAATTTTAATAACATGCGAGATATCTTTTCTTAAATATTATGAAATATACATGTAAGAGAAAATACAAATTAATAATAGCTTCTACAAGAATAACTTAAAACTAAACATGCAACTTAGCGATCTAATGAACAAAGTAATTTAATACAAACAAAAGAAGAAAAATGATTAATATGAATGGGAGCGATAATTAACAGTAACAGAAATGCTCCATGCTAGCATAATGGCCAAAGATATGATAACTACAAAATAAACTTGAACGTTGTAACGAAGTTTTCAATAAGGCGCGAAGATGTGCGAATTACTATTATCTTCGCCAGTGATCACGGCATGAAGGAGCAATGAGTATGATATCATGAATTAACTTGAACTGTCCGGTTGGTACCATGTAATACGTTGATCATCAGGACAAAAATTAGTTGACAATTTGAGGCCTTATGGTAATGAAATGTGACTTACAATTTGTGTGATGTATACTCAATTAGCACCTCAGCATAGCTTCTGGCGAGTGACAATCTTGAAACCTCTGGACGTCCTCACAGGAATAGCGGCTTGAAAGCGGATTACTAGGCGGCAGTGTGCGATGATCTTAGCTGCGAAGGGCTGATAGAACTAGTCCGCTCGGCGATCTTATAGCAAGTGAAGTGACTCAATAGCGTCGCTCCCCTCTCCTTAATTTTGGCGGTACAGTACATTTTTCCGATCGAAGAGGCAAGGATCGGTCCGTTCCACCTGGCGGACAGTCCAGGTCCGCCACTAAACACCTTTGTTGTGACATATGAAGGTATATCCGCAAACGCTTTGTTTAAGAGATATTCACATCTAAAGATTTCATTGTTACAAATTAATTAGGCATAGTAAATATATAAAACTTATTTTATTTGTTCCAAGTACTTTATTTATTAAATGTAAACCATGAACATTCATATTAAATGTTCAAAGTGATTTCCTTGAGCATTCAGACAGGCTCGGCGACATCTTTCTTCAACAGCAGCAGTAGCAGAACGGCACTGGATATGTGTTATTGTTTCAGAAGCCTCAATTATCCTTCTTCGTAAAGAATTGACTTTTTGTTTAATGTCATCCCAAACAAAAAATTCCAGTGGTGTCATGTCTGGAGAGCGGGCAGGCCAAGCCACTGGTCCTGCACGGTCAATCCATTGATTAGGATAATTAGCATTTAGCCATTGTCCTATAACTCTTCCGTAATGTGCAGGACAAACATCAAGTTGAAACCACATGGTCCTTCTCAGTTGTAGTGGAATATCTTCAACTAAATCGTGGTAATCATTATTAAGAAATTCCAAAAATGTATCCGCGTCGAGTCGAGGTGGTAAGAAATGCGGGCCTATTAAAATATTGTCTATTATACCGAAACACACATTGCACTGAAACTCGTGCTGAAAATGATCCTGACGAATTGCATGGGAATTTTAATGCAACCGGAGATGTTAATTTTTCCGATTGAAAAATATATCTGTTCAAAAGCTCCACAAAAGGTCCTTGCTTGTGTCCATGCAAACACACATGCCTCTTCTTGTGAAGGTAGCTTCATCTGTCCATAAAATTTTTCCTGAAAAGTGTGGATTGTGATCAGCTTGATCTAAATACCAATCTGAAAAATTTCTTCTTTGCCGTTAATCTTGCGGTAATAAATTTTGTACACGTTGATAATGATATGGGTGACGTCCATATGCAATGAGAGTTCTCCATACTGTAGTTGTCGTAACATTTAATTCTTCTCCAGCTCTTCGTACACTGGCAGATGGATTATCATAAAAATATTGTAATACGGTCGCACTCCTTTCTTCATTTCGTAAAGGGGCTAAAGTACCATCAGCATGTGGTACGACAGCAAATGGTCCAGTTTCTCTAAGACGTTGAAACGTAGAGTTAAAGGTAGACTTATTAGGGAATCTTCTATTTGGAAATCGCATGGAATACTCACGACGGGCAGCATTGGCATTACCATATCAAAAACCATACACAAACACATATTCATATTCAGCATTACTATAAATGGAAGGCATAATGAGTACTCAGCGAAAGCCTCAAAGAAACTGATAAATGTTATTGATAGTTCTATTCTTTTTATTATTTGTTATTGATGTTCTATTCCAAATAGTATTAATCCTAAAGTCCATAGTTTATATAAAGTTAGGGAGACAGGGTCATATTACTATTCTATCTAAATTTATCTCCTAAACAAAGCGTTTGCAAACATACCTTCATAAGAAATATTTTTTTCTTGTTTTAAGGTCCTTAGTTCATATTTTCAGTTTGGTCACTGCTGCTGTTGAAGAAAGATGCCGAGCCTGTCTGAATGCTCAAGGAAATCACTTTGAACATTTAATATGAATGTTAATGGTTTACATTTAATAAATAAAGTACTTGGAACAAATAAAATAAGTTTTATTTATTTACTATGCCTAAATAATTCGTAACAATGAAATCTTTAGATGTGAATATCTCCTAAACAAAGCGTTTGCGGACATACCTTCATATGTCACAACAAAGGAATTTTTTTTCTTGTTTTGAGGTCCTTAGTTCAAATTTTCAGTTTGGCCATTTAACCCTGAAACACCCTGTATACAGGAAAAGTAGGGGAGGCAGTATCACCCACTAGCAATGATAAAAATATGAAAATCTATCCTAAAAATACACATACACACACACGGCTCATTACATAAGTAAAAGTAAACCAAAACAAATAATTATTATAAGAACCAGAAATAACAATTTTTGTTAATGTAAAAGAAATAAAAATGCATTTGCACAACAGAAAATAAATATCTCCACAATACAGAATATACTTGACCTAGGATAAGAAACCTTAGGTTGAGAAATAAACATACGAAATTAAAAAAGAACACAAAAAGAGGATAGAATAGGATAGGACAAACAGTTGTCACATGTACGCTCGATCTTGACCTCATTAGCCCGGGTCGGAGCTTCGGAGATAACCCACTTGCCACGTCATGTCTTGTTCCCTATTGCTCTATTAATAATGGATCCATTGATTGTTAATTAGATCGATGGAAGTGTATAATCTGCACAGATAACGAATGAGGAGTTGAAGTTTAAAGCCAAACTATTAGATCATGTCGCCCATGTTATACATAGTAGCATGTTGAGTAACATGTTGTCATTAATTAGTAGATTCTCATTAATCTTAACTGTATGGCTACAGGAAATAAGTTTGTATTGAAAAATATCCTCCTGAATAATGTGTATTGTGATCACATTCAAGGATAGTAATGAAATTGGTAATCTAATATAGTGTCCTATAAAAATAAAAGTGAGGTAACACATAGTTAATTAAGTACAGAGGGCTTCGAAGATGATCAAAATAAGCATAACTCCGAAGAGCCTTTTTTCCGACATTCAAAATTCCTATTAAACGTTTATTAAACGTTTTAAGAAACTTATAAAATTAATGTACTTTTGAAATTTTACAACTGGACTATAATAATACAATAAGTAAATACCTAAAGCCTCAGTGAATAAGTGTTTAAATCGTGGTTAAACACTGGAAGTTTACTGCCCTTATGCGCCGTGAGGAGGAATCAGAGCAGTAAAAGAATTTCGATAAGTTTCTGCAATCTAGATTTCGCATATATGCAGGGCTATGTGCGATGGGTGCCCCTACTACAGCTTATCTTAATGATATTCTGGATTTCAGGTCGAAACGATCAATTTTCCGCTGCAGGTCTGAATTACTAAATTTAAGCTCAAACCGTGGGTGCAAGAAAGTTCAGACAATTGTCCATTTTGTAATTCCGAAAAAAAAGACACTCTTCATTTCTTGGGAACCTGTCATATATATGGTGAGATAAGAAAGAAATAATTTGGGAGAGAGATTTGTGCTTCTGAAGAATTAGTTATTTTATTAAATGACGCCAATCGGAATGCGTTGTCGATACGTGCAGGAGGCCATGTCGCGAAGATCGCGGTTAATTAGCCAATAGATAGATGGATAGATGTTGATATTATCATAGATTATTATAGATCATAGATCAAGGAATAAAATACAAAAATAGGGAGTCGTTCGATATTAGTTTAAAAAATTGAATATATGTAGAGAGGAAATTAGTTGACTGGAAGATCTAATGTAAGGATGGAGATAGTTGTTGATTGTTCATTTAACGTCACTTTATGCTGCTATGGCTAATCGGACGATGCTACATTGGGAGCTATAAATTTTGCCTATCCGGGCTTAATTAGGATAGAGATTTTTAATGAGTATCTGACATCGTACAGACTCGGGACCCCCGTTTAACGTCCCGAAGTATTTTTTATTATTATTAGATGCTTTTATAGAATTTATATATTATATTTATTATTGTTCTTATTTATGTATTCATGTATATACATTTTTATTTATTTATACTTTAGAGATAAGAAGAGAAATAAGATTGCCAACGCAAACCTCGACAGACGGATTACCCATTGTCTAGTGTTCTAGTTACATTTTAATGATTTTTACTTTAGTTATATATTTCTTTGTATTTTTTTTCTAATAAACACACTGAGGAAAGCATAATCGCGTCATGTCCTTAATTTATGGCTTGAAATGGATATGTAATATAAGCAATAACTCCTTCACAAACCAGAACCTTACCTAGCCCCTTTTTCACTTCAAAAATAACACGAATCACATACCCTAAGTACAAGAATCTCAATTTTGAGAAAATTTGATTTAACCACTAATTCACTGGGGCTGTAAATATGGTATAAAGGAGGGTAGATACACTACCAAGTGATATTACTCAAGTGACAAATTCAACTTAAAAGTTCACGAGGCAATATTTTCAGATGCCTCGGAGAATTATCAGATTTGAAGAGGTAGCTAGGTTTGAAACTATTGGTCTTGAGAAGGAATAAAGTTTTTCATGAAAGGATCGATATTGATTTCGGATCAAATCAGTAACAAATGGGACATTTAGATCATTATTGATACTTTATTCTAATAAAGTAAGGAATATAGAGGAATTTACGAAGGATTTGATCGCTTGAGGATCGCAAGAATTGATACGAGAGGAATTCGATGACTTAGTGGAACCATTAAGTCTATCTCCGTATGTTCAAACGGGTCTCAATAATAGTCATGCATACGAGTCTTATGTAATTAATTGGGAGCTTAGAGCGTTTGTCTAGTAACTGTTGAAGTAGCCTGAAACGGTGAGCAGTTTCTTGTCGTTTTAGTCTGGTAATTATCATCATGTTTAATAAATAAATAAAAGGTAATAATAATAAGTAGTCATACGTAATGCATGTTCCTCAAGTTTAAAAAAGTATTGCTTTAAGGACCCACCTGATCAAGCGAAGACCCATTGCCCATTATTAATATATTAAAAAAAAGTAATAACAAATGGTTCATTTCAAAATTAAATAGATAAAAAAATGTTTACTGGAATCCTTGAAACATTTCCGAAAAGCCAAAATTGTTCATACAAAATATTTGGTTTTAATTATTTGACATATATTATTATCAGAGAAATTAATCTTGCGATGAAGTCAATTATATGCATTAATTGATTGTTTTAGCCATGCAAGATAGTTGCATAACAGTTCCAACTATGCAAAAATAACATCAACGATTAGTAGAATATTTTTTTAATCTATTAAAATCTGATTTTCACCAAATCAATTGCTGATATATTGAACGTTATAATAATAATATTATTAGTAGTCAAAAACGATATCTTTATTATAACGTGTAGTAATTAAGATAATTAGCTCAATCTATACATATTATAAAACAAAGTCCTCGGCCGCGTTTGTTCGCGCTAAACTCAATAACTACTGCACGGATTTTCATAAGGTTTTCACCAATAGATAGAGTGATTCACCAGGAAGGTTTAGGTATATAATTTGTCGAGGTTTTGTGTAAATGGGTTGTTTATTATTCTATAATTCTACACGAGAAACGGTTAGTGTTGACATGCCCGACAGAATGATTAAATGGCTCGTTTTTCAATTAATATCATTGCCTCTTTACCGAAAATCCTCAAAAATTGTACTTAATACTATCAACTCTGAGTAAGCAAATCTCCGAGTTAAGAAATTACTGAAGAAATGATTTTATCTCTTTTATAAGGGACGTGTAAGTAATTAGCCAATGATACGGAATATTTCCTAACCAATTTTTACAATGCATTGTTTTTATCGCAAAAATAAATGAGTTAGCCTTGTTTATACGGTTGTGAATTGAGACATTGTTGACTATGTTTTTTTGATTTGGAATATCCGAAGTAAACAAAGTGTTCCTTTAAAGATATAATATGCTCCTTATTTTGTTAAGAATAAAGTCATCCATAACGACCTTAATGTCCCATTGGTTGCTGATTTGGCTCGAACCCGGTATCTTTCCTTTCATAACAAACTTCATTTCCAAGCAAACCCTCTAGTTTCAAACCTAGCTTCCTCTTCAATTCCCGATAATCTTCCAAGGCGTCTGAAAAGAAGATTGTCACGTGACCTTCTTAGTTGAACTTGTGATTTGAGTATAAGAAACCGTAAATGTTCTAAAATTAAACAGTTTTAAGACTGACAACAAGGTAGAACCCTTGGCCCAATCCTTTATAAAGTTTATAAAGCTGACATCCCAACTCATCCTAATACTATCCTTACCACCTATGCAGATGATACATGTGTATTATCAGTCATCACCAATCCAGTTATTGCATCCCAAAGCCTCCAATCTCATATAACTGATTTTGAAGAATGGTGTCAAAACTGGAGAATTAAAATTAATTCTCAAAATTCGCATTAAGTCACTTTTACCTCAAGTCGTAAACCAATGACCTCCTGCCCTTCAGTATCCTTTAATAACATCCCACTGGTGCCTGTAGAACAGATCTGATACTTGGGGTTGTATCTCGACAAACGTTTAACCTGGAATCCTCATACAAGACTGAAAAGAAAAGAAACCGCTCGCCGTTTCAGGCTACTTCAACACTTACTAGGCAAAGGCTCTAAGCTCCCAATTAACTACAAAAGACACATCTACATGACCATCATACGACCTAGGAAAGCCAAGCTCCAATTTAATGATTGCGAGATCCTTCAAACTAATGACTGCAATACTTTATGATTGCTCATAAATGGTCCTACATATCCCTTAAAAAAACACTTTAACTTTAATGTATTTATTAAATAATGTATTTAAAAAAAAATTGAACTTATGGGACATGCACTCAGACATAAAATCATAATATACTTAATTTTAATGTATAAACATTTATATGACTGAAGTTATGTAATTTAAATTGTAATCACCATAATTTGGAGTTTCATAAATATGGAAATAGAAATAGAAATTGAAATTATATTTTTCTTAACACTAAGCAAAATATTATTAACAATTCCAAAAAAATAAATAATAAGTACATTCGTGTCTCCATGAGCATTTGTGGCAAAATATTAGGTAACTAAATCAAATAATGTAATATTTAAATAAAAATTATAATATAATCCTCTACAGGATGAAGAGACTATGTATTAGAAATGAAGAGCAGCTTCAGTAATGTTCTGAAATAAATTTTGTTTCTACTCATAAAACATATTAATTACTCTGTGGACGCTGTTATCATTTCTTCATTTTAAAAGTTATGTGTATTTTATGCAAATAATCTACCTCATTGACTTATATAACCTATTGACTTATCGACAATCTCGAGAGTCATGGACATAAAGATCTAAAATAAAAGAGTAGAGCTACGAGTATAAATAGAGAATCAGAATAGCAAGCCTATCTGAGAATAATAGGCTGAAAGTAATCTCTTGATAAATCATGCTGCAATGACCAGAGGTGAAAAGAACATTCTTTCCCCAACAACAGATCAGCATTCTCTCAGAATACGCGTCTAAGGAAAGCGATGAATAAGTAATAAGTTTGAAGAGCCGGGCCATTTATAGCTGCAGTTATTGCTAGAGAAAGGACTGTGGTTTGTAACTGCCTCGGCACGAAGACATTAAAGTGCGAAGATAGAGAATGTGGATGGCAAAATCTCTGAGGCACTAGGTCTTTCATTCTGGCTGATGTGTGGCTATGATGTTGAAAAAGACAGTAGTCTCGGGAAAAGTCCCCTGGAATGAGGGGAGGGAGTACTTGAAGATTTTTTTTCCAAACTTATAACCTCAAATTTTGGAAATCAAATTGGTCGATGACCTATCATGAAATGAAAAACTATTCCTATAATTTATATTAAATTATTTTTAAATAATAATAATAAATATTATTGACACGTATTGTATTTGTGCTCTTGTTTTGTAAACTTCCATAATGAAATCAGGTGGATGGAGAAACCTATTGTTATACCTATTGAACTAGCATGTTTCATCCTACTGTAGTAGATTCCTGCTCTAGAGGCGTTTTAGTCTCCTTGTCGGGTTTTGTGTTAATGTATCTGGTATTGTTTAATAAAAAATTACAAATAAAAAAGTCCAGCAAGTGATTCGTGAATTCGTTTGTTACTTGATTACACCAGTCACAACTGACCAAATATACCAAAATAAACCAAAATTAATGAGAAAGACTGCTTTGAAAATAGGGATTTTTTCGGGACCGTTTTGGCATGCACGCAGTTAATATACTTGCAGTGATGACATCGTGAAGATTAAGATAGCTGTGCAAAGTTAACTATAAATTAAGCTAAAAGGATAATCAGGGCTAAGCCGACTGGTAACCGTCCGAGGGTTAGACTGAGGGGTAGATGGGAAGATTGCGTTTAAGGGTGATCTTTAAGGGAGACTGGGTTTGGTTAAGGGTCCGTAGAAATTTGAAAACAGCGATAGCTGGTATGTATAACGAGCTTTCGGTTTTGCTAAAACTTTTACTGTTATTAAAATAGTTAAATCTTTTCTAGATAATTATCTCCCCTCTACAATTGATTTCATAGGCTGACGTTTCCACGTAGTAGTCGGTGAACTAACCGCATTAAAAGTGAATCGCTTCAAATACAAACGTTGAGTGGATTGAAAAAAGAACAGAGCGTTTTAATTCTTATCATTAGAATTTACTGTAATCGGAAGAAATTGTGCTAACTTATGCAGTTTTTTCTTTTCTCTCTTACTCTTTCTTAACTTTTCTCTCTTAGTTACATCTTTATTTATGTACATTCCCATATTTCTGTATGTAACTATATCTGAACGATTGGTGTTACTAGTGTGTCGAAATCCTAGACATTCTCGTAAAATTTTACTTTATTGCGCCAGTATTGGAGTAATACTGGAATGGTCGACAAAAATTCACTGCCTGAATAATGGTCGACTCCAGTTTGTTTCTGTAACATCAAACACAGTTGAAGTGTTGCACTGTGATGTAAGTTAACTGTCATAGGTAGTGAAGGACAAAGATTAAAGTTGAAGAAATCAATTCTGTGTCTATTTCCAACTTTTTTTTCTATTACCTAGTCAATTTCTTGGACCTTTTTTTTCACTTAACTTGCAAGGCATGCACACGATTTAGATAGTTATTACCAAAATGTGGATTAAGAATTATCCATATTATAAATTTGGCTGAAAGAACTCGAATTCGAAATTAGCAAGAGGCCGGACAGTAAGGAAATGATAGCGGCGCCAAAGATGACAAACCAGTCGTGCAACTATTGAGGTTCACAACCTCCAAGCAGAACCAAACACTAATACTAATATACATTTGATTAAATAAATAAAATAAAATAAAAATATGGAAAATTTAAATTGTATTAGTTTTAAAGATATATTAATGTAGAAAGAAAACTATTTATTGAAGCATCTTCAACTGTAAATTAAGCCACTACCATTTTTGAATAATTCTAGGGTTCACTTAAAATGGTTTTAAACATTTAAATATTATATTATTAACTATTTAAAAATATATTATGGGTTAATTTTATGTACTGATACACAATACTTCTAATGCTCAAACAGTAAATCACACCAAATATGGATAACATGGTGAGACACTGAGCATTCAATTTTAACATGAAAAAAGAAATGTAAAATTGGTTACTCCATTTTTCATTTTTGTTAATTTCTTATTACTTGCATTTTAAGCGTTAAAAAACATCATAAGACAGCATCTGAATAAGTGGTTAAGTCGAATTTCATAGAATGAGTATGTTGTTCTTTTGGGAGGGGAATCGTATTTTTCTTAAATTATTTGGCTTGAAATGGGGTTTGAGACATTTCAAAACAAAGCTTGACTTAAGCACTACGAGAATGACACAATTCTGCTTCCCTCAGTGCTATACAATTTTTTTTTTAATCATGATTCTCTCATTTGTCTTAATGCTTAAAGAGCTGATTTGGGCCATTGAAACCTTACTATTTGGTATTAGTTGGGACAGCTAAAGCTGAAATATTCTGTCTGGTGGACCAGAAGTTGAAGGGTGGCTCAGGTACATTTTTTCTGAGGCCCGAGACAGGCCAGGGAAATCACACGACCATCACGTGATCGGCCCAGGCCGACCGCTTAGTTATCTCACCGTCCTGCTTTCACTGAATTTAGTACTTCAAGTCTCAGCATGATACTTCTCTAAATAAAAGGCGGGGCAAATCGTGCCCTTATGAACACGACTGTGCTGAATAAGGGTCACTATTATTGCAAACAATGTGCTGATTACATTATTCGGCTTTAATTACATATAAACTTGAAATATCTACATAATAAGAGGAACAAAACAGTCCGGGTGGTGGTCAGAAAAACATCTTTTCAGTAAGGAGAACTACTTATTGGAAGGCCAGTTTCGACTCATATTGCAGCACTTTTTCAGGGCTAAATATACAATATTTGTCTATATCTACTATATTTAGCCCTGAAAAAGACCTGAAATGTGGATTGAAACGTTGGTTTTCAATAAACAGTTCTCCCTATTTAAAACAATTTTTTTTACCCCCATCCGGACCATTTTCTTCCTCATATATACATATATATATATATATATATATATTTAACTAATATTATTCACGATATAGCGAGGAGAAGATTAGCACAGTGGTATAGTGCTGAGTTGGAACTAAACAACTATTTCTTTTGTTATCTAGGACAAATCAGCTTCCTGTTCAACCGTTGTCTAACGAACAGTACAATATCTACCACGTATTGAATCCAAGATTCTTCATGAGCTGCAGCGGTAAAGGTTTGTTTGTTTATTGTTTGTTTTATTTTTAAAGGCAAACAACTACAAATGGTTATTATTACCCTCATATGTAATAATAAAATACTAATAAATGAAACATATTACATATAGTAGAATCATATTAAACATATAATAGGAACAATAGATAATAATAATAAGAACATATTACATATAGTAGAGACATATTGACGTATTAAACAGGTAATAGAAAGATAAATACTTATATAAAGTTATTCATACTAAAATAAGACGTTACACATATTTCTATATACACTTTAAAATTTAATACAATATAAAATTTATAATATTTATATAAACGTTGTACAAATGAATAGCTCAAACATAGTTTATAACGTTGAACACACACTACACACATTACACTTCACACACACATACATATATTGGATATATATGTATATACATATACACATATACCTTGCGGTAAAGGTTTTATAGCTAATTTAACATAATTTATTTTTTCGGCCACGAAGGTATCATCAGACAAATCTAAATAATCCCAGATATCAGTTTTTCAAAGACATTGTATGTATATATAATATAATCAAACTATTTATCTTTCGTCCCTTTATATGTTGACAACCAATTGAGGAAATACATTATAATGTTTAAAAAAATAATCTTTAATAAAATGAAACTTGTATGTATATTGGGGAGTCAATTATTGATTAACGGTAGTTAATAATGTTAAACATAGCGAATTTACAATAAAATAAAATTCAAATAAAAAATTGGACTATGAAAATAAAAAATGTTACCAATGTACCAATGATTCAGCAAACAATTCTTACTTAAGGATTTCTTTTGATTTGACATGAGACTCAAAATGATCCTGGGAACTCGATATTAGCAGTTTCAAAATGTCGGCTGATTGGAGGTTTCTTAAGCCTGTCTATTAGTTGAATCGCTCACAAATATAGAGACGATTCATAAAGTTTGTTGAAGTAATAATAATAAACAACAAAAAAACTTATGTTTTCAATGCATATATTGAAAAAAACATAATTTAATTATTTGAATTTTTTTTTCTGTCATTGCTTGCACTGCAAATTTCAGTGAAAATTGCTGAAATACCATTTCTGACATTGCAGTACTATTGGAATGTAACAAACGTCGAGTTAAGAAATCAACAAAAGCGCTTACTTAAGCTTCCAACACATTCTTCAGAGGATTCTAATAATAATAGCAACTCTGAAAGTCATGAAAAAACCTTCCCACGCTATTCAGACCCTTCCGAAGATGGACACCTGCGGACAGGCTGATGGCCTGGTCTAATATTACATCCGATTGACTGCGTGGAATGCCTAGTCAGGTGGCCTATATTTATACACTATACAACAATACAACTATTTTTGATTTAAATACCTGAAATGTGATCTTTTACAATGAGGATTTTTTCTATTTATAGCTGATAGGTAGATAGTATGTAGACAACAAGTGCATTTGCTAATCCATTCATAATTGATATTCTGAATCGATAGGTGTGATTGAGAATATTATTCAGTATCTCTTCCTGCATTGAATCTTACTAATATTATAAATGTGAAAGTTTGTATGTTTGTCTCTCTTTCACGCAATAACTACTGAACGGATTTGGATGAAACTTTACAGTAATATAGGTTATACATCAGAATAACACATAGGCTATAGCAAATGCGGAATTAGGGGGGGGCGCAAGGGGGCACGTGCCCCCCGACAGTTTTTTAGGTACTGTGGAGAATCCATTATAGTACATAATTAAAGGCAAATCACATGATTATAATTGTTAAAATGACAGAAAGAACATGAGTGAAACTATTTGTTTTGATATCCTACTAATCTTACTAATATTATAAATGCGAAAGTTTGTATGTTTGTCTCTCTTTCACGCAAAAACTACTGAACGGATTTGGATGAAACTTTACAGTAATATAGGTTATACATCAGAATAACACATAGGCTACATCAAGAGCGGATTTAGGGGGGAGGGTTTAGATACTGTGGAGAATCCATTATAGTACATAATTAAAGGCAAATCAGGAACTTGGCATCTTGAAATTTGCAGATAGGTTCTTTGTATGATTTAAAAAAGAAATTTGGATAATTCCACCCCCAAGCGTTTCCCCCTTAATATAATAGGAGTTCAAAGATTGTATGTCAGTTTTGAAGTTAGACATCTGAAATTTTGTTGGATGTGCGAGCAACTTATAGTTAACAAAAAAAATTAAATTATTTATTTAAAATGATCCGTCACGAAACTTTATGTGGCAGGCCAAATTCCACGCGAGCGAAGCCGCGGGCAAAAGGTAGTATTATATAAAATAAGCAATGACATATCTCTTTCACTCAATCACTCAGCTAGATTTCAGTTTTCTGCGTTCGTTTTCATGAATGTTGGTAGAAGCCATCCATGTTCTTTCTGCAAGGACAGTACAGTTATTGGGAAGGTTTAGTTCTAGTTTTAAATTTTTTGAATATTTAATTAAATATCTTTGCGGCTGTACCGTATATTATAGGATGAACTTGAGTAATTTAAAGTAATATATGTTGTCTGTTTTTTTCTAGGTTTCAATTTTATCCCGAAAGATAAGCGAGTAAAAGATTTTCACAAGAAAGCAAGAAAGCAACTATCCCCCAGTAAACAGTAAGAGCTACTACGTCAGTTGAAATCACTACAACTTCTGTCGGAGTACAAAGGCTCTTTTGATATCCTACTTCAGTCTTAGCTTCCTGTCTAAGTTTCAATATATTTGGGTGTCGGAAAACGAATTCGAGCGGAAATAAATTGCTAAAAATCTGCTCCAGACAAAATATCCATATTATCGCTCCGAGCAAACCAACATTTTACAGAAGAGATTGTTAACCTGATATTCTAGACATAGTTTTAACCAAAAATAACAGTTCTCGGTATTATCTGGTATTAAATCATACCATATTAATTCATTTAATTCATTCAGCACCGAAACTCAACAAATGTATACTCGAAACTCCCAGCCCAAAAGAAATCGATGAAAGCAAAAACAAACTGCAGCAAACCATAGCTGAATGCTTAAAGCAGTTAATCACACGAATATTTCGTACAAAAAGGATAACTCTCACAAGCAGTAGGCCTAGTTCCGTTCTTCTTAGAATAAAGGAAAAAAATATTGCAAGGAGGAGATGGATGCAAAATAGGGATCCTCAAGACAAAAGTAAATGGAACTTTCTAAAACGCGCCGTAAAAAAGGAGTTAGAGGAATTCACGATATCCACGTACACAAAATATGTTTCCAACCTGGACCCAAGAGACCGATCATTATGGAAGGCTACAAAACGACTTTTAAATAAAAAAGGAAATATCCCCAGTCTAATAATGAACGGAGGGTATATCACCAGCGACTTGGATAAAACCGAAGCCGTTGCCGATTATTTCTAACAAACATTTTCAAATTCACAATCCGATAGAGGGCGGTTAGACGTTGATATCGAAGAGTTTTTACTATCACCTCTATCAACAGTACAATTGCCGGTGGAATTCACCACTCCTAAAGGAGTTCACTCATTAAGTAGAAAGCTCATAAGTACAAAAAGCTCCGGCCACGACTTGATCCCAGCAATCGCAATAAAAAACTACCTAGGAAAGCAGTTGCTCTAATGACTTCAATTTTCAACAGCTGTTTAAGGATTGGATATTTTCCTAATAATTGGAAGAAAACAGAACTGGAGATTATAAACAAGCCAGGCAAAAATGCCAAAGAATTAAGTAACTATTAGTCTACTACCAATCGTAGGAAAACTATTTGAATCAGTTATCAAAATGCGCCTCTCTTCTTATCTTCAATCTATAGACGTAATCCCTAACTTTCAGTTTAGTTTTCAACTCAACCATTCTACGCCACACCAATTATCAAGACTACCAGAGTTCATAGTCATAGAAATGAAAAAACACACGCTGGTCGCATTGCTAGACTTTAAACAAACATTTGATAAGGTTTGGCACACCGGTCTCCTCTACAAACTGAAAAAATCAAATATTCCAAAACACCTCCACGATATCATATGTTCATTTCTAAGCAATCGATTTTATACAGTTAAAATAAACAACACTAATTCAACCATTAGACCAATCAGTACCGGAACCCCACAGGATTCAGTTCTCTCTCCGATCCTCTTCAACTTTTATGTTCATGACATCACACAGTCCCCACTTACAGAATAATGACATAATTATAGCCAGGAACACACTTCAAAGTCACTTTAATGAGTTAGAACAAAACTTTTCTAACTGGAAATTTGACCTTGACGTTCAAAAATGCTGCGCAAATTTTTTCACCCTTAGATGCCCTTCAGACCCACCTGCTCTAGTGCTCAATGACAGCAACCTCCCGAGGAATATAGAAGCTATAAAATATCTCGGAGTTTATTTAGACCGTCGTCTTACCAGGAACTAGCATATCAACACCAAATTAACACAGGCCTACGCACGATTAGCTCTACTATACCCGATAATTAATAGAAAATCTAGCTTAAAACCAGAAATAATAAGAAACGACCTTATTAATTTATAAAACCATACTTAGACCTCTATTAATGTACGGTTGTGAAGTGTGGAATGCAGTGTCAACAAAAAAGCGAAAAAAATTGCAAACCTTCCAAAATAATATCCTATGGATCGTAGTAAACGCGCCCTGTTTGTACGAGGCAGTCAACTACACCGAGAGCTAAAACTAGAGACGATAGAAGAATTTATTATTATTATTTATTAAGAAAAGTGCTACACCAGATTTAAGACCGAATTACCAGCAGTCCAAGATGCTGTAGCATTCAACATAGGCGAACCTATTTCATCCCCAAGACTAAAACCGAGGCTCATGAAAGATATTCTGATGTACTCGTAAAATATATTGTGAGTACCTTTCGCACCAACCGTTTTAACAAATTGTAATATAATCCTGTTTTATTTTAGTTTACCGTTTTATAGTACTATAGTTCTGTTTATAATTACATTTATTTTAATTTTGTTTACATAGTTATTTTAAAAACTACTATCATTCGTTTATATGAAAAAACTATTATATTTATATCTTCGCTTGTAAATAAGCTGATAATTTACAGTTAGAGGTGTCTCTTGCATGAGACGAAACCCACACATTAGCATTAGCTGATCTGGAAATAAAAGATATATATAAAAAATATATATGATAGGCTCTATGTTGCACCCAAAAATGTTTATTTTAGTCATTTTTTTTTAAATGTAAATAGTGTAAACCGAAATTAATTACCTATAATTATAATGTAATTAGGACAGGGTTTGCAGTTAACCTGCCATTGCAAAGGCTCAGGATCGACATTATACACACCTCCGAAGAACGGCATAACCAAGGAATCCCTTAAAGATAGGCAAACAGGGTATTATTTTAAAAACTATCATTAGCTATATACTATTTTTTTTTTTTTATCACTTGCATAAAGACGATGATGATGTTTCACTGATTGAAAATGTTTTCCTTAAAAAAAAAAATCTCCGACTATTTCCCTACGGAAAGTAGAAAATAGGACGACCCAAAAATGATGATTGCAGGATGTGTGGGAGAGCATGACAGCGAGGGCCTTAGAAAAGGAGAATGGTTGGATCGAGAACTGTGTCGAGACATTTTAGATACGAAAAACAACTAAATTGTACAAAATCGTTAAAATAAAAACATAATGAATGGTACAAACCTTTTTCTTATTCATAATTTTAGCCCCAGAATTACAGGGAACCTATTCTTTGACCCAGTGATAAATCAAGTGTATAATCAGCAATATAAAAAAAAATTGCTTGATGCTTAAATAAAAATGGTTGCTTAAGGAAAATCTATTCACGGTTAACTCTTAATTTATGTATACAAAAAACCTTGGAAATGAATGTCTCATCATTTATTTGCAGATAAGAAATAACCTTACAAATACGCAATATAACCTTATATTCATAAATTATTTATAATGAGGTCCCTTGTTATATATAGATATATGTTTTCTTTTATATACACAAACGGTAGGGAGGTTATGTAAGAGAAA
Organism: Arma custos; assembly: GCA_037127475.1. Lineage (NCBI taxonomy): Eukaryota > Metazoa > Arthropoda > Insecta > Hemiptera > Pentatomidae > Arma > Arma custos. Next base: position 88,397,016 of record CM073760.1, on the reverse strand, counting down.
AGCAAACATATTCAGTACACTTAGAAGCTGCTCAGGTGGTCACGAATGCCAAAACAAAAGCCGTTATCTAATTACTTATTTGCAGAGCAATATGTTTTTAGAAGACTGCAATTATATTTAGCCAGATCAGGTAGGGACAGCGTGGTGGAGGTGGTGGTGGGAGATCTCGCAGCGCTCGATATGTAAACAATTTTTGTTGCCACAGCCATTTAATTGTCTGATGTGATCACGTGATTGCCGAGGCACAACGAACCCCGTTTGGGGAGGAATCGACGCTATAGTTAATCACCATACATAATGTTAATGGCGCTACGCATTTATTACCTAATAATTTAGGCAACAGGCCTCCGTAATATTAATAATGATAAACAAGATTTAGACTGGATTATATAAATTCTATTAAAAGATTTCCGAATTTATATTAAAGTTTAATAAAACATTTTACTCAACTATTCGGGCTAGTTCAACATTTACTAGACCAACGCTCAAGGTCCCAATTAATTACGAAATACTGATATATATGGATATTTGTAGGCCTATTTTGACTTACGGAGTATTTGGTAATCCAAAATCCTTGCTTTGTTGCGAATAAAGTCATCCATATTGACCTCAATGTCCTATTTGTTGGTGATTTGGGTCGATATCAATCCTTTTATGTCACGAACCTTCCTCTTCATTTCCCGATAATCCTCCTAAAACTCTTAAAAGAAGATGCCCTCGAGACGTTGTAACTGGAATCTGCTATTTGAGTACTACCATGGGTTAGTCTCTCTACTTGCCAGTATCATTCATTATATTTACTAGTTTTATTATTATAATACACATTCAAATATCAATAAATACAAATTTTTTAAATTGCTTAAATAAATATAAACATCATATTATTTTTAAGAACTTACAGGGGAGGAACGAAAAACTCAAATCATAAGCCAGACAAGTCTCCTCGATGTCTGTTATCTATAAATGTCTATTGTCTACATATGTCTATAACTGTTAAATTGTAAGTACAAATATAATATTTTAGTTTATTATAGTGTTAGAACTTTATTGTAATTATGATTAACAGAACTGAAACAACACTAAAGTTATTTATTAAGTCTTTTTAATAAAATATTACATAATATTTGGCGCCACATTCCTTATCTGACATGGAGTGTATTGGGTGATGACTAATTAGAATCGACTTTCTTTTATTTTTTTACTTTTTTTTAATTTATTAAAATTACCAATTTTTTCTTGATTTTGATAGATTTTGTTATTTTATGTTTGACTTTGATAGATTTTGAAATAAAACTTGCTTCATAATAAATCCAATTCTTAAAACTCCTAATTCTTTCCATGAATTCTAACAGGGAAAGATCATTGAAAGGGGATTTTTTTGTCTGGTAAAACCCGTGTACAATTTTGAAATTTATGTAACAGAGGAAAACTCGATAACACTTATAATATAATTAAAATTCGAAATTATCGATGGATTAACCAAGAGATAAACTTATAAAATTATAAAAGAAAATTTGGCATAGAATATAGATACTGTTTCCCGGTACTGAACCAATTTCGTTATTTTATGTTTTAATTTTGGCTTAGTTAGAGAAAGACAATCCCCACTACACAGGGCCCGGACGATGAGTGTTAATTTTTCTATGATATCGTACTGTGTCTGGTGTTCATTTGAAATTAAAAAAATAATGCTGTAGTAACCATACATTTTCTTTTTATAATAATAATCATGATAAAAATTATGAGACATATGCTAATTAATAGTTATTTATGCACCTTGGGACTAATGACGATAATTATTCCCTCAGTTGTAAGTTTCTCGCATTCGCTCGGGTACTACTACTACTAGTTTGTTCCAGAGCGAATGCGAGGTAAATTATCTTTACTCACGAGGCCAAGCCGAGGGAGTAATGTATTGCTGGAATAATGGTTAATTTAGTCCCGAGGGGCATACAAGATTTTATTTCCAGATGAAATGTAAAAAGGCTAACTATACGCTATAATATTTAATATTATGTTATGTTTTACATTAAATTCAAAAACTAAAATTAAATGTGCAATTATTACAATTTTGAATTGTTTAATTTTCAGCAATTGGATATTTACATTGGGAATGACCGGTGTGACCAACCCAACCCTGAACTTTTTCAGTACAAAACCTACATTATTTAGATGAATTAGGTTGTCATCTTTTTACTTTATTCCCTAGGGACTTTAGTCCTAATTAATTCAGTCAAAAACACATGTTTTTGTACCAGCTGGAGACAAAGTAATTTAGACATACATACTATTATTACTATATTGGTAAAATAGACTTATTTTTTCGCTTGATTGTTTCGATTTTTTTTTCTTAGGATTTGCTTTAGGGCGGGTTCTTTAAGAATTCGTTTTTTTTGCGTGCCAACCTTAGGTCATTAACGCCAGTGGATAATGGTGTTGTTGATATGTATACCTATAGTAAATATCTTATTGGATTTAATATTCATCCAATCCTTTATTTACTTAATCTGATAACATTTATTGGTAGATTAAAGCTCCCTTCAACCTCCCAGGTCAACCCCCCCCTCCCACAGCCGAATCCCCCACTGGACCCCGACCGGACCATAGACACCAGCGGCAGTCCCATCCGACAAACTCTCTTCACACATAAAAATTCGATATTTATCAGCCGGCAAATATATCATTGTTCTACAGGAAATCTATACTGTCCCCTATGGTAGACACTGATATTCCGACGAATTCGTGGAGTCATATTTTTGCCACCATATGGTACATTTATAAATTTATTATACGATATGATATTGTAAACCTATTGATGTAGATAGTTCTGTATCAATCTAAATTGGGGTGTATTTCTCAGGCTTAGCTATCCTTTCTTCACTATTGGTTGGTAAATTTTTATCAGTTAGCAAATATATTATATGTGGAAGAAAGTGGTCCGGGTAGAGGTCACAATGAATTTCTCGTAGAATTGGAGAAAAACTTTATTGAAGTTAATAACGTTTTTTAAACTCAATAAAGTTTTTCTCCAATTCTAAGAGAAATTCATTGTGACCTCTACCCAGACCACTTTCCACATAAATTATCAAGGTCAACAATTATCATTCAATACAAATATATTATACTTCAGCAATATACTTAACTTCCTAGTTTCAGAATGCCTGCATGTACAACCTTAATCATTTTCTATCCAGTGTTTTCAATTCAAACGATCCATGAAGTTAAGCAGTGGATATTATAATTTACGATTGGGGATCTTACTGACAGAAGCCCCTATGTAACACAGCTGCGGATCTATTCAGGGAGCAAGCTTACTGCTCTCGTCAAGAGCTGTTGGAAGTCTTGAAAATGTCTCGATACGTTAAAAGCCAGAATAGCTGGAAGATATGCCGTATAGATAGGCCGTATACAATGAAGAAAAGCAATATAAGTAGGCTCTCAAAGTAAAACTTCAACTAATTAAGGCGAGCGCCTATAAAAATAAACTCGGACTAATTTAAAATACACCTTATAGTAACAATACTTGAGAATAACTGGGATAAACTATTTAATAAATATTTTGGGTAACTTGGCACATCTCAAGATTTCAACTGTTTAACTGTTATTTTGAAATAGGCCATTTATTATTTATAATACAGAATTAAAACTATTGACACATATAGTTCTTCCTCCCTCATAGAAAATTACCTCTGGATCTTAAGTACTACTACAGCTAGGTCCGCCTATGCTATTATCATACCTGAATAATAATTGGAAAATAAGAAATATATGAAATGGAGTAACCTAATCAACGTTAGACTATTTTCTTCATCCTCTACATGGCAGAAAGTTAGAGATAGTCGGAGAGAGGATCCGAAGTACAAGTCTTTGAAAGAAGAAGATGAAAAGTGATATCACATCCAGCTTCTTTTCATTTTTCTTTAATATTATAACACCTGTGATTGTATACCTTGTACAAAAATAAAATTATCCAAATAAAAATAAAATGTTTTAAATGCTTTTATTTTTCTTCGAGTATAAGGCAGGACTATGTTTAATAAAAAAACACAGTAAATACATTAATTTTTTTATAAAATATATATGTATATATATATATATATATATATATATATATATATATATATATATATATATATATATATCACTTCAACTCGTAAATCCTTTCTTTCCCGCTACAGAAAAAGTGTCCTGGTGATGAAATCAATGTATTTATTTCACACCAACATACGAATTTTTTAATCTCCTTTTTTTAACTATTTGGGCCAACTATTTTTAAGACGGCTTAAAAGGGTAAAGGACAGAGAGACCCATTGAAGACATTTAATGAGACGGGAGATAATGAACATTAAAATAAACGAGCAGTTGGAAGAGAATCGGCCGACTGCGCAGTAGTCATTGCCTAGGCTATATCGGCACTCAACAGTTTGGCAACTGCAGCACAACTCTTGATAGTCAGGCGTTCCTATCGCTGGTAGCAAATAGAAACACATGTAGATTACAGAATACTTCTTTGTTGTTTCCTTAAGTAAATATATACTTTGTTACAAGCTTTTATCGAATCAATGTGTTTCCTTTTTCTAATAATAAAATAATTAGTAGTAGTGAAATAGAGTCATGGAAATAATTTAATTGAGAAAGGAATAAATAGCAAAATACACCATGACTAATTTACAATTGAGTGTGATCTAAAAACCATCTCCCAGCGCAATCGTTGTCCTAGAAACTGTATAGTCTCTATTATCTAGTGAGCCCCAGACCCACAGTTGTGGTGGACAGGTTTTTTTTAAAAATTAATATACACCTTTTAGTCAAAATACTTGAGAACCTTTGGAGTTCTGAGAATTGTCAAATATCATATATAATAATTACATTATAACTATGTATAATAATTTTCAATTACTGTTACATTTTTTTATTAATTCCTTGTAACATAGTTAAATGAGTAGTTAGTGACGAACCAAACCGGGCCCCCTCTCCCCCTCGACAGCCCTGAAGAAGACCTGCAATGTGGGTCAAAACGTCGGATTTTTAATTAGCATTTCTTCCTACTTAAGAGAAATTCCTGGACCTCCACCCGGACCATTTTCTTCCACATATATTCTTAATAACCTTAAACTGGATTGTTTCCAAAGGAAACGTCAAAAGATATTTACTTTTCTTTTTACATTTGGTTTTTCACCGTTCTTAAATAGCTTTATTTAGGCATTAAGGGTATTGAGCTCGCATATCAGGCACTTACGCTACCTGGCCGAGGCACCAAGGTTCTCACTCCATCAGAACTCATTAGGCCTCTTAAAATGGTAACTTCAGAGAGATGGCAAGCCATGTGGAAAGAAAGTCATCCTAGTAAACTAAAAAGTATTAAAAATACAATAAGTGCATAAGTCTATGTGCTGGCGCTGCAGCCGTTCAGAGTAGGTTGTCCTGGCCCGCCTGAGGTTGGTCTACACTCGGCTCACTCATTCAATAATTACAAAAAAACACCTCCTTCATGTTAAACATATTTTTGTAGAATGTAATTATTACCTATCAACAATGAACAAAATAGGACTAGTCTCAAATTTATCGAAGGCGCTTGTGACAACGAAGCTACCGATTAAGTTTTTTCAGTTATTGAAAGCACATCGCCTACTGTCTTAATTATAGCATTATCTCAAATCGTATTTCAATTTTCTCCATTCTCCAGTTTGAATGTGTGTATTGCGTGTGTGTGAGTATTTTGAATGAGTTTGAGCGTGCGTTATTTATTTACATTATATACCAAAACTTAATAAAGCGAAACAAAGGCGTTGATGACCTAAGGGGTCTTTCGTCTTTAAACATCAACAAACTACCAAACAATAGTATTGCTTTATTCAAAACGTACTAACAATGCCTTACCAATCCATACCTTATTGGAATGTTAAATATTTAATAAATTATCTAAGTGTCCAACAGACGTTCAGAGAAATCGAAATCCTCACGATATTTCGAACAAAATGCTCTACACAATACTTTAGTTCTACCTTGAATGTGGACATCTTAGCTTACATATCATCCATCTAATACTCGAATCTTTTATTTATAAATTGTTTCATAAATTCGCAGAGGCAGTCTCCACTATGAGACCCAAACGCCGGACTAATTCTACAATTGAGTGTTATGCTTCAAATGATTCATGAATTTAGAACTGAATTATGCATTATTATGGTGCATTTTAACAAAGGATGCGGGAGTTGGTACTTGCTCTCATCTCTGGTAAGCTAGTCTATCGGACCTGCACAAAAAACAGACATATACACAGCTTAAAATGTAATGAGTAATGAGCGGTAAAAATTTAATCATGAATTTGATTAAAAATTGACCACATATTTTTTATCGCATTCTATCGGCACTGTAATTCCAAAGAACGGTCCACCCTACACCAGACATGGACCATCAGTCAATTTTAGATCCACGATCAATCTAATAGTGAGGTAACGCAAAGCAACTATCGGAATTTCGAAAATACTATATCATTATAATATCAGCTCAATAATATTTATAAGTGTTTGCCTTTATAGGATGAAGTGCGGTAAAACATTAAAATATAAAAATAGAATAAACTATTAACAATAGATAAATATAATTTAATTAAAAAACTGTGTTGCATTTCTTATATGAAAAAATCAAGTCCTCATTGGAATATACAATTTGTAAGTTAAATGTCCTTCAGAAATATATTTCAACTTCAATAATTTCAAAATCTAAAATTTTCATTGTTCTTTAATAATTTATAGAAAACTACCAAGCACTCAAAATCTTTTTAAGTCAAACAAATTTTCTAAGCTTTTCGTTCTTTACATTAATATAAAAAATCGAGAATTGGCCATTTTATGAATTTATTTTTCCCACAATGGCGGAAATTAATTTACCAACGAAGATTATCTATCATAGCAGATTATAAGGAAACAAATATATACCACAACAGTTGGTTTTTTCATTTTGTTGTTTTCCCTTGGGCTCAACACAGTGATTGTACAGTTAGTGATTGAACCGTTTCAAATACAACGGTTGTACAAGGAGCTGAGTCATCCGAGATCACGCTCAACCGCAATGATTTATCTCCATTGCGCTATACTCACTGTACGTTATAATGCTTCCGAACAATTATTTCAATAACAAATTGTGCAAGACTTTGACATTATGCAATTGACAATTAGACAAACAGATGTCATATTGAAGCTAGTTAAGTGCCCCATAAAGTAGTTTATTATGATCATATCCTCTGGAAGAATGGGTCGTTTCTTGTGTTGAAACCATAAAACCTCTAAGTCGTGTTTACAATTATGTACGTGTTTAAGATTACAATTACAGATGTCTATAACCATTTTAACTCAAACTAGCTAAATCTATACATATATAAATGAATGTATGTGTGTTTGTCCTTTATGCATTACTACACCAACCATCCGATTGTCATGAAACTTTGGGAAGTTGGTCAGTACACTCTAGGGAAGGTTTCTACCAACTTTTTTTTCTTATTTTATTTTATTTTTTTGGATTTGAAAAAAAACGTAATCGACCTTTTTTAAAGAAGATTTAATTTTCTACAATTTGAGCCCAACCACAGCTCTGTAGATCTAATAGAACCTGAGTTCAGTCCTATCCTGTATCAAATACCCGGAATCTTATCTATATATATAAAAATCTCCTGTCACGGGCTAATCTCCGAAACTACTGGACCGATTTTAATCGAATTTTGGATGAGATACGTAACATTGTCCAACTTAAAATATAGGCTATATTTTATTTAGATTAACGACAGAAAACCATGAAATTTTCAGTAATCGTGTTCTTTTGGCAGCGAAAAATGCTGATTTTGACGAAATTAACTGTTGTTACCAGGTGATCTAATTTCCTTTAAATCCATCAATAATATTGATGATGAAAACCAAGCTGTAAATTATCCAACTGAATTTTTAAATTCTCTCGATATACTAGGAATGCCAACATACAATCTTCGGCTGAATATTGGTTCACCTATTATTTTTCTGCGAAGTTTGAATCCACCTACATTATGCGATGGTACACGTTTGGTCATCAAAAATATTACCGGAAATGTTATTGAAGCAGCCATGTTGACTGAAATATTTAAAAGAGAAATCGTCTTATTGGAACGTATATCAATGATACCATCAGAACCCTTAATACCGTTCAAAAGACTTGAATTTGATATATGCTTGGGTTTCGCTATGCCCATCAACACGTCTCAAGGCGAGACAATGTCCGTTTGCGGTTTGGACTTAAAAAAATCTATGTTTCTCCCATGACAATTATATGTTGCATGCTCACGTATTAGTAAATCATCTAATATATTTGTATTAGCAACGGACAGATTAACAGAAAAATTTGTGCATCGATTAGCACTCAATTAAATTGAAATAAATATTTATAATTTAATAAAATATTAATAGCCATAATTAGAAATCAACCATTATATACCTCATTCATTAAACTCATGTTTATATTTTATCAGTTATGAGTGTTGTATATTATTTATTTAACTTTATATAATATAGTTATATATAAGATGAATAAAATGTAAAATCAAAAATCTATTTAATTCATTTTTTCATTAATTCAATATTCCTTTTAAATTCAAATTTTAACAAACTATGTATTATAACAGCCTCAGCAAAGCGTGGCCGGGTCAGCTATTAATCTATAAATTAGTTATTATTAAATATTATTATAGCTGGAAGAGGAAATTAGATAATCATTGCCAAAATATTTTAAAATACCACTATTTTTTGTTCCATGAAATTTTTTTAAAACTTTACTTTAAAAAATATTGTTTCTACGTCTTAAAAAGTTTGTAAGATATTGAGCATTGAATGAAAAATTAGCAAACACGGTATTTTTTTCTATTGAATATATTGCTTTAACTTCCGATGATTGAAATATTTCAATTTTTATTTTTAAAGACATTTTTTGTTCCTGTTTTGTAGTCTAAAAGTATATTTATTTGTTCAAGTAACAAAAAAATAAAAACAACGAATTTTTTTAAATTTTCCCTGTTCTAACTGGGCTCATAGCTAAGTAAAAACAGGGTGCTATTTCAGGAATCCTTTGTTATTGTTAACCTTGCTGATAATAGGGTAAGGTACTAAATCATTTTGAGTTCTTAGAAGGTACTATTATTAATGTAGACGTCCTGAATTCCATCGTCAAAGGTCCGTTACCTTTGATTACAATTGATTAACGGCTTTAAATAATTCGAAAAGCATAAAGACGAAATGCCCTACCGGTGACCAATTTACCAGGTTAAAAAAACTTGTAATTTGTTCTTTTAGTTTCCAATAAAATAAAAATCACATCCAATATATTTTATCACTGCTATATTCAGGTCCTCGTTAATCGATATTGTTGTTGGATTTATATTGCATCGACATAGAGTTGGTTACTTGTTTGTTAGCGAATTTCGTTACTAAGTTACTTAACACAACATTAATCTACATATTAATGTGTTTGAGAAACGATTGAAGCGAATAACGAACTGCGGTCTAATATTTGTCCTCGGTACCCTGCGTACACGTGTTTTACCTTTACGACAAGTTAAAGTGGCTCTTCCCTTCCACCCATAGACAATATTTCCTCGGTTCATTCTTCTGTAAATCCATCATCTTTCAGTACCCATCCTATATCTACAGTCACCTTCAATTCAATTCCTCAATCTAGCAACAGCACGCACTAGTTCCTGCCTTTCTGATTTTTATGCCCGTTCACACAGGAACAAAACATTCAATCGTTCCTATTTCGCCTCTTCCACCACTATCTGGAACCAATGCTCTTCTACTATCCGGTATTCTTCTTCCCTTTCCTCATTTAACCCTTGCTTTTACTACTTATACTATATGGATCAGTATTTAATAATGATTTTATTGTTTAGTATTTTTTCATGTAACTTCTTAACATTTTCTTTTTTTATTTACTGTTAGTTATTTATTCTCTCTTTCTCATTTGTCATACAATATATTTTTTTTGTTCGTATTCACTTTTTAGGCACTTATGTAATTATCTCAAGATTTTAATTATGTAGCCTTCTGGCTAAATGTATATTATGTTTCTTTTTCTCTACATGTAAGTTATTCTAAAGGGAACTAGTCCCAGAATAAAGTTACTTTCTATTATATTGTAAATAGAAATTTAAATTCAATAATAAATTTAAACAATTACCTAACAAAGCCTAGTAGTTTATGTCATAAGTGAACCACAAATCATTCAAGTGGAAACGAAACACAAAATTCGTGAGCAGGTCGAAAGAGAAATACTATTGGTTGGAGTCGTGTATTGAACAACAGAATTCCACTTCTGCAATAAGTTTACCAAAACAAGTTTGACATAACGATAAAAACATTTGTCATAAACTAGCAATAAACTAGGTGTTATTATGATCATATACCTTAACATAAAACTTTTTGATAAGGCTTTATAAACGTCATAATCTACTAATTATTTTAAAATGAATGCTTAATCATAGATCATAAGACAAATAACAAGTGACGTATTACTTTAAACATGATATTTAGATTAGCATTTAATAATGATCCGATTAACAATGTAAAACAGTTCTTATTTTTAATTGGTTGCGATAACTATTTAATTACATTGCCCGATATAATTAACAACAATACACCGTACGTATTTCTCACTTGTTTACAGATTAGATGTAATCTATCTTCGTCTTCATTAGGAACTCTAGTATTTTTAATTACGAATACCAAGGTTTATTATGTTAATTTATTTTTTTTTGTTCGCGTGTTGTACAGTTGATAGGCTAAATATATATTTGTCGACTTAAGAGTGTTGTACAGATGGAATCATAACACAATGTATCATATCGTGTTTATTTCATTAAAAAAATATCTTAACTGCAGCTGTAAATTACTTGAATATTTGTTATCACTGAACGTCAACGAAATCAGTACAACTCACAGTTCACAAACTCGGATTTACAGAAGTTATAAGCAATATTTTTTCAAAACGAGTATTTCTCACTGTATTAGTCTCAATATTCACGATTTTAACTACATATTGTATTATCTGAACTTCATATTTTAATGATAAATCAGGATTTGTTGTGGACCATTTTAAAAAGATTTTAAAGGAGCTTAGTTATTAGTTGTTAAATGAGAATTTGTATGTAATTAGAAAAATGTAGTTTTTCGATTTATTTGCTAACTAAATATTCCTTCTCCTATGGATTTTTTTTATTTTGTTTGTTTATAAAGGCGTTGAACCATTAGATCATCAACCTACCTGTAGTTTGCTATGTTAACTGTAGCTGAATCCTCATACAAGACTGAAAAGACAAGAAACTGCTCGCCGTTTTTCCCTACTTCAACATTTACTGGACAAACGTTCAAAGCTCCCAATTAATTACAAAAGACTCATTTACATGACAGTTATCAGACCTATTTGGACATACGGAGTTGAGCTTTGGGGCTCTTCTAAGCCATCCAATTCATCTCGTATCCAATCCTAACAATCCAAATTCCTTCGTAAAATCCTCAATGCTCCAATTATGTCACAAAAAAACTCATCCATCATGATCTTAATATCCCATATGTTGCTGATTTGGCCCAAACTAGATACCTATCCTTTCATGAAAAGCTCCATACACACTTGAATCCGCTAGTCTCTCAACTTGCTTCCCATATTATTCCTGATAACCCCCGAGGCATCTGATAAGAAGATGACCTCGAGGACCTTCTACCATAGAACTTTATTGGACTGCTATCAATGGATAGTTTCTCCACAAGTGTTTCTTTTTTCATGTCCTTTGTTCATACGGCAGATTTACTTGATGTAATGTAATTACAGTTGTAAATATCAATAAATTATTCTAAAAAAAAACAAAAAAAAAAACTGTAGCTGAATAACACACACAAGCTCATTATACACATACCATAACTTGGACAAACATACCATAGCCGGGGCTTGGATTCAGATTGGATCATGGAGAAAATTCAGATACAATTTATGGAAAAACTTCAAGATGCAGTTTCAAAAACTTGGATACCGACATGGAGTTAGCTTCGTTCTCACCAAGTGACAACCGTAATAATAATTAAAAAATGTTATTAATTTAAATTATTATTATATTGTAATTTTTTTTCAAGCTAGTTTAGCGTTTTGCCCATTTTTGTCACCAATTAGACTAAGCCTCGGATCGATGACCTGTAGACCGCTTTCTTCATTAGAACATCACTTGTTTGAGAGAAGTTTTCTCGTGGGAAAAATCAGACGGTCGGGAATCACCGGCTGACAATTCGTGTTCCTTTTTCGAGTCGTGTTTTTCAAATGCATCCAGTAACGAGATAATCCAACGTGGTGAAATAATTCAACAATCAAATTTAGTATCAATAAATATACACGGAATATTGGAATTACTCACTTCATTCCCTTATGTTTGAAGCGCCTTTATTCTAGACAAAAACAATCATTATAAGTACATATATTTCAGAAAAATGTAATAATTGTAACGTTATTTATTTTTTGTCTATGGGGATTTTCTTTTAGTTGGTTATATAAAATATTCATTTACTTAGCACACAAGATGTTTAGACAAAATTATTGAATGAAAATATTTAATATTACATTTTTTCCGATACTTCGGACTAGATTTAATTGATAAACGTTTAATTTGGAACCCTAAACTTAGAGTAAAACGATAAGCTAAACTGCTAAAACTGCTCGCCGTTTTCAGACTACTTAAACACTTACTAGAAAAACGCTCTAAGCTCCCAATTAATTATAGATGTCTCACTTTTTTAAATTAATGGCTCGACAGGTGCTGAAGCTGCCCTTGGCCCTCTCTACTGCCTTTTCCCAATCATTGCGGTCAGCGGAAAGTCTGCTGGACGGAGTGTGAGGTTGGAGTAACCTTCCTCATGTCCTCAGATACCGCGTTCTTCCACCTTCTCTTTGGTCTTCCACGTGGTCTTACTCCGTTTGGGATTCCATAGTATAGTTGCTTGGCTGCTCTGCTATCATCCATCCTGGTCAAATGCCCATACCATTTCAAATGCTGAATCCGCACGAAATGGGAAACTCGGAGGTCGTCGTATAAGTCGTAGATCTCTTTGTTCTTTCACAAGCGGTACGCACCATTTTCTCTGATTGGTCCTAGGATGCGTCTCAGCACTTTTCTTTCAAGCCTGTCCATCTTTTCAGCGAGGCATTTGCCTAAGGTCCAGATTGCACAAGCGTAGGTTAGCACAGTTCGAATGATGGTCTTATACAGGATCATTTGGAACCCCAACAATTTACTGCGGAGGAAATGTCTTAAAGAAAAATATGCTTTGTTAGCGCCTAATATGCGGATTTGAATTTCCTCCCCTTGGATGTAGACAAGGTATTTAAAAATGGACACGCACTGGAACGAATAATTCCCCATTACATAGCGCTTTGGCGGGTTTAGAGGTGTCTTCTTTCTGAGAACCATTCATTTAGATTTTCCTTCGTTTATGAAAAGTCCCATTCTCCCTGCTTCTTTGTTTAGTCCTTCATATGCCTTCTTTATAGCCTTGATAACCAAGCACTTGATTCATCTTGCCAAAACTTGTACCTGACTGATTGATTTCGTCTCTTTAAACCATAACATTGAGAGATATTAGGGATATATTAGGGAAGTATTGGAACCTTACTGTACCTTTCTACTTCTATTATTACACATCTAATAAATCATTGAATATTATATCATTGGGTATTATTATTTTATGGTGTTAATATGTCATTAACAAGGATATTTGCTTTACAACAAGAAGATTAGTTAAGCAGGTCAGGCAGTCCTTCGCACGTCTACATTTGTATGCTGGTAAGCCTTTAAGTTTATAGTCAACAACTTCGTCCTAAGGCCAAAAAAAATGAAGGCATAATAATGTAGTCAGTGACCTCATTGCAATATATGGGTTAATCATCTGATTAATTTTTATTTTATTGCATTTAATTTTTGGAAAATTGTTTTTTAGAAAGTTTAATAAGAATCAAGATTGTAAAAATGCGAGAATCAACATGAAAATTCGAGACATTAAATTTATTTTCTATTTAACTTGCCGTTTGCTGTAAAACTGATACTTAATACAGTTAATAAAAAAGTAAAAGTATGAATTCAGAAGCAGTTCTCATTTTAGGGACAAGTTTTAGACCTCTACAACTTTTACTCTACTAGTTAATTCTTGTCTGATTTTCCCTCACGATTAAGAAACATTTATTCATATTAAAATTTTAGACATAAAATCACTATAAGATCATTTTATTTTAGAATTCCTAAAGCTACTAATATGTATTATTCATAAAGAATAACTGAAAAGAAAACTGCATTAAGGTAAACCATTTTTCCAATATAGTGAAATACCGTAGATTAATAATATTCGATGTTACTGCTGAAATATGAATGAAATAGTTATAGGCTTAGGCGGGATGGTTTTCTACTTACTAAATGGTGACAAATTCAGACAAACGGTCTCAAAAATCTGTGTGCTCCTTGGCATGAACAGGAAAATGATTAAAAATACTCGTGCCGCGATATTAACTGGAATATGTCTTTCCTCTTAAGAGCTATTTACCAATGTGGAAGAAGAAGTCATGAGCAAGAGGAGTATATTAATGTAGCACTCAAATTCTGCTAAAAAGGTGAAGGAAGAGACCTGTCATTGATATTAGTGCTTTACCACTACAATCAATGAACGGTAGAGACTGGAATGTTTTAATGACAATTTTTCTTCAGAGATTATTATTTGGCATGAATTTGGAAACTATTGTAACACCTTGACTAAGTAGGAAGTCCAAACAGTTCTGTTTCATTAATGTGGAGATTCACATCAATCAAAAAGCATTATTTGGCTGTAAATCATACATCTTCACGGCAGTAACTGCCTTCAACTTACAAGGTTTATAAGTCTGGAAGTTTGTTTGTTTCTGGCCGCCAAGACCACGCAGGAGCTGCAGATCCTTCGGCCCTTGCACGATGCATCATATCTTGCGCGTATGGACGCCGGTAGCTTCGTGCCCAGACTCGCCATCGTGAGCTGATATAAATTATCGGAAGAAAGTAGCGTTGGGAAGGTATAAGCAGCACGGCGACATTTTTTCGTCTAGGCGATCCCTGATCACTATCGGACCATCGCTGCCCTATCACGACCTCCCTTCACTGCGAGCACATTATTCACGTAATGAGTCTTCCGTTTGTTGTAATCAACGCTCAGTTCATGTTTAATTTATTTCTTTTCTAACAGTTCGAGGTGCAAGAGTTTATTATACTGAATAACATTAAGTGCCCCTGATATGATAATGCACTGAAGCGTTATGCTAAAGATCGAGGTGCACTGCCGTAAACTGCAACAACCTGGAAAGATATATAAATAAATTTAAGTTGTGGTTAGTAGTCTTGTTACCTAAAATCGTTTGTTAAACAGGTTGTTCAACGTCGTATCTATATTTATTTTATGTATTTAATTAACCCCTTAAAATACCACTAGGTAAAGAAAGATACTTCATGTTGTAGATTTTATGGAATCTCCTTTACTACCCGTGCCATGTATGAATTAAACCTATCATACAATTAACTAAGATGTTATAGTTAATTGGATAAAATATGAGAGCGCAATGATAAATGACCGATAAGTTGAAATAAGCCCCACAAATACTCGTTGGAGGAACTGTAAATACTACAAATAGTACTAATAGCTTCAGGAAAAACCCCCGAGAGAACCAAACAAAATAATTAGTGGCCTCTCTAAAAATATCTTGATTCAGTTTCAGAGTCCAATACGCAACTGTATATATAAAACTATTTAAGGCTTCAATAAGGGTTAAAATAACTAAAACAGATTTTCGAAGAACCCTTTCAGATAGCGGCAACCATATGGAGTTTACACTAGAAATTCAGAAGAACACTACCAGACTAGATGTCACAGGAACCTAATGTGAATTATTTTTGAAGCAATGGAGGCTGTACTAAGAGCAATTTATTGCCAATAAGTAGAGAATAATATCTCTTACGCTCAAATAAAATGGAAGAGATGAAAAAAAGAGAGATACTTAGAACTTATAAACAGAATAAGAAAATGAGACCTGCAGGTAGATTTCATTTTATCATACAACATTTACCTCATCTACTGATAAATCTTAACATCATAATGTATAGTAAGTATTTTATGGCAGTTTTTATATCTTAATCGATAACTGCAGATAGGTACTTTTCAAAATTTCACAAGAAGGATGAAAAAAGAGATCTTGCTCTGGACCAGTTCCTTACCTGCAGTAAACAAAATATTGTTACGGGCTACTGTGTATTAAAATGAATTAAACAATTCCTTAAATTAAAGATACTAAAGTTTATTAACACAAGTGATGAAAAGGATACAATTAAATTATTAACAATTAAATTATTAGACTAATATAAATTTACAATAACAATATTCTAAATATTTATTATCTAGGCCTAACTCCTATTTAATTATTACAATAATCTAAGATATTACTAATTCTAAATGACTTAACCATTTACATAAATTTGTATGAATATTATAAAATTACACTACAATTTATTACTACTAATTAACACTTACAGTTCACTAGTCCACCGACCGTAAGATTCTCCAAGTATGACAAACTGACACACAGTAACAAACAAAAACAGTTTATTACACTCGCGAGACTGTCACAGTTCACTGATAAACTTATTAACTGGCCGGTTCAACACTGACTAGTTTATCACACTGACACTCACTTATTACAGATCTTCACTGCGCGTGGTCTACTCTCAGACTGACTCGCTCGAGGCGAGGGAGGTATTTAAATAGGCAAGGCCGAACATTCTAGAACACGGAAGTAGGGAAAGAATATTCTGGAAATGTCGAGAATCTTCTCGAACATCTCCTTTGTCGGAAGGCATTAAGAAGGTTCTAATCCTATTTTAACTTCTCCCGCCGACAGCTCAAGGCACTAATCCCTTGCTTCCGTCTTCCTGTCTGTGACCGTAACACTGCCCCCTCCTTAGAAGTGCTCTGCCCCAGAGCATAGTCCGGAGAAATCGGGCATTTATGAGCTTCTACTGATGGAAACGCACTTTCTTTCCAGGGGTTGAACGTGCACACCAATATGGCAACTCCAGAGTTGGCGAATGTCCGTTCGATCATGTCCCTGACAACCTTCCACTCCAGGCCGTCATATCCACAGCCCAACTTCGGAATGGCAAGCTTGGTGACACGCAGTATCAGAAGCTTACTCCGTAGGTCGTCGAGGCTTCACCGCAGTGCGTCATATGTCGGCTTCTGATCAGTGGCACGCTTGGTAACCAAGTAAAACAGGTGTCGACCTTCGTGCGTGTGGTGGAGTGCCTTCCCGACACTCGGTCCTTGGTGTTCTAGCTTCTCAGTTCCGCCGAACTTCTTCCTGAAGACCGTTGCAATCCCTCGAGAAGTCCTCAGATCCTCGGCAACGCAATGGGCCAGAGAATAGTCCACTGGAAGAGAAGATATCCCTGTAGATTACCTGAGTTACTCCACGGAATCCTGGTACCTTAGTATTTGCAACTGGGTCATTATTTGTCTCCACGTTGTTTAGGTACCTGACCTGCTGGTCTTCTGCCGGGCCATGGTCTCCTTTGTACGGGGCCAGTCTATTGAAATGGACTACCTTGGGTTTTCCTTTAGGCTGCTTCCTGATCCTATATATGACGTCGTTGATCCTCTTGACGATCTCAAACGGGCCGTCCCAGGAGTTCTGCAGTTTAGGTGAGTAGCCTCGCCTTCTTCGAGGATCATGTAGCCAGACCGAATCTCCAGGTTGGTAGCCACCTTTCTCAGCCCTGACGTCGCAACGCTCCTTCATTCTGTCACTTGCTCCCTGGATGTTTGTGCGAACCTTCTCGTGGTTATTATCCATTCGCTTCCGTAGATCAGTGACGTACTCTTCTCCGGCAACTTCCTCTTTAGGCTTGAACCCGCATTGCAGATCGCAAGGCAAACGAAGTTCTCTGCCGAACACCACATTTGCGGGAGTCTGCCCCGTTGCCTCACTGACTGAACTGCGGTAGGCCAGCAGGAACAGGTGAAGATACTGGTTCCAGTCTCGCTGATGGTCCGAGACCACTTTAGACAAATATCGACCCATAGTCCTGTTCATGCGCTCCACCATGCCATCGGATTGAGGGTGAAGAGGTGTCGTCCTGGTCTTCCGTATTCCCAGTGCACATCCCGGAGAAGACTGCAGACTCGAAGTTTCGTCCCTGGTCAGCGTGATATTCCATGGGTACTCCAAACCTACTGACGAGCTGCTTCATAAGTACGTCCACAACCGTGACTGCCTCCTGATTCGGAAGGGCGTAAGCTTCCACCCATTTGGAAAAGTAGTCCATGGCCACGAGAATATACCGGTTACCTTCATCCGTCACAGGGAAAGGGCCAGCGATGTCAATTGCTATTCTCTCAAACGGTGCTCCCACCTTGTACTTCTTCATTGGGGCCTTCTTACTTCTTATGGGTCCGTTAGAAGCCGCACAAGTCGCACAACGCCAGCACCAGTCCAACACATCGTTCTTAACGTTTTCCCAGTAAAAGAGTTCACGTACCTTTTGCAATGTACGGTGAACTCCGAGGTGGCCGCCAGATACTCCGTCATGAAGTTCCCTGAGTACTTCGGGCACTTTACTCTTTGGAACGATGAGCTGTAGTCTACGCTGAACTCCTTCCGCGTTCTCCAATGCCCTTTTCAGCAGCCCTTTGTCCACTAGAATGGAGTCCCATTGGGCCCAGTAAGTCTTTACATTCTTTGACATTGGAGCAACATCCTGCCAGGTTGGTATTCCTTGCCCTGATAATTTCCATTGCTTTATTTGTTTCAAGTCCGGGTCCTCGTCCTGTTCCTTTGACACCTCTGCATCCTACCAACTGTCCAGGACCACCGTTGTCCTCAACACTGGTTTCCTGCTTTTCTTCTTGTCGAGGACAGTGCCTGCAGTCTTCGTCACAAGGCCTCCTTGAGAGCGCATCCGCATTTATGTGACTCGTTCCAGCACGATGAGCAGATTCAAAGTCATTCTACTCTTGAAGGCGCTCTATCCACCTAGGCACTTGCCCCTCTGATGACTTGAATCGTAGCAGCCACATTAGCGCCGCGTGGTCCGTTCTCAGGTGGAACCTTCTTCCATATAGATATTTATGGAAATGTTCTATGGATTTTAATACTGCTAGAAGCTCTTTCCTTGTGACACAGTAGTTGCGTTCCGGAGCTGAGAGTGCTTTACTGAAGTATCCAATAACCCTTTCCTCTCCGTCTTGGAGCTGAGATAGGACGGTTCCAATAGCGGTGTTTCTGGCATCTGTGTCAAGTATGAACTTGCCCTCGGGACGTGGATAGCTCAGAATAGGAGCACTACTCAACTTGTTCTTCAACTCCTCGAAGGATGTCTGACACTCGTGATCCCAATGGAAAGTCCGTTTTTCCTCGTTAAGCCTGGTAAGAGGTTTTGCGATGTTAGCTAATCCTTTCACTAACTCCTGTAGTAGATGCAGAGCCCGAGGAAACTTCTCACTTGGTGCTTATCTCGAGGTACTGGCAAGTCGGTGATCGCTGTAATCTTGTCTGGGTCAACGGCAACTCCGTTCTCTGACACAACATGCCCCAGGTAGTTGACTTGCCTTCGGAAGAGATGACACTTCATTGGGTTCAATGTAAGGTTCGCTGCACGCAGTTGTTCGAAGACCTTCTCCAGATTCTTCAGATGGTGAGCGAAGGACTTTCCCAACACAATGATGTCATCTAAGTATACTAGGAAAATTTCCAAAGAGAGACCTCTTAACACGCTTTCCATCACCCTCTCAAATGTTGCAGGAGCATTGCAAAGCCCGAATGGTATTACTGTAAATTGCCAGAGTCCAGTTCCAATCGAGAACGCCGTCTTCTCGTAATCTTCAGGCGCCAATCCAACCTGCCAATATTCACTGCGGAGATCCAAAGTAGAGAAAAGTTTACACCTCTGTAGGGTGTCTAGCGGATCGTCAATCCTGGGCAGCGGATAACTGTATTTCTTGGTGACGTTGTTCGGAAGGCGGTAGTCTACGCAGAACCTGGTTGTGCCATCTTTCTTCTTCACCAATACAACAGGAGACATCCAGGGGCTACTCGAAGGCTCAATGACACCATCAGTCGCCATCTCCTTGATAATCTTCTCGGCGTCCTCCCGTTTGGCTAACGGTAGCCTCCGCAGGACCTGCCGGATGGGCTTAGCATCCCTGGTGTCAATTCTGTGCTGGATGATATCTGTTCTACCCCGTGGCCCTGGGCTGATCTCGAAAACCTCATTCCATCGGGTAATCATCTTCATCACTTCCTCGCTCTCTTCAGGTGAAAGTCCACGACATGATTCGTCCACAAATACTTTTAATTCTTCCAGCAGTCCTCGCAACTCGTTGGGATGACGTTGCAGCTGACGAACCACTGAGTTAGAGGTTGTACATTCCCCGACCGGTGTTCCTTTGTTCAGCGTTACTGGGAAGCTGTTCAGGTTCATTAGCCGAATCGGAGTGGTACGTCCGACCTTGATGAGAGACCTGGCAACCATTACGCCGCGTCCGATCTCCTGTTCTCCTTGCCTTCCAGGTTCAAGTAGCACACATTGACCCTCAGGTAGAGGTCCTTCGACCGTCCCATGCGTAATGATTTGGCTCCGTGCAGGTAAAGAGGTGTCTTCTAGTAAGCGCACTCGTGCGTAGATGTCCTTTCCCTGCTGAAGGATGACTTCTTCGTCTCCCAGCAGCGTCATAACACCTCTCGCAATATCCAGCTTGATTCCGTTTGCGATCATCAAGTCCTTGCCCAATAGGACATCTTCATCAATATCTGCCACGAGAGCGCGGTGTTTCAGATGTTGACTCCCGATGATGAAGGTGGCAACTGTCTCCCCGTAGACATTGGCTGGCTCTCCTGTGGCAGTCCGTAATGTCCAATTCGTTGGTAAGACCTTCTCAGCAGGAACTGTCTATGAGTTCAAGATAGTCATGGTTGCGCCGGTATCCAGTAGCAGACTTCGCAGCTGCCCGTTCACCATCCCATCAACGTAGAAGCTGTTTGTTCTGCTCCCTAATGACGCCACTCTGCTGGTCTTCCTGGGACCTCTGACGTTACGGGCTGATAGTTGTTCCTTCCCATCAACCCTACTTTGTTCATGTTGCTTTTCTTGCTTCTTGGATGGACACTTGCTTCTAGGGTGTCCAAGTTGGCCGCAGCTCCAACAGCGTATCTCCTTCTTACGGGTCTTTAGAGCCTCCAATACCTTTGTCACAATATCTTCGACGCTAGGGACCATATTAGGCTCCGCTTCTGCGGCTCGAACTCGCGCATGGCCCCGTACTGACTGTCTGACAGCCTCGAACTCCTTAGCCTGAGATAATGCGTCTCCCAAAGTTTTTGACCGGACGAGCTTCCTGCTTGTTGCATCTAGGGGTCCAGAAGTCCATCCAGAAATTTGTCGACAGCCAGGCTCAAGTAGACATCGTCGGTGACCGATGGGTAGGCATTCCTCACCAGCCGGACAATATCCGATTCCAATTCCTCAGCGTCCGTTGGTCTTCTGGATCCTACTTCTTAGCTGTGAGCGATAAAGCTGGTCCATGTGGCGGTGGTCGAAACGCATCTCCAGTCTTCTAATCAGCTCCCCGTAGTTAGACCGCTCCGTCATGGGCATCCCCTGCAGTACTCCCAGGGCGTCTCCCGCAAGACCAGGCACAACGCTGAAGCTTGAGTCTCTCTTGACCACCCGTGGATGGTATCGAACGTCTCGAAGAGAGTCATGTAGTCCTCCCACGGCGTCTTTCCGTCGAATACTGGAATGGTGTTGTGAGTTGGTGGCGTCCCAGCATTGACGGGCGTAATGGTTTTTTGAAGGCTGCCCTCGGAGAAACGGTCAGTGTCTTTCGTCGGTGGGTTGCTCTTACGACCCTCGAACGCTTCTACTCTTAGCCTAAGTTCGTTTTCAATTGAATTCAATTTTTCTCCTAACCTAGATTCTACATCAGCTACTGTGAGTAATTTAGACTCTAATGTATCCAATAAATCAATTTTTACAGTACCTAATTCATTACCTAGCTTATTTTCTACATTGCTTAATTCATTACCTAGCTTATTTTCTACACATCTTAATTACTTTTTCAAAAGTTGCAGACAACTTGCTTAAATCAGTCTCAGACAGAACGTCATCTGGATTTTCCCCTAACTCTACAAAAAAATTGACGCAAGCGATGTTGCAGTACACTTTTATTTCCGAAACAATCAAGATCACGTTCTTTTAACTCCCATTTCAAATCAGCATTTTTTAAATCTATTAATTTAACACTTTTAGAAGCCATTTTTCATACAGTAGCCCTGCAATTACAAAATGCAAAATAATAGCAATTACACAAGATCCCACTTCTGACACCAATTTTTTGGTATTAAAATGAATTAAACAATTACTTAAATTGAAGATACTAAAGTCTAATAACACAAGTGATAAAAAGGATACAATTAAATTATTAACAATTAAATTAGACTAGTATAAATTTACAATAACAATATTCTAAATATTTATTATCTAGACCTAACTCGTATTTAATTATTACAATAATCTAAGATATAACTAATTCTAAATGACTTAACTATTTACATAAATTTGTATGAATATTATAAAATTACACTACAATTTATTACTACTAATTAACACTTACAGTTCACTAGTCCACCGACCGTAAGATTCTCTAAGTATGAAAAATTGACACACAGTAACAAACAAAAACAGTTTAATACACTCGCGAGACTGTCACAGTTCACTGATACACTTATTACACTGGCCGATTCAACACTGACTAGTTCATCACACTGACACTCACTTATTACAGATCTTCACCGCGCGTGGTCTACTCTCAGACTGACTCGCTCGAGGCGAGGGAGGTATTTAAATAGTCAAGGCCGAACATTCTAGAACACGGAAGTAGGGAAAGAATATTCTGGAAAATTTCGAGAATCTTCTCGAACATCTCCTTTGTCGGAAGGCATTAAGAAGGTTCTAATCCTATTTTAACTTCTCCCGCCGACGGCTCAAGGCGCTAATCCCTTGCTTCCGTCTTCCTGTCTGTGACTGTAACAATATTGATAGGGCTGTCAAGACTGCCATCTTGCGGACAAGTGGCTTTTATCTTCTCACTGATGCTTAGTGCCTAATTAAAAATTTTAAAAACTAAAATCTCAAAGGTTGGACTAGTTGCCTTTCTGCAGTGAAAAGAAAGCAAGTGAAGTTTATATAATAATTTAGTTACTCAATCGAGAGTGACTGGATTAAGTAAATAACTGAATATATATATTTCAATGATCACAATATTAATAATTAAACCCAGGTATTGATCATTAATCATAAAAAATTGGTAAACACGCTTATGGAAAGGAGCCCGATTTAGAAAGTTTTTTGGGTATAAGAGCAAATTAATAGCAATAAGTAAAAAATTTAATTAATAGCAATAATTTTTCTATAATTACTCAATGGTATCCCAATATACCACTCCCTCCTCTCCTTACAATTCCCTCCTTACATCGATCTCCACCCTCCCAACATTAATGCTAAACGACCACCCCATCAGTTTCAACTCCTCCGTTAAAAACCTAGGCATTACCATTGACCAAAACCTTTCCTGGAAACCCCATGCCACCCAAATATCCCGACGATCAATTAGTTCCCTGAAATTATTCCATTGATCTCGGCATCTCCTTACACAATCTACCCGGAAGATCCTCAAGGGCCTCTCGAAAATGCTTGAGGGCCGATTAAAAAGAATAATGAACTGCGCTTTAAGATATGTCCTTGGTACTCCGAGGCGATCCCGGGTGTCACATCACTATGATGTGTTAAAGTGGCTCTTCCCTCCCATTCGTAGACGATATTTCCTTAGTGTTTTTCTATACCAATCCATTTACTCCCAACACCCTTCATATATCTATAGTTTCCTCCCATTCAAGTCCACTGTCCAGTACCACAAAACAAGATCTCGCCTTTCCGATCTATACATTCCTTCCCACAGATCTAAGGCATCGAGCGTTCCTTCCTCGCCCGCTCCACCACTGTGTGGAACTCAATCCCTCCTTTCATCCGCCATTCTTCTTCACTGGCTTCATTTAAATCCCTGCTTTTCCACCATCTCTTGGAATCCCAAGAAGATGCTCTCCAAGCAGGTCAAACTTCCGCTTGAACAAATTAGAATAGTAAACTCGATCTCGCTACCTAAGTGTTTTGTTTATTTTTCTAACAACAAAGAAGATACAGACTTTATAAATACTTTTTCGCATGCTATGCCATTCATTTATTTAGTTAGCCATTTCGTTATTAACTATTGTATTAATTTTATTTATTATTATTTTGTTAATATTAATATAATTACACTCGCGGACAAAAAACCGGTGCACCTAGAATTCTATGTGAAAAATGCAGATTAGAGCATTTTTCTGTTGCGTGAATTAATAACTATAGTTAGCCAGGTCAAAGCAGATTACTATCCTTTATACATTTACACAAAAGGTCTTAATTCTCTCGAGGATTGGGGATTAAATCTGAAAGATAAGGCATCGACTTCAATTCAGTTACTCTTCGGGTGACTTTTCAGACGCACTATCCAGTTTCTCTTTCCTACGGCAATATCCTTCCCATAGGAACTTTTTTAAGAGTACAAATTTTTTGCCACCTGAAGTAGTCGTCCGCATTATCGCTTTAATCGAAGACGGCTGAAGTCAACGTCATACGGCCAGAGTCCATGGAATTCCTGAAACAACCGTTCGCCGTGCAGTCTAGTGGTTCCGGGAAACTGGTAACTATGGCAGGATACCCGGATCAGGCCGTCCTAGGACGACCGACCCATGAGATGACCGATTTATTGCTGTTCAGACCCTGCCAAACCGTTTCCAATCAGCGGTTGAGACCTCCCACCGGCTCCGTGGGGCTCGGAGTACACATGTCAGCGAGCGGACAGTAAGGAGAAGGCTTGCTGAACTCAACTTGCATTCCAGAGTCCCCGCATCCGGCCCTCAACTCACCCCAGCGGACCGTAGAGTACGCCTCAACTTCCGTCGCGAACATGCTGCTTGGACTGTGGACGACTGGGCCCCTGTTCTTTTTCAGATGAATCCAGGTACAGCCTATATAGTGCAGATGGCCAAGTTAGAGTGTGGGAAGACGAGGAGAGCGATTTGCTCAGTGCAACATAACGGGAAGAGTGGTGTTCGGAGGAGGCTCCGTGATGGTTTGGGGAGGGATTTATTTAGAGGCTATGAAAGAGCTTTATGTGTTCCGGAGGCCAACCCTTGATGCAGGCACGTACATTCTAGAGGAATATGTGGTACCTTTTGCCCCGTTCATCGGCCCCAATTTCCTATTAATGCACGATAATGCACGGTCGCACATTGCACACGTGGTACGGGACTACCTGAACGAGGTCGGTATCCGAACCTTGGACTGGCCAGCTCGCAGCCCCGATCTCAACCCGATTGAACATGTTTGGGACCAACTTGGGACATCGATCCGGCGACAATTGAACCCGCCAAGCTGAGGACTGCTCTTGTACGCGACTGAGATCAGATCCCTCAAGAACGCATTGCCAACCTCATTAGAAGCATGCCTAGAAGATTCCAGGATGTCATCCGAGCAAGAGGAGGCAGGCAATACTCGATATTAAAGACTTGGATATCGAACAATAGAGGCTTTTTTTTTTTGTTAACAGTGAATTTAAGTGAACTTTCTTCTTTATTTTCGATTAAAGGTTTCTTTGTCTATTGAAGTTGTGTGTTTTTATCGTTCATTCCTCTTCGAGAATATATTCCTGATAAAAAGGTAAGAAAAGTTTGACCGTTTACCTGTTTGTATTCATTTTTTACGTAAATATGTATTTGCGCCGGGTTTTTTGTCCGCGAGTGTGTTTTCGACAACTAGTTAAAATCCTGTCAAGTTTCGTACTTTTTATTTATTTATTTTCTTATCTATTTCTATTTTTGTTATGTTTTGTCACTCTCGATTATTTCATGATTTGTATTATTATGAAGCCTTCTGGCCAGATGAATATTATTATTTTTATTTGTTCATTATTGTTATTCTAAAGGGACTTGGTCCCAGATTAAAGTTTGTTTTCTATTCTATTCTATAAATAAGCAGTTAGTATTTTAAAGGACATAACACATAACAATGTAAATATAGATACCGAGATACAATTACACATAGATCCTAAAACAATAACAGTTGGGCAGAAAAACCAACGAAGTATCTATCCGAATAAAGAAATAGAGTAGATTTTTGGGAGTAGTACAAAAAATATATTAAATGTCCCAAAAGATATCGAGAAAAAAAAATTAATTGCTCCTTTGAACAAAAGTTATAATTGATCGTTATTTTAATATCTTCTTTCCGTCATCTCATGGAATTTCAAGGCAATAAAGAAATTTTCCGAGACAGCCGTCGGGTGCGTGAACGGTTTTGGTTTATTACGTGTTTGTTGAGCGTTGGCTATTTGACCTTGCCCGCCACAGCCTTTGTAATCAAAGGGGGAGACATTATGCTATACAAGATCAGCGCCTCATGTTTTATTTACGTTGGATGGATATTTAAAAAACAAATTATATCGCGTGGTGTAAGTTTCACGAAACGATTATGCAACAGAACAGAAGAAGGTGAGTTTCTATCTTTTGTAGACATTTCGTGATGTTTTTTTCATAATAGTAGTGAGAAATCAAGGAGAAAAAACTTTTAATGAACAAAATAACTTTATCTCTAAAACTAAAGTACAAAATTGGAAATATCAAAATGGCGTGTAAAAGAGGAAAATATCGAGATCCCCAAAAAAACTCTATAATACCTACTCAATTCCCATGTGAATTTTCAGCCCAAATTAATTTTTGAGACAGCGAAAAAACAATAAATGTTATAATAGTTATAATAAACCAGAAGCGAGGAACATACATATGAGAACTCTATTAAAAGTTGAATTACGTTTTGTTGAAACCTCAATTTCTGAAAAAATAGAAGTAAACAAATTTTTCAATCCATTATAAAAACACTATCAGGGACCAGAGATTGGTACAGCGCTGAGCAGCCAAGCCGTAAGTCCTGATTTCAAACCCGGCAGTGACAGTTAATTTATTTATTTATCTGTTAACACTCAGTGGCATCTGGAGACCTCCTTGGGTTCACCCAGCCTCTAAAAAGTGGATACTCTTAATTGGTGGAAATCTGACGGTTGAGCGTGATCTAGGACAAATCACCTCCCAACACAACCTTCCTAGAAACTGTACACTCTCTAACACGTACTGAACCTTCATGGACTGTGGTGGTACAGGTTTTTAATAAGATCAAGAAGTGTAATATATCTATATGACGGTGGTTACAGAAAAACGATTTCAATGTGAATTTCTTCGTTCGTTAGCACGTGAAGTTTTCAAACAACATAATAAACTAACCGAGGAACAGTTCTTCCTCTTCTTTAGTGAATGATTCCCAGAAGACTAGAAGAATACATAGCAAAACACTAATAGAGCAAAAAATTAGTAGATCAATGTTACTGCATCTACAAAGTTCTCAAGCTTGTTTGGTAAAACGACTAAGATCACGGTCAAGATAATAATGCTATAAAAGTTCTTACAAGTAACAGCCAAAAAATCTGGTGCGTTACTCCGTTGCAGTTTAAATAGCGTGTAGATCTTTAATGTTTTGCCAATCCCTCAGTAACATGGGCATTCCGTAAGGCAACTCCAGGTTGTTTTATCCATTTTCCTTTCAATAAACATTAATTTGGAACACTCAGCTGTTCACATTACATTACTTCATAATAAATTACTGTTAGCTTGGAACAATGGGATCTAATATGCCTTATACATGTTTATATGTCAAAGCCGAAAACAGCATTCTAACATTTGAATAAGATCCTTGTAAAAACACCCACTCTTGCAGACAAACTATCACTTTCATCAGAGAAATTTATTGGACAACAGAGGTCAACAGAACAATGCCATAATATATACAATTGCTATAGTTTCTTATATTTATTACTATGAGATTTGTTTGGTAATAACTCCCTTATTAATTTTACAAATTTTTTGTTGTCTTCGATTTCTTCAGTTCATTTGCTTCAATGCTAAAATGGTTTTGAAAAAGTAAGATTTGGATTTTTTAGTTGTATTGAAGACTGCATTGGTGGTGCGATGTTGATTTTGGATGGTGTTTTTTTAGACTGTAGGTTTGAAATGTGTTTAATTTGGTTCTATTCATATTTCATTAATTTTATTAGTCTCCTTCTGTCATGAAAATTCCAAAACCTTTTTTATTTTTCCTCACCCTAACTGCCATTTCTAGCACACGGGGGTCGGCAGTGGTGGGTTAATACATTGGGTTTACGCACGCCCACCATTGCCAAAAATCAACTCTTTATTTGTAAAAATTCTTATTCTACAAAATTTTAGGTGGGTACCATTTAATTGGAGGGGTACAATTTTAATAAGTAAAATTATTCTGTGGTGCTGCCCGGTGCACGGATGTGCACCTTACTGTTGGGGTATCAACTTTTAAGCCTTTTGGCCGGTCTGCATCCCTCCGGGTGTCGTCCAGCCCTCCTGGTCCGCCGCATCCGTCCGGTCATCCGGCCAGTCTGCATCCGTCCGGTCTCGGTCCTCTCCATCTCTCTCCTCCTGCGGTGGCTCCCCGTCTCGTTGTACGTCTGGTGGCTCGCCGGGTGGCCGGATCCTGCTAAGGGTGAAATCTGCAGGACCGACCACCTCCTTAATTTGGGATAATTGTCCTCCTCCACCAGGCGGGGGAAGTCTTCCTCGGCGAGGGCGAAGATCTCTGTCTTCCTCGACAACCTGGCTCGGTGTCCTTCCATTGCGGTGCAGGAGAGCACAACCTGCTCCGCCGTCTCAGGGACTCCACAGGTGGGACACCGGGGGACGATTTCTCTCCTATGCTCGCTGAGCTTTCCCCGGAACCCACCGTGTACCTTTATTTTTTTTTTATTTATTTTTTTTTTTCTCTCCCCCTTCCTGCCACCTCTGGCATACGGGGTTTCGGCAGTGGCGGGTTGATGCGTTGGGTTTACGCACGCCCACCACTGCCAAAAACAACTCTTTATTAAAAATTTCTTATTATACATTTATATGTATAATTTATGGGAACAAAAAAATAAAATAAAAATAATAATCTGTGGTGCTGCCCAGTGCACGGATGTGCACCTTACTGATGGGGTAGCACCTTTAAGGCCTCCTGGCCGGTCTGCATCCGTCCGGTGCCGTCCAGCCTCCCCGGTCCGCCGCATCCGTCAGTCCTGTCCTGCTCCTGGGGGCTCATCCTCCGGTGAATGCTCTGGTGAACGCTCTGGTGGCTCGCCGGGTGACCTTATCCTGCTTATGGTGAAGTGCGCAGGACCGACCACCTCCTTCCACCCGTAGACAAACTCCCTAAAATGAGGGTAGTTGTCCTCCTCCACCAGGCGGGGGAAGTCTTCCTCGGCGAGGGCGAAGATCCCGGTTTTCCTCGACAACCTGGCACGGTGTCCTTCCATCGCGGTGCAGGAGAGCACCACGTGCTCTGCTGTCTCAGGGACTCCACAGGTGGGGGACCGGGCGTCGATTTCTCTTCTATGCTCGCTGAGCTTTCCCCGGAACTCGCCGTGTCCCGTCAGCATCTGTGAGACCCAGTAGTCCGGGAGGACCCATGTCGCTAGCAATCTCGACTGGACGGTGGGGAAGAACTTCTTCAACGTAGAGCCCTTCTGGCTCGTCACCCACCGTCTGTTCCATTCCTCTATCGAGTCCTCACTATCTTCTTCCACAAGTTCGGGGTCTCGCCGATCCTCTGACGGAGTCCCTCCGGAAGCGTCCCTAGCCCCTGCCTCTTCGCCTCATACTTCAGGGCGTCCTCCCTCAGAACGAGGTCCAGGGGCATCGCTCCGGCAAGCACCTCCACCGCCTCATGCGACACCGTTCTGTAAGTCTTCGTGACTTGTAGCAGAACCAATCTCTGGATCGTCGCCAGTCTCCTCCTCTGTAGCTGCGTGAGTTTACGGCTCCACGCCGGGGATGCATACCTCAGGATACCCAAGACCACGCCTTTGTAAATGGTCATCGTTGCTGGGTACCTGAGGCCCCAGAATGCACCCCCTTTTCTTCCTAATCGAGGTGATGAGTGGCGTCGAAATTTTTCCTAAACTTCACGCCTAGGTACGTCACCTCCTCACCTAGCCTCACCCTCTCTCCCTGAATCTCCAAAATGATAGGGTGAACCCTGCCAGTGGAGCCTCTCAAGAGTATGGCCTGAGTCTTGGCAGCGGCCATACTCAGCTTTCTCCTCACGCACCATTCCGCCACGAGACTGGCGCACCTCTCCGCTTGCGTCTTCAGTCTGGCTCTGCTGTTCGCAGCCACGATGACTGCCAGGTCGTCGATGTAGGCCGTGGCAAGATACCCCTCCTCTTCTAGTTCCCCCAGCAACTGGTCGAACACGAGCTTCCACAGGGCCGGCCCAAGGACCGACCCTTGTGGACATCCTCTCTCGATCCTACTCTCGACCTCGTAGTAGCTACCTCTAATCCTGACACTCCTTTCACTGAGGTAGCTACTCACGAGGGAGTACAGGTTGCTGGAGGCGTCGAACTCCTGCTGCCGCTGGAGTACGCAGGGCCACCATACACTGTCAAAGGCGGAGGATATACCAAATAGTACTAGCATGACATACTTCGCCCTCTCTTCCACGTCCCTGCGCACTCTCAGCAGTGCATCTGTGGTTCCCTTGCCACGTGGGTACTGCCGTGGATGACTCGCCGCATCGAGGACCGGCCTTAGGCTGGTGACGATAAGGCTCTCCAGGACTTTACTAATCACCGGGAGGAGGCATATCGGCCTGTACGCCTTAGGGTGCACCTACATTGGATCCGATGCGATGCGATCAGAATTCGGAAGCAAACCAAATGACTGAAATATATCGAGAGTGCCTATATTGGCTCCAATTCGCCTCCAGCCCCATTCCCTTCAAGGCGTCCCAATCCAGCAGCCTCTTCGCCTGGTCCGCCCCTCCCGTCCTCACCAGGACGGCACCAGTCCTCGTTTTCCTAATCACGTTGACGCTGGCGCCAATCTTCTTGAGCTCTTCCTGGGACGGGAGCTGCTGGTGGATGTCCTCGGCCTTCCACCCTGCCGTGTTCACCTTCAAGGTCACGTAGGTGGTGGTGTCCTCCGGTCTCCTCGGCACCCCGGGAACGCTCGCCAGGACTCCAGCGAAGGTGATTTTCTTCTTTTCCTTTGCCTTCGGCAAAACTTCTACCTGGGAGGTCGGCTGCTTCTTCTTCTTCTGAACCAACTCCCAGTTTAGTTCTTCCTCTTCGCTGGAGTCCACCTCCATGTTCCTCCCGCGGCATGTCGGCGTGCAGCTGCTCCTCTGAGGCATCGGGGCCGGTTGGAGGCCATCATACTTGCTCTTGGGCGGGGGTACTCCGGAGGGTCCGGCCACCGCATTCTCCACAGGGACCTTAGCCCCCTTTTTTCTCTCCGCCGTCGCTAGCTTGGTCCCTGTTGCCCGGTCTCCCTCCTCGATCATGACGTCCAGGTCCTCTATAAGTCCCTGGAGCTTTTTCAATGTGGGAGAGACTCCATAATCCCTACCCATGGCATCGCCTATGGCCGTCGCCACCATGGGGGCAATGATATCCGACACCTTGTCAGCAATAATGCAGTGCAAGGTGTCCATATTGAGTGCCTCCTCGACCACTCTCCTGACAATCGAGGGGACCATATTCCATTGGGCCTGAAGGCCCACTACTACCCCCGCCTTGTCCCGTACTAGGCCATTTATATGGCTCTGCACCTCCTGGGACAGGTTCTTCCGGGCCATATAGGCCCTCACCAGGTCCTGTACCCTCTCCGCCTTAGCGACGGGGGACCCTTCTTCTGTAGGGGAGTCGCTCTCCTCCCTGGCCCTCTTCATCTGCCTTCTGAAGGCTTTATCTGTGTCTTCTGCGTCAGTGTCGGAAGCTGACAATAGTCCCCTAATTGCCTTCGTGAAATCTTCCATTTCCACTGAAGGCACTTCTTGTACCGGCGTTGAGGTCTTGGCTCCTTGGAGGGAGCTCTTCCCTTCTGCTCCACCGTTAAAGTCTCCGCTGGGCTGGGATTCTTTAACGGTGTTTTCCGTCTCTCCTATGGCTATTTTGTCTGAATTTTTTTTGTGCATATTCCGTCCGGCACTTGACGGGATATTATGGCACAAATTAAATTTAAAAATTTTTTTTTTAATTTTTTCAAAAAAATTTTTTTTTTTAATTTTCCTTTCAAATTTTTTTTAAAATTTTTGAAAACTCCTGTCCCATGGGAGTCCCGACTCGCACGAGTGTCCTTCGGGACTCAACCACACACTACCGAACACTCCAGCGCACTTATATCAAGAGCAAAATAAAACACGTCTTACCTCACTGAAGGTTGGGCGACGACTGAATGGTGAGTATCTCTACAATAGTGGGGATAATCCTAAGGAGCTCGACTGACATAGGTCCTTCTCCTATGACAGCCGGAGCGCTACTCAACCCACCGTGTACCGGCAGCATCTGCGAGACCCAGTGTCTGCCAATCTCGACTGGACGGTGGGGAAAAACTTTCTCAAGGTCGAGTCGTTCTGGCTCCCGTCTCACTGTCTGTTCCACTCGTCGATGAAGTCCTCCCTCACTATATTCTTCCACCTGTACGGGGTCTCGCCGATCCTCTCTCGGAGTCTCTGCGGGCGCTCCTAGCCCCTGCCTCTTCACCTCATATTTCAAGGCATCCTCCTTCAGGACAAGGTCCAGGGGCATCGCTCCCGTCAACACCTGCACCGCCTCATGCGACACTCTGTTATGGGCTTTCGAGACTCTCAGCAGAGCCAGTCTCTAAATGGTCGCCAGTCTCCTCTTCTGCTGCTGCGTGAGGTTTTGGCTCCACGCCTGGGATGCATACCTCTGGATACCCAAGACCACGCCTTTATAAATGGTCATCGTTGCTGGGTACACAAGAATGCACCCCTATCCTTCCCAATCCGTTGAGTGACAGGGTCACCCTATCCTTCAGGTATCCCAGGTGAGGGGTGACGTCGAAGCCTCTCCTGAACTTTACGCCCAGGTACGTCACCCCCTCACCCAGTCTTACTCTTTCTCCTTCAATATCCAATATGATAGGGTGAGCCCTGTGAGTGGAGCCTCTTAGGAGTATGGCCTGAGTCTTGGCAGCGGCTATACTCAACTTCCTCCTCACGCACCATTCCGCTACGAGACTGGCACACCTCTCCGCTTGCGTCTTCAGTCTGGCTCTGCTGTTCTCGGCCACGATGACTGCCAGTTCGTCGACCTCTTCTAATTCCCTCAGCAACGGGTCAAATACCAACGTCCACAGGGCCGGTCCGAGGGCCGACCCTTTTGAGCATCCTCTCTCTATTCTCCTCTCAACCTCGTAATAGTTACCTCTAATCCTAACACTCTTGTCAATGAGGTAGCTACTCACGAGGGAGTACAAGTTGCTGGGGGTGTCGAACTCCTGCAACCGTTGGAGTAAGCAGGGCCACCATATACTGTCGAAGGCGGAGGATATGTCGAACAATACAAGCATGACGTACTTCTCCGCCTTCACTCACTTCAGACACTCATTGAAGATGGCCAGGAGGTCATCCTCAATGAGGGGAGTTCTTCAGGATCGGGGCATCTATCCGGGCGAGTCCTTAGGCTCTGCCGATCCTCTGCCTATCCACGCAAGACGAAGGTCCCATATATCCCATGATGGGAAAAACTCGGTACCTGGAGGGCGCACCGTGGTGCGTCTCACCATCCTATCACCTTCCGTATCCTGGGACGGACCATCCCTGGGATATGTATAGTCTATATACATTTTTGCTGTCTCCTCCAGGGTGGTTGCCTGGGCATCTTCCACTCTGATAGCCACCATCATGGTCAGTGACTTCACCTTGCCCAGTGACACCCTTTACGGGATACCCCAGGGATTCATCTCCAATTCCTCGACGATGAACTCGTCCCAGGATCTCTTCTTCTGGTGACGCACGCCGTTTTGGTATGCCCTGTACATCCGTTTCGATTCCTATCGGTCTCCTCTTCTCGTCCCTGCAATCCCGGTACCTGCGCCTGGCCCTGCAGTACTCTCCCTTGAGGAGCGTCAGGGCAGGCGTCCACCATGGGACCGGACGCGCTCTCGCTCTACGGCTCTGGAAGGTTATATTGGCCACTTCGGTTATATTGGCGCCCGTCAGCCCCGCCACTCTGCGGTCTATCGCTGACTCGCCTTCTATAGGCGCCATCTCTTCCCAATCTCTATCGACCAATATTCCGTCCAGTTCACTGGAGAAAGCTCCCCAGTTCGCCGTTAGGGTCACGAAGCCCTTCTCCACTGGCAGGACTTCGCCTCCCTCCTCTACCACACTGAAGGCAATGACCCGGAGGTCGGAGCTCTTGTCAGACCGTAGGGTCCATTCCGCTATGCGCCTCGCCATGGAAGCCGTGGCAAGTGTCACATCAATCCAACTCTGGCCCCTGGCTCCAACGACTGTAGGACCAAATTGCTCATTCATCACAATGAGCTGACACCTCGCAACGGTTTCATCCACCACTCCCTTTGGCATCTGTGCGCACTGAACCCCAGGCCGTGCTCTACGAATTGGTGTCGGAACAGAACCCCACCCTCCTGTAACGTTGTGCGATGTTCTCCACGGCGGACACGTTCTCCTGTATCCTTTGTAGGACTACACAAGGGCGAAGGATATCCTCCCCCATGTGACATAACATGCCGCCTGATCCGCCTTAGTGAATTACTTCGATTCCATAACGTCGAGGTTTGGATTCACTATCACAATAGCCGCTCTAGGCCTCCTCTCACCACTGCCCTTAGCGACTACCCTCGACGTGACACCGAAACTGTCGACCACATTTCCCTGACACCACGGCTCCTATACAGCCATGATGTCAGCCTTCCTTGCGAGAGCTCTCAGCTCGTCCGCGACCACTCATCTTCGGCCCATATTGACCTGCAGGATCTGCAGCATACGCATACAGGGTCCTCTTCGCCTGCTTGACTATCAGCTTCAAGTACGTCGGGCACTCCCTGCTAGCCGCGCAGTGCCGGAGCTCCTTCCCCTCCCTGGATTGTGAGTTATTGGTTCTGATTTTTCTTTCTTGATGATTTAAGGCTATTGTGTATTGTATTAGTTGATCATATGATTTTATCTTTACGGTCATAGGGAGAAGGACGGGATAAACGTCTTAAGCTCGTCGGCGGGAGAAGTTAAGATTGGATTAGAACCTTCTCGAACATACTAGAACCGCCTCCCCTACTCCCGTTCTTTCTAGAATGTTCGGCCTTGCCTATTTAAATACTCCTTCGGCGGCGAGGCAGTCAGTTAGTGTTGAACCGGCCAGTATAATAAATGTATCAGCAACTGTGGCAGTTTGTGAGTGTGATAAACTGTTTCTGTTTGTTACCGACGTCAGTTTGTTATATTTGGAGATTATCACGGTCAGTGGACTTTAATTAGTGAACTGTAAGTGTTCATTTGTAGTTATAAGCTCTAGCGTAATTTTATTGTATTTGTACAAATATATGTGAATAGTTGAGCTATTTCGTAGTAGTAACATCTTACATTATTTTAGTAAATAAATAGGCCTAGGTTATAATAAATATTTATAATATTGTTATTGTAAATTTATATTAGTTTATCAATTTAATTGTTATTAATTTAATTGTATTCTTTTTGTCACTTTGTTAATAAATTTTAGTATCTTGAATTTAGGAGTAGTTTAATTCATTTTAACACCCAATAGCCCGTAACAATACTTTCGATTTCATTAATTATAAATTACTTAATCTAATCGCGAGAAGACCTAACATTCACATCCTGAACCCATTATTTTAAAATAAAAATATGCCTATCCTGCTATATAAAAAAATGCCAGCTATCCTGATGAAGATCTGTTATAAAACAGATCTAATTAATTTTCTTAGGTTTTTCCATGATGCATTAATCTTTATGGCTATAGATATAATTTTAGAAAGAATAAAGTTGCAGTTTTTATAAGCGAACGATTTTTTTTTTTATAAATAGTTTTCTACTTTGAGTGTGACAGTTATATTATTCACATTTTATATTGATTACGTATGAACGGTATCGGGGAAAACCAACTGAATTCTTATGATTTTATCAGATCGGAAAGAAGCAAATAAATTATATATTTTTTCCCTGATCAGCTATTTTCTCTTTAAGAAAAAAGTATTTAGACAGATTTCTCTTGATGAGTACTGACTGTTTGATTGATCTTTTTTACACTACAATATTGTGCCGGAATCGTAAAGCCAAGTTATTCCATTTTCTCCTGAGTCCTAGGCCAAATCTAAAATATATTATAAAATGCTTTGTTCTTACGTGGACATAGTTTTCTCTATCACCACCAAACCCAATCAACTTCCCTTTGGGGTGGTAAATACCCCTTGGTCTCCAGGTGGTAGTAAGGGAGTTTGGTCGCGGTGGGTGGATTTATGGGGAGGCACAGGGGCAAAGGCCTCCCCCCCCCCCCGACAATTTTTTAGGTACTGTGGAGAATCCATTATAGTACATAATTAAAGGCAAATCACATGATAATAGTTGTTAAAATAACAAAAAGAACGTGAGTGAAACTATTGTTTATATATCCTACTAATATTATAAATGCGAAAGTTTGTATGTTTGTCTCTCTTTCACACAAAAACTACTAAACGGATTTAGATGAACCTTTACAGTAATATAGGTTATACATCAGAATAACACATAGGCTATAGCAAGCGCGGATTTAGGGGAGGCGCACTGGGGCACGTGCCCCTCCCCGACAGTTTTTTAGGTACTGTGGAGAATCCATTATAGTACATAATTAAAGGCAAATCACATGATCATGGTTGTTAAAATAACAGTAAGAACATGAGTGAAACTATTGTTTTGATATCCTACTAATATTATAAATGCGAATGTATTTATGTTTGTTATTCATTCACGAAAAAATTACTGAACGGATTTGGATGAAACTTATTGAGTAAAATAGGTTATACATCATAGGCTACAGCAAGGACAGATTTATGTGGGGACACGGGGGCATGTGCCCTCCCCGTTATAGTACATAATTAAATGCAAATCAGGAAATCAGTTTTGGAGTTAGACATCTGAAATTTTGATTGTACGAGTAACTTATATTTTTAAAAAATAATAAAATTATTTATTTAAAACGATCTTTCACGAAACTTTATGTGGCAGACCAAATTCTACGCGAGAGAGGCCGCGGGCATAAGCTAGTTAAATCCTAAATTGCAACCTATCTGTACATTTTTTTAGTTACATTGTATTTTTAAAATGTATTACCTTTCTTATTGACAAAAGTCTATACTTCATTGAAACCTAATGATTAATAGCTAAAGGCTAATTGATTGATCACGACAAATTCCTTATGCATTGCATTCCATATGCAAAAGTGCACCTACCGAAGCCCTATTTACATACAGAAGGCTGCCGTTGTGTTCTTGGCCTACTGAACGAATCCTGTATATGTCCATTATACAGCCGGTGTTGGTGCACGGCCAAACTGTCAAAGCATAAAATGGCTAACAGTGCCCTACTAAACCAGAAAGGTCGAAACAGTCATTAGCTATTAATAATTCTTCGGCGAACTAATTCACGATAGGGTTTGTTTACCTTAACAATAATAACCTAGCCTGCACCTCTATAACCCATGAAGGACCTTGTATTCAGTACATGGTAGAGACTATTCTGGAGAAAGACAACGGTTGTGCAGGGCGGTAATTTGTCGGAGATCGCGCACGGCCGCCAGGTTTTCCTCTAATTAAGGGAACTCATTTATAGAGCCTGGGTGAGCCCCATTAAGGTCTTTAGACCTCACAGAGTCCACCAGTGACTGTTAACAGATAGACAATTTATCTGCTACAACTGGATTTGAAGAGCCTTGAACCTCCAACCTACAAACGCAGCACCCTACCCACTGGCTTTCACACTTCCTGTCCTAATGTAGATATATTCTTGATACCCATACATGTTTTTTTAATTTTACACGGACTCGTGAAAATTCTAGAGGAAACATTGTGGAGCACTACTTTTTCTTCTGGAATGTAGCTGCTCCTTGATTGAGTCATATACGCTCCAATACAGGTCTCAGCTACATGAAAATACTACATGAATTCCGTAATTCTATACTCTTTTTTTAAAACCAATACTATCGAGCAGGTATATACTTTCGGTGCTTTCGGTATAATCTTCGTAGAAGTACCAAAAGGTTGTGTTAAATTATTGGTTTTTTTATAATAAATCATTAAGGTTGTAATAAAATTGTCTCCTGCACTCTATAAACCTATGTATCTTGTTAACTATTTATCTATGTATCAACTCTATAAAGCAATTTCCGGGAAAGTGGATTAAGGGTGAAGTAAGGAAGAGTGGGGATGTCCTTCTCTAACTTGCAAGAAGTATGATATTGCTAAAAATGTTTAATAATGTGCTGGAGCAAGCAATGAAAGACAGAGTCTTCATTAAGAAAATAAATTATATTTTAAAATTCGATAAGCTCAACTTATTTTTTTCAGAAAAGCTTATTTTTTATCTTCTTAGCCTTCTATTTTTATAAAAAATGCAATGAATAAATGATTCTCGAGTGGACACTTAACTTTTTTTTATATTCTACATATCCAACCAGTCTGATAATATCGTATCTCATCCAATTTTAAATTAAGAATGATTTATTGTGTAGATCTGGATGTAAATGTGAGGAAGATAAATTTCTCAGAGTCAATATTTACCTCAATTTTTTACGTCTTAATATCCTTCCACAATGAAATTATTTACTCTTTATCTTATTTTTATGATAAGATAGAATCCTCGAGGAACTATTTTTAGGAAATCGATAAAGTTTTAAGTGGAAAACAATATCCGTGGAGAGAAGAAATGCAAAGCCTGGCACTACATTCTGTAAGCGGCAAATGGAGATCCAATTATTAAATGCAGATTCAAATCTCGACATGAAGTTTAACCTAAGGTATTGTGATGACTATTATTAATCCTACCACCTGTACAGATCATGTCAGTGTAGCATAATGGTAGAGGTCTCCGGATATGAGCTGGTGAACTAGAAGACGATATTTAAAGCAAGTGGAAGATTAGCCAATGCTACAGCATTGGTATGAACTGATAACACTGTTCTGCACCAAAATCTGCCCTGGATAAATAATGGTATTTCCTTATGTTTTTTGGTGTCTAAAATTCTTTAACACGTAGAGTTTTTTGTAAAAATCACAATTTATTCATGAAAATGAGGATTTTGGATGATTTTAGCCTATGCATAATGACAGATTTTTATTTTTTAATAGAAACCCATTTATTCAGTTAGGTAGAATATGTAGTTGATGGTACTTAAATGTAACTGTCTACTTCTCTGACCAGGAAGGCTTGACAAAATTACCTGCTGGATCCCTCATGACTTCCTTTTGAGAGGTAGAGGGACATAATTAGCTGGGAGGGGACCCAGATACCTGGGAGAGACCCTTGGCTGGTTAGTTGATCCGTAAGCACCAGAGAGAGAAGACCTATATTCTGAACATGCCTCGCGAGTGCAAAAATCCAGTGAACAGTTTCTGTTATATCTGTGGTGAGGTGATATTGAAAAATCAAAGCAAGCCATTGTCTCCTCTAGTGAAGAAAGCCTACCGTCTTTATTTTGGATGTAAAGTGGGAGATCAGGATAAGGATTGGGCTCCTAAAGCTCGCTGCAGTAGATGTATGAGGTACCTTACAGGTTGCCTTCAAGGAGCACACAAAGCAATGCCCTTTGCAGTTCCAATGGTATGGTGGAAACCACAAAACCATATAAGTGACTGTTATTTTTGCATGACAAATAGAAAAGGTTTCTCAAAGCGAACAAAATCCAGGATGGAATACCCTAATTGTCCATCTGCATTTCGATCAGTCCTCCATAATGATACGTTAACAGTCCCAAATCCACCTGAAACAGTTTCTATACTTCCAGATGAAGAAGCTATCCCAGAGGATGTATCACCCGAGCCTGGATGCAGTGGATAATCCTCCAGTTTTACTCCATTTGAAGAACCTATACTAATAAACCAAGGTAAATTAAATGTACGTGATTTAAATCTGTCTAAATTAAAGGCTCAATTGCTTGGATCACGGCTACAGCAGTGGAATCTTATTGAAAAAGGGGTTAAAATAACGTATTTTAAGAGTCGTGAATCAGTAGTTCTTCATTTCTTTTGAATGGATGGGAATCTTGTTTACTGTAATGATATACTTGGTTTGTTGGGTAAACTTCGGTTACCACAAGATGGTTCGGGATCGAGATTGTTCATCGACAGCTCTAAATTCAGCTTAAAAAGTTTTCTCCTTCATATTGGAAACAAGCACTATCAACACCAGTTGCTTATTAAATTGAAGAAACTTATGAGAACATTAAAATACTAATGGAAAATATAAAATATAGTGAATCTAAGTGGAACGTATGTGCTGATCTGAAGGTAATAGCCAAGCTTATTGGTCTTCAAGCAGGTTACACTAGGTACTGTTGTTTTCTATGTGAATGGGGCAGCAGAGCAAGACTAATTCATTTCAAAGTGAAAGAGTAGCCTTATCGAAAATGTACCCGGCCAGAAAAACATTGCTTATCCTGCTTTGATTGACATATCACAAATTTTCCTACCAGCGCTTCATATCATTCTGGGCATAACGAAAATTTTTGTAAAAGCAATGGACAAAGACGGGGAAGGATTTGCTCACCTTAAAATTACCTTTCCTAAACTTAGTGATGCAAAAATTAAAGAGGGAAGTTTTGTTGGTCCACAGATACGAACACTAGAAAAGACCAGGAGTTCTTAGAAAAATTGACATCTCCAGAAAGAAGAGCATGGGTTTTATTTAAAGAAGTATGCAGCAACGTTTTGGGAAATGAGAGGTCGGATGACTATGAGCAAATTGTGACTGAACTGTTACAAGCCTACTAACATGCCACCTTACCGTAACATGTCCTTACAATCCATTTTCTCTATTCCCACTTAAACTTTTTCCCACAATCTTGGAGCTGTATCTGATGAACATGCGGAACGGTTCCATCAGAATATGGCCGAAACGGAAAGGAAGTATAGTAGAAAATGGAATAAAAAAATGCTCGCGGACTACTGCTGGAGTCTACAGCAAGAAACACTTCAAGAGGACTAAAAAAGGAAGGCAACTACACATTAGGTCAAAATTCTAATTTTACGGTTTATTTATTAAGGATATTGTATTATCAGAACGCCTTGTTTTGTATTTTATAATTTATATACATAAGTGAATAAATCATGTTAGTAAGTTAAGCGCCTTCTTTTTATGAAAACCTTATTTTATTGTGAATACATTGATTTCTCTGAAAATCTGTACGTGTCTCGCCGCTGCTATTCTCCTGTTGACTTCTCGAGAGATGTCGTTTTCGAAGTTGATCTCAGACCCGAGGTAGACAAAGCTGCTTACCTTTTCGAAATTATATGGTCCAGCCTCAAAGGTACAGGTTCCTAGTTCATCTCCTCCGACTCTCATATACTTGGTCTTAGCTTCATTAATGTGCAACCCAAGTTTCTTTGCTGCATCTTCTATGGACAAAAATGCTTCTCGTAATGCATGTTCCGATCTTGCGGCAATATCAAAATCGTCAGCGTACCCCAGAAGTTGAACTGTACTGCTAAGGAGGGTTGCGTATCAATTTAGTTGGGACGTTCATTTCCAACAGAGCCTGATAGAGCTCCGGCCGAGTTACGCTATCGTAGGCGGCTTTAAAATCAACAAAGAGGTGGTGGGTAACTGTTTTATACTCTTTGCATTTTTCCAGCATCAGCCTCAGTGTGTACAGTTGGTCCAATGTGGACCTCCCTCTTCTAAATCCCGCTTGATATTTGCCTATCTCCCTCTCGGCATGAGGAACAAGTCTCTCGAACAGGATGTTAGAGAGAAATTATAAGCACATGAGAGGAGCACTATGTCTCGATACTTGTCGCAGTCCAACTGGTCCCCCTTTTTGTGCAGTGGGCAGATAATTCCCCTTTTCCAATCCTCAGGCATCTTCTCTTCTTCCCATATCTTCAAAATGAGGTTATGGAGTTCCTTTCTCAGTTGCATTCCTCCATAGCGTATCAGCTCTGCCTGGATTCCATCCAAACCCGGAGCCTTGTTGTTTTTAAGCTTCTCCATGGCCGCTTCTATCTCTTCATCATCCGGTGGCTCAGCATCGTTAGAGAATTCGTCCTCTTCTCTGGCTATTTCTCTTTCAAAGTTCTCTCTTTGAAGCGCGCCGCTGAAGTGCCTTGCCCATCTCTTCAGAATTCCCCCTCTTTCCGTCAACAGGGTCCCGTCCTCATTCCTGCACATAGTTATTTTTGGTTTGAAGGCATTGCGGCCCCCATTCACCTTCTGAAAGAAGAGGCGAGTGTCGCGATATACCCTGCAGTTTTTTACATCCTTCATCCTGCAGTTCTCCCATGCTCTCTTCTTTCTCCTGTGCAGTCTTTTTTCTCTTCTTTTATTTCGGTAGGTTTCCTGTGCTAGACCTGTATGGCGCTGGATGGCCTTCTTATACGCTTCATTTTTCTCATTTGTAGCTTTGATGCATTCATCATCAAACCAATGAGACCTCCTGCTTCTTGTCTGTAGTCCAAGGACTTCCTCTGCAGCAGTTTCCATAGCTCTTGAAATCCCAGACCACTGGTCATCCACTGTGTCATTCCTATCCCTTAGTTCCTCCTTTAGCTTTATTTCAAGGTGTTTTTGATAGGTTTCACACAATTCAGGATCTTTCAGTTTATCAGCATTGAATTTCTTCACGCCCTCTCCAGTATCCGAGTTCCGTTTTGTTGTGATCCGGGCACGTATACGGGCAATACTGAGGTAATGATCCGAATCCAGGTTTGCTCCTCTATATGTCCTTACTCCAATTAAGTTCGACCTGTGGCGAGCGCTGACTAAGATGTGGTCAATCTGGTTGATATACTCTCCATTGGGCGATCTCCAGGTACCTTTGTGTATATCTTTTCCTGGGAACATGGTACTTCCGACGACTAGCCCGTGGGTGTTTGCGAAGTCTATCACTCTTTGGCCATTGGCGTTTGTGTTCTGATGGATACTGAAGGTTCCAGTTGTTGGTAGGTTTTTCTTTCCGTGCCTATCTTTGCGTTCATGTCTCCTAGAACTATTTTAGCATCATAGGCTAGACAAATCTTAATGGCTTTAGAGAGGTCTTCGTAAAACGTGTCTTTCTCTTCTTCTGATTACACTTCTGTAGGTGCGTGACAATTAATCATTGAGGTATTGAAAAATTTTCCCTTAAAACGTAGGTAGCACAATCTAGGAGAGATGGGGGTAAACTTTGTTACTAATTGCCGGGTTCTTCCTCTGACGATGAATCCGGTTCCATATATATGGTTTGTTTGGTGGCAGCATGGTATGGTTCCTCTTTTCAAGGGTGCCACTCCCAAGCCAGCGGACTTCCTGGATCGCCGCGATGTCAATGCGA
This sequence comes from Arma custos, assembly GCA_037127475.1. Taxonomy (NCBI): domain Eukaryota; kingdom Metazoa; phylum Arthropoda; class Insecta; order Hemiptera; family Pentatomidae; genus Arma; species Arma custos. The sequence continues at coordinate 88,353,403 of CM073760.1, read as the reverse complement.
TAGTAGTCAATTTGCTCGAGGAACGCCCGCAGGGCTCCGAGTCTATATAAAGATAAAATGTTCCAGTAGGCAATTCTTAAGTCCTTCAAACGTTTCCTGGTTTTATTCCGTAATGACGATCCGGCTATTTCTGCTTGTTGTTTAAGGGGAATGGGTTATTAGCCCACTGCCCCCGAGTCAGGTGAAGGGGCTGCCTCCTCGGAGCCTCCTGACCGGCTCGTAGCGAGTTGTCAGGCTCTAGCCTACCTCATCGGTCTACCAGGCCTACCGAAGAAGCGTTTCCCGCCTGTGGCACGGGGAGCCACCTAACAATCCTTGCCTACACCTTCGCTTCCTCATCCTAGGGGACTGGCCATTGTTGGGTGATTTCACACCAGATGTGGATTCAGCATCATTGAAAACATAGAATGCAGTGATAATTTTTCAAGGGCAAAAAATTTTTATTGCAGAACAGTGTAATATGCGACCTTATTTTGTGCCGGTATTTCTAACTCGGTGTGATGCAGGCAACCCAACCACCTCCAAATCAACCATATTTTCCCCATAACACTTTGTTTTATAGTAATAAAATAGAAATAAAAAGTATACTTCCTGTTTAACTCACACCCGATTACAATTATCAGCTTAAGTGATCTTGCAGGCGTTACTGTTACTCAATTCCATATCGGCGGGATTTTATTTCCTTCTTCGATATTCAAGACTATCGTCTCGAAATGTGTGTCTATATCGCACTTTTCAAGGACCCTTCCCATTTAATTATTTAGATAAAGGATGAAATACTATTCAAAACCCGTAGTTAATAACTTTTATTAAATGGTATCCTATAAAAATTAATTGTTTTCACTCTTTAAGAATTCAGGCCATATCTATATCTAACTGGAAGTATGAAAATGGAGGCTCTGCTATCTAAGATTACCAGAAATTGGTTCATGCTAAAGTATGAACATCAATCTTCATAGGAAAGTTGTTTGGCTGATTTCATAATGATGAGGAAATGATTAACCGTATATTTGTATACAAATAAACTAACTTAATAATTTGTTTACACAGAGTTTTATATTTCAAATTTTTATATTTCATGAGTATCTTGTTGGTTTACTTTGTTTTATTTGATCATTTAACGTCAACTTTATGCATATAACCGAACGATGCTACACTGGGATTCCTAAACTTTGCGTAATCAGGTATAATAAGGATAGGGATTTTTATGAGTACCAGACACCGTGCAGGCTCGGTAGCCCATTTTACGTCCCTTCCAATAGGGTTGCCATACTTCCGGAATTTTCTGGACATGTCTAATGTGAAATATCGGTCTAAGTCCAGGATGCGGGGGGGAATTCTAAGCCGTCCGGAATTTCTACAATTCAGGTAAAGAAATAAATAAAAAAATCAAATAAACTCAAGATTTTCATTAAAAATCAATTTTACATTATTATAAATTATTGTTAAATTATAGTTGGCTCTCTTCCTACTTTCCTACAGGAATATTTGGTTTTCATCACTTCAGTAAACGTGCACTGTCGTTTTCTACCACTTGACGCCATTTTCGTAATCTTTAACACATATTGGCATCACTAATAAAAGAAATGTCGCAGTTTTTGATTAGCCTAACTCAAAAACGGATCTAATTGAATCTGAAAACAGACAAAAGACTAAACAAAGGGTAGGCGTAGACACAAAGAGGTCGTGGAGGGGGAGGGGTGTGCTGTGGGGGATAGGGTAACATCCGTGCCCGCCTCCATTCATTCAAAGACACATGCAATGTAGAATGTACTCTCACGAGAAAGTACTAGAATTAGCTCCGTTTTTTCACAAAACGACATTAACTTTATATTTAAAAGAATGTCCGGAATTTTTTCCGGAATTTTCAATTTTTGAACCCTACTTCCAAAGAACAGTCGAGGTTGAGCTCTGACTATACTGTAAATTATTTCTGTCTTAGGAGTACAACTTCCTTAAGCCAATGGAACTAAAAAAAATAAATAATAAATTTAAATAACATTAATTAGAAGCAGTAATAGTTTTATTAGTGCTAAGGATTACGAATTTACTGGTTTCAGATATACCGGAATACAAAGCCGACAGTTCAAATTACTTTAACACTAGTCCACCATAACAAGATACACCACCATTTTCCAGTTTTACCCTTTTCGTAACTTAAAAATATTTGATGTTTGGTTAAAGTGGAAAGTTTGAAAGCTATCCATTTTTTGCCAAGCCCATTTTTCACATAAAACTGACTATTTTCTTCGACTTTTCTTATTATATTTATTATTTAGCTCTCAAAGTCCACAATATCATCTATAATTCTAATTTAGTTTAGTTAATTTAATCATAGAATCATAGAATATTGAAGTTATGAGGTGACAATCTAGTGAGCCACTTCACTAGTAACCAGGCTCCTAGGCTTCCAATGAAATCCTTGCTTTTTTTTACCCTCATCTTTTTTTTAAATGCATCTGCAGCAGTAAAAGACCTTGTAAATATAACTTATAGATAATTAAGAAAATAATAAAAGCCAAGGTCTTGGAAAAACGGCTGAGTTGCTTGTCAAAGGTCCCTGGTTCAAATTAAGTTATGGCATATTCCTAAAAACATCCGTATACTAATTATACCTGAATAGCATCGAAGCGAAATTTAGGATCACTGTAGCACCATCAGATTAGCCATAACAGAGTAAAATGGCGTTAAATTAATATAAAATAAACTAACATTTGTAAAACTGTTTTGCAAAGCGAATGTCAACAATTCATATAATCACTTAAATTTGCAGCACATTTGAACTTTACCCATTACATAAATGCACTGACATCAACGCTTCATCATAAACATTCTCTCTATATTGATCAGAGGTGTATAGAAGAGAAGCTGATCGAATAATCTTATATAGCTCATTTATATTTTAAGTAGGTCAAAGAAATCTAGACACAAGGAGTGAACATAAAAACATTTCGATCATAATTTAAGTTGCTAAATAAAGAAAGTCAAATAAATGCGTGAGAAGGCACCAGTGCCCCAACCCCTGCGTGGCCATACACTGCCAAAAAGCCGATCGGGGGTAGGCTGGGAGCACGCGCTGAGGGCGTGGAGAGGCGACCTGACGGGGACCTTGGCGCCCGGTGACCTGGCTATCTCCTCTCGTAACCTGTATTATTGTTCGATTAGCACTAATAGACCTTATATATCCTGGCAAATATTTTAACTACAAGACTTAAAAGTTATTCGGAACAGATCCTCACGGATTACCAATGTGGTTTCAGGCCTAACAGGGGTACTACTGATCAAATCTTTGTCTTGCGTCAAGTACTCGAAAAATGTTATGAGCTTAATACGGATGTCCACATGCTATTTATTGATTTTAAGCAAGCTTTTGATTGTGTGGACAGGGATCAACTGTTTAATGCTCTAAAAGAATTCAAAGTTCCGTTTAAATTGATAAATTTGATAAAAATGACAATGTCCCGGACACAGGCTAGCGTAATCATTGGTAATAGAGTTAGCAGGAAAATCCACTTTGCTTCTGGTGTAAGGCAGGGAGACTCTCTCTCTGCCGTTCTGTTTAATCTCGTGCTACATAAGGCTCTGCAAAACATTGTGTCGGATGGAAGTCTAGCATCTCGCTTATGTCAAATACTTGGATACGCAGATGACATTGTGGTTCTGGCGAGAAGTGAGAAGGCATTAAAGGAAATTCTGGCAAAGATTGTGCAGGAAAGTAGAATCTTGAGATAAATCAATCTAAAACCAAATACATGGTAGCATCAGGCTCTGAGGCAAGAAGAAGAAAGCAGGACCTTAGGTGTGATGGCTATACATTCGAAACTGTTGATAGATTCACGTACCTTGGCACTGAAATAAACAGTGTGGTTAGGGTGAGTGATGAGATAAGGAGAAGAATAATGTGTGGCAACAAAGCGTATTACGGCCTCTCTAGATTGATTAAATCTTCCCTACTATCAAAACGCACAAAACTGAAATTATATAAAACCCTTATCAGGCCCGTTGTGTGCTATGGTGCGGAGACGTGGACGCTTAAAGTAGCCGACCAGCAAGCTCTTAGAGTATTAGAAAGGAAAATTTTAAGACGTATTTTCGGTCCAATAAATGAACAGGGCACATGGCGTATTAGGAGGAACCAAGAATTGGATGACCTGATAAAGCATCAAGACATTTTAAGGTTTATTAAATCCAGAAGAATTAGTTGGCTGGGTCATATTGAGCGAATGCCGGATGAAAGAATGCCCAAAAAAGTTCTGCGTGAAGCGTTTCCAGGAAAAAAAAAGAGGGGACGACCACGTAAATGCTGGATTAAGGACGTGGAGGAGGACCTGCGTAAAATTGGAGTGACCAACTGGACGAGACGGGCCATGGACAGAGAGGAATGGCGAATCATTGTTGGAGAGGCCAAAGTTCATCTTGGACTGTAGAGCCGGAGAAGAAGAAGAAGAAGAAGACCTTATATATATATCTTTATCGCTCCTGACGTACGGTTTGGTTCAACGATCCTCTGTGTTAACATCTTTATGAATCTCTTGAGTGTACATCAATGGATTTAGGACTTTGACGTTGTTGAGCTGTTCATTCCGACCTTAATAAACCTTTCTATAAATACTACAAGTGTATTTCTAAGTTATTGTTAAGTTTTTGACCGTCTGTCCGTTGTGCCTCCCAGAAAAATATCCTGGACCGCTCTTGGTTCCCACAGAACGTTCCTTTCTCGCCCGCTCCATCACAGTGTGGAACTCAATCCCTCCTAACATCCCTCATAGTCGCTCACTATCGCCATTTAAATCCTTGCTTTTCCAACAGTAGTTATAAATGGCGGTTTGAGTAATGAGCACGAAGGAAATGTCCTTGAGCCGTGCTGTGGTAGGGTTAGGTGTGACCTTGAGGTCATTGACCGTCCTTGGTAGGGCGGGAGGGGTGAAGTAGCCGGGCGAGGGGGGGTTTGTTTGACAACTTACCTGAGGAATGGCAAGAGGACGAGGAGTTTATCCAGAAACGAAGACTCTCATACCTCAATGAATATATAAATTATTAATTGTATCATTATTATATCGGTACTTTATTCATGTTTTACTTCAAATAAATCATGTAAATTAAATTTTTTTTTATTCTCCTTCTTACTTAGGGTAGTGAAAAAAAACAAATGCATATACATAAAAATTATTTATTGAGTAAAAATTACAACATAAGTGGGTATTATTACATATTTCTTGAGCTCATTTAAATTATAAAAAAGGGTATTAGTATTAATATTAAAGTCCATTGAACTAGATTCCACTGCTACAGTCTGCTGACCTTCTTCGTGTTTCTTATAGAGTTCAACCATCTTGGTTATCAAGTGGAGTGAGTCATTATTTTTTTCTATACTACTACAAAGCTTCATCGTTTCATTCCTGTTGAAACATGTCGAAGGTGGACTCGGCTGAAGAGTTGATGAACTATGGTTAAACATTGCGAAACAAATAACAACCTGTTCTATCACTATGATTCTGTTCCTCCCCCTCTTGGAAAATACACAATATACATTTTTACATCTTACTCGATCTTCGACCTCAACCTTCTTGGATCTGCTTTGTAAAAGTGACAACATCCTTGGAACCTGATCGGCAACAAATTTCCATTCTTCCATATCCATATGCACTGTAGTTTTCTTGTCGATGACAGCGACAGTGGGTACAAAATCGCAAAGACCGACTCGAACTAGTTTACTACTAGTGATGGGGTAATCAGTCACTAGTTCCAATCGTCGTAGTCCAACCATCTTACTAGGCTTCAACGTTGAGACTAAAAGATTTAACAGAGTGGAGGGAGAGAAAGATGAAGTTTTTTTTAGATTTTTTATCAGTTCATTCACCTCATTCCTTTTTATTTCATACAATGCAATGCGGTTTTTCAATTCGTCAAGGTGATGAAGAAATAATTCCAGTCTCGCAGATGGATTAACAACACCCATATCTTTTTTCCTTATTTTCTTCTTCACAATCAACCTCATCCTCTACGGGTGTTTTCATGGGCAAGCTCTCCAACCGATCCAAGTACTCAATAAATGGACACTTTTCAGACCATTTCCTGTGATCTTCTAATGGATTGTCATAAAGTCCCCATTTATACAAAATTATTCCGCAAAATGCACACCTTGTTAGGTCCGAGGTCTTCAAGTAACAAAATCCTGCAGCCGCTAGCTTCAAAGCACTCACTGGTGACCTCCAGCCGACATATGGCGACAGACGATCACTCTCATACCTTGGGCTCCAACCTGCTCGCTTCCCCATCTTAACTGAAATAATTAATGGTGGGAAGATCTTATTACAGCAAGTAAAAAAAAACTATGAGTAATCAGTAAAAAACTTCACACCTGATGAACAGCTGGTGATCCTGGGCTCAGGCAGCGCGGCGCCGCGCTGTTGCCACATCTAAGAGCCAACGTTGCCACATCGTGCAACGACACGTTATTGAACCCTTCAAGGTCAACCCAAACCGGTATTCCAAACATAAACAAACCCCCCCCTCTCCCGGCTACTTCACCCCTCTCGCCCTACCAAGGACGGTGAATGACCTCACGGTCACACCTAACCCTACCACAGCACGGCTCAAGGACATTTCCTTCGTGCTCATTACTCAAACCGCCATTTATAACTACTTCGAACATCTCCTAGCTTCCCAAAAAGATGCTATCTAAGCAGGTTAGTCATTTGCTTAGAATGTAATGTATTGAATAATTCATTGTGGTATTTAGTTATTTTAATTTTGTTTGTTAAGAAGATGTATAGCATGTAAAGAAATTATTGCATGTTACCCATGCATTTAACAAAAGCTAAAGATTTATCTATTTTCTTTAATTGCTTAATATCTTGTCAAGATTGCACTGTTTATTTAATTATTATTATTTTTGTTTAAATATTTCTTTTTAAATTGTTTTCTGTCACTTTTTATACGCTTTATGATTTGTAACATTTAGCCTTGTGGCCAGGTAAATATTATGTTTCTTTTTCTGTTCATATTTGTTATTCTAAAGGGGCTTACTTCCAGAATAAAGTGACTTTTCTATTCTATTATATTATATATATAATATACATCTTATATATATATTTGTTACGTTAAAATAATTACTCATATTTATCAGATCTGGTTAATGAATTACTGTAAATATTTTTTACTCATATTGATATCAATTTTTATATTGTTAGGTGCTTTTATTTATTTATTATATTCCTCTCAACTTATTGATTTTTATTGTAAATTTCTATTCCATTTTTTTGTATTATTATTTTATTATTTTTTAAAATTTATTCTCTACCAGTACATACATTTGAATTTATTTTTATTTTCATGTTATTATTTAAACATTGTATTATTCTAAAAAAGCAACCCTGAGGCCAGATATATCTTTACTATACACATATGTTATTCTATAGGGACCTGGTCCCAAAATAAAGTTATTTTTCTATTCTATACACCCATATTATGTAAATGTCTATACTTATGTATGTGTTTAAAAGTCAAGAAAGTGGCTGACGCACTTAAAGTGAAATAAGAATTTTATGGTGTTGATTGTTTAACAGAACACACATTTCTGAATTCGTTAAATAGATTTCGGTTTGGAGATTTTCCACCTGAAGATGAACAAGCTCCTTATATTAGGTATTCCGAAAAGTTTTTATACAACGCCTCCTGTTAAATTGAAAGCCTCTCCCACACCTCCTTACACAATAAATTGTATGAGCATTTAAAAAAAAAAAATATTCCATTGAAAAAAATATACTGTCACAGGAAACAACATTATAAGTTTCACTTTAAGAAAATAAAGGACTAATAACAAAAAACTAAGTGAGAATTTCATCTACTTTCTATTCTAGGGGGTCTCGTCCCCACCCTCCTGAGCTGCCTTCACGCCCACCAGGTTGGGAACCACTGTCGTACATGGTAAACATTCCTATAACAACGATGAACTCAAATCGCACTTGATATTTGCCCATTAGGACCAGAAGTTCTATTCATGAAATTCATTTATGGCAAAAGGCCATCAAACAGAAAAGAAGAAATCTGATTGATAATAGTTAATTTTTTGTAGAGGAAAAATTGAGCTTTATTTCACACTAAAAATCCGAAATTACATTTTTATCAACCCAATATACCAGCTATAATAGTCATTTCAAACCAAGACTACAAAATAACCACGATTGTTCGATTAAACAATTCTGAATATTCTTATTAGAACCAAAATCGTTACTACTTTCCTGAAAAGTAGATTGCAGAGACAGGATAACCTATCTCAGTAATAGAACGGTCGGTATTCTTTCCTTGAAATAGCACCAACTAACGCCATTGAGATTTACGATCTGACTGGCGGCCGTCAACTTAAAGTCCAATATTTCATTCAGATGATGCCTGTCTTCTTCAAAAAATTTAAATCTTACACTGAATTTTAAAAATACATAAATTTAAATTCGGGGAAAATGTTTAAAAATGTTACAGATTTTATCTATAAATATTTTAATATTGAGTCTGATTTTTATCAAAATTAGATTCTGCAAAAAATAAATTAAAAGTTCTATACCACTCATGAAAGGTATTTGGCTCAGTGTAAGGTATAGCTTATACTGTTTCTTACCCAACGATTGTTCGGGGAGGTGATTTTGACAAGATCACGCTCAAGCTTTTCCACCACTTAATGCTACCCGCTTTGTCGAGGATGAGTGAGCCCAAGGATGATCTGCAGATCACGCACGGTTGATCTATAGCTTTTAACAAATTAAACTATTTATCTTTCAGGACCTTCAGTTCAGCAACTTAACAAATTATTTTTTTTTTTAACAAAGAAATAAAAAAGAATAAAAGCAAAAAGGGAATGATGACAAACAAAAGAGACAAGACTTATTATTTAGTCATTATTATTCAGATTAGTTACTATAGAGAATAAATAAAATTCGTAAAATACATCGTTTTTTCATTTACAATTGTAAGTGTATAAAATATATAATAAATGTTTATAAATTTTATCTCATAAGGGCAGCTTTGTAGAATCCGAAGCAACCAATTTATTTTTTAAAAATTATGGATCCGTGGTTTCATCCAATTTACAGGTCAATAACGAATGATTAAACCTTATGATAAAGTTCAGGTTCGAATCCAATTAGAAAGTCATGAAAAAATCATAATACTTATTTTTACATAATCTATTAAAAGTTAATGCTTTTATTTTACATGATTTCTCAATTTACAAATTCAGATTTTTCAAATCGTTAGATCGTATCCTAAAATGTATGAGATGAAAATAGTTGACTGGATGATCTAATGTAAAGGAGATAGTTGGGGGGTGCAGTCAATAAGAACACAGAATAAGTAATGAACTTATATTATGTGCCGACGTTTCGACCTACAGTGTAGGTCATCTTCAGGGCTAACAGAGAAACAAACAGAACAAAAAATATAAAAAATGTACAGTAACAATAATATGGTGACAAGTAATGTAGAAAAATAAAATAGTGGCAGATATGAAGATAGAAGATAACGAATATTAAAAAAGGGGCCAGATTATAATAAAATAAAGATATAGACAGATTTAAAAAATTAATGATAATGAAAAGGAATTAAAATAGTGACAGATATAATAAAATTAAGATAAAGACAAATATAATAAAATTATTGAAATAGTGACAGATATAATTATTGAAATAGTGACAGATATAATAAAATTAAGATAAAGACAGATATAACAAAATTATTGATAATGAAAAGCAAATGAAAATAATGACAGATATAATAAAGTAAGACAGATTTAATAAAATTAAAGAAAATGAGCAGAAATGATAAATTATAAATAACGCATATAAAATAAAAAATAGAAAATAAATGTACAGAATGGATAGTACAGTACAAAATAATAATATAAAGGAAAATCAAAAGGTGGAGTTAAACAAAAGAAACCATAATGAGGATATTTACATATACAGAAAGGTTGGAATATGAAGAATAAAGAAAAACTAGTAAAATATAGGTATAAAATGTATGATAACGGACTTGATGATGTTACATGTTACAGAAAAGTATGGAACTATATGTACAATAACAAATGTGAATAATAGAAATACTATTGTACAGTAACAACAGTGTACAATGACTGTTTTGAAAAAAAGTTGATAGGATTAATGAATTTGAAAAGTTAAAATAAGTGAAAACTCTTGTACAGTAACAATAGTGTACAATGTCTGTTTGAAAAAAAGTAGATAGGATTAATGAATTTGAAAAAATTAAAATTGGTGCTTAAAAATATGAACTCTTGATTACCAACATATGATGGATGCCAAAATGATAAGGGGGAAATAATAGGAAAATTAAAATTGGAGAAAGGATAAAGAGAAAAGTTTAAAATAAATAAAATATAAAGAAGAGACATACCGATTTTGGAGAGCGAGGCCGTTAGATTTAACGGCTGGCGTGTACTGAGCACTCGACCGTTAAGACAGGGGAAAGGGATAGGAGCGATCTCTATTGGCCAAAAAGTTAACTATAGAAGGTAACCATACTGGAGTATAGGAAAAGATGGGGAAAGTGAATAACCGGATAAAATTAATATAAATAAAATTAAAACAATGAAAGAAATGTCAATAGAGTGATAACAAAAGAAACATCAATGACGAAGTAACGGAATTTAAGGTCTTTTGAGTAAATTAAAAATTTGGGAGTAGGTAGAGGAAAGGTGATGTGAGTCAGACTTAAGATTGATAGAGGAGGAATCTAAATTTATGTGGATAGTTTCAGAGAGGGTGCGTTTGTCATGGTTAGGAGCTGTAGCTAGGATAGACGTTTTTTCAAAATCAAAGGTGTGGTTTAAAGAAAGGGCATGTTCGGAAAGTTTAGAGGAGGTATGGTTATGGGAGGAAATGGCATATTTGTGTTGAGTAATACGGTCTTTAAGGAAGTTTTTGGTTTCACCTATATAGGAAGAGTTACAATTAGTAGTAGAACAAGGGATCCGATAAACGACATGGGAACGAAGCTTGAAGGGAATAGGATCTTTGATACGGGTATAAATATGGGAAAGTTTGTTATGGGATTTGAAGGCAATACGTAAATTGGGGATAACGGAACGTAAGTATTTTTGAATGTTATTAGAGAGGGTGGGTATATATGGCAAGGATCTGTATATAGGGATAGATGGTGGATGTGGCGATCGGGTGGGGGTGGGGGGGGTTATAGTAGTCATGGATGAGTTTATTAACAATATAGGGAGGGAAATTGTTTTTAAAAAGGATTTCTTTGATACGGTGGGTGTTGGTTGTATGGAAGCAGGCGTCAGAGAGGGATAGGCCACGGTGAATGATATTTTTAGCGACGTTAATTTTAAGGTGGTGTGGATGTTGGGAGTAATAATTAAGAAGTCGGCCAGAGTAAGTGGGTTTAGTATACCAATCAGTGGATAAGGTGTGGTCAGAATTTTTAATGATAAGGAGGTCAAGAAAAGGAAGTGACTTATTGGATTCGACTTCAACGGTGAAATGGAGGCGGGGATGGTATGAATTGAAGGAAGATAATAAATCAGTAATGATGTTGGGATTGTTGATAAGCAGGAGGTCGTCTACATATTTTTTGATGAAACAAATATCATCACGGAACTGTGGTAGAATGGAGTCTAGAAGGTCATTTAGAACAATATTAAAGAGGTCAGGAGCTAGGGGATTTCCCATGGCAAGTCCAGAAATTTGGGAATAGAACTGTCCATGGAAGGTAAAGTAGCCGGATTCACAGCAAAGTTTTAAAGATTGAAGGAATGAGGACCGGTTAAGAGATGTATGGGGTTCTATTAGTGACCATTTGCTATCTATTATGTCAAGGGCTTTATCTAAGGGAATGTTGGTGAAAAGACTTTCGACATCGAAGGAAGTGAGGATGTAATGATCAGGAATGGTGAGGGATGTTAAAAGATCACGTAGGTGAAATGAGTTATGGATATCATATGGGTTGTTACGGCTGAGGACTTGTAAGGATGAAAGTAAGAATTTGCTAAGTTTTGTAGATGGTGAATTGACGTTGGCTGTAATCGGACGGAGGGGGTTGTTGGGTTTGTGGATTTTGGGAAGACCATAAAAACGTGGGGCTAAGGAATTATAGGAAATGAGGTTTCTGTAAACGGGATAAGTAATTAATTTAGAATTGACAAGGCTTTTTAGGTGGAGGTTGAATTGTTTTTGGAGAGATGTAGTAGGATCACGAGGTATGGGTTTATAGGTGGAAGTATCAGAAAGAAGGGAATTAATTTTGAGGTTATAATCAGAAAGGTCCATAATTACAGTAGAGTTACCTTTGTCAGCTTTGGTGACAATTAAGTCATCATGAGATTGAAGAAAAGAACGTGTGGACGCAAGGTCTTTGAAAAATTGCGGGGAGAAATTAGAAGGGGTGGAATGGGGGTGCTGAAGGAAATTAGAAATGATATTAGCTACAGAGACGCGTGAAAGATCTGGTTGAACATGTGAATGGTTGAGGAGGGGGTCATTATGGATATATTCTAAGTCAGTCAATAAGTCGGGTATAATTTTTTTGAAGGAGGAGGAGGGTGCAGAAAAATTTGGTCCTAAGGATAGAATATTGATAACATTATTAGGGATGGGGGTGGAAGAAATATTGTGAACCCAGTGGTCATCTCCTTTAGGATAGATTTTGGAGATGAGGGAATTTTGGTAAAGGGATTTAAATTTGGAGATAAGTTGGTGTTTTTTGCGTGAAAAAATGTACAGTAACAATAATATGGTGACAAGTAATGTAGAAAAATAAAATATTGGCAGATATGAAGATAGAAGATAACGAATATCTCTTATCTCTACTACTCCCTCGCCTTTTTTATCCTTCTCCTCTATCAGATAAGAGATATTCGTTATCTTCTATCTTCATATCTGCCAATATTTTATTTTTCTACATTACTTGTCACCATATTATTGTTACTGTACATTTTTTATATTTTACTGTTTCTCCTAACTATATCACTTTTAATCGCCATAACTTTCCTAACTATGATGGAACTGCCTCTCCCCCTCTTATCTCTACTACTCCCTCGCCTTTTTTATCCTTCTCCTCTATCAAATCTTCTTTTCCAAACCTAAAATCCAACATCAACCTTTTATGCTCTCTTCAAAAACATTTGGCTCATCATTTGGAACATCGTATTTTCCTCCTAAAATGCCGATCTAACTCCATCTTTCCTAATTTTATTACTAATGCTCTCAATCACATTACCACTTCTAAGTCCCTAAATTCATCATTATGTTTTTTCTCTTTAAAATTTAAAAAATCTCTTCTCAACCTTAAAATACGTGAGAATATTCTACACATCCACTCATTGAACCATCGTATTTCTTCCCTCAACCAATTTTTAACCAGTCACCTTTCCCCTGATCACATGAACAACCTTTCAATTCATATTGCATCCACTTTCTCCATAACTAGGTCACGCAAAAAACACCAACTTATCTCCAAATTTAAATCCCTTTACCAAAATTCCCTCATCTCCAAAATCTATCCTAAAGGAGATGACCACTGGGTTCACAATATTTCTTCCACCCCCATCCCTAATAATGTTATCAATATTCTATCCTTAGGACCAAATTTTTCTGCACCCTCCTCCTCCTTCAAAAAAATTATACCCGACTTATTGACTGACTTAGAATATATCCATAATGACCCCCTCCTCAACCATTCACATGTTCAACCAGATCTTTCACGCGTCTCTGTAGCTAATATCATTTCTAATTTCCTTCAGCACCCCCATTCCACCCCTTCTAATTTCTCCCCGCAATTTTTCAAAGACCTTGCGTCCACACGTTCTTTTCTTCAATCTCATGATGACTTAATTGTCACCAAAGCTGACAAAGGTAACTCTACTGTAATTATGGACCTTTCTGATTATAACCTCAAAATTAATTCCCTTCTTTCTGATACTTCCACCTATAAACCCATACCTCGTGATCCTACTACATCTCTCCAAAAACAATTCAACCTCCACCTAAAAAGCCTTGTCAATTCTAAATTAATTACTTATCCCGTTTACAGAAACCTCATTTCCTATAATTCCTTAGCCCCACGTTTTTATGGTCTTCCCAAAATCCACAAACCCAACAACCCCCTCCGTCCGATTACAGCCAACGTCAATTCACCATCTACAAAACTTAGCAAATTCTTACTTTCATCCTTACAAGTCCTCAGCCGTAACAACCCATATGATATCCATAACTCATTTCACCTACGTGATCTTTTAACATCCCTCACCATTCCTGATCATTACATCCTCACTTCCTTCGATGTCGAAAGTCTTTTCACCAACATTCCCTTAGATAAAGCCCTTGACATAATAGATAACAAATGGTCACTAATAGAACCCCATACATCTCTTAACCGGTCCTCATTCCTTCAATCTTTAAAACTTTGCTGTGAATCCGGCTACTTTACCTTCCATGGACAGTTCTATTCCCAAATTTCTGGACTTGCCATGGGAAATCCCCTAGCTCCTGACCTCTTTAATATTGTTCTAAATGACCTTCTAGACTCCATTCTACCACAGTTCCGTGATGATATTTGTTTCATCAAAAAATATGTAGACGACCTCCTCCTTATCAACAATCCCAACATCATTACTGATTTATTATCTTCCTTCAATTCATACCATCCCCGCCTCCATTTCACCGTTGAAGTCGAATCCAATAAGTCACTTCCTTTTCTTGACCTCCTTATCATTAAAAATTCTGACCACACCTTATCCACTGATTGGTATACTAAACCCACTTACTCTGGCCGACTTCTTAATTATTACTCCCAACATCCACACCACCTTAAAATTAACGTCGCTAAAAATATCATTCACCGTGGCCTATCCCTCTCTGACGCCTGCTTCCATACAACCAACACCCACCGTATCAAAGAAATCCTTTTTAAAAACAATTTCCCTCCCTATATTGTTAATAAACTCATCCATGACTACTATAACCCCCCCCCCACCCCACCCGATCGCCACATCCACCATCTATCCCTATATACAGATCCTTGCCATATATACCCACCCTCTCTAATAACATTCAAAAATACTTACGTTCCGTTATCCCCAATTTACGTATTGCCTTCAAATCCCATAACAAACTTTCCCATATTTATACCCGTATCAAAGATCCTATTCCCTTCAAGCTTCGTTCCCATGTCGTTTATCGGATCCCTTGTTCTACTACTAATTGTAACTCTTCCTATATAGGTGAAACCAAAAACTTCCTTAAAGACCGTATTACTCAACACAAATATGCCATTTCCTCCCATAACCATACCTCCTCTAAACTTTCCGAACATGCCCTTTCTTTAAACCACACCTTTGATTTTGAAAAAACGTCTATCCTAGCTACAGCTCCTAACCATGACAAACGCACCCTCTCTGAAACTATCCACATAAATTTAGATTCCTCCTCTATCAATCTTAAGTCTGACTCACATCACCTTTCCTCTACCTACTCCCAAATTTTTAATTTACTCAAAAGACCTTAAATTCCGTTACTTCGTCATTGATGTTTCTTTTGTTATCACTCTATTGACATTTCTTTCATTGTTTTAATTTTATTTATATTAATTTTATCCAGTTATTCACTTTCCCCATCTTTTCCTATACTCCAGTATGGTTACCTTCTATAGTTAACTTTTTGGCCAATAGAGATCGCTCCTATCCCTTTCCCCTGTCTTAACGGTCGAGTGCTCAGTACACGCCAGCCGTTAAATCTAACGGCCTCGCTCTCCAAAATCGGTATGTCTCTTCTTTATATTTTATTTATTTTAAACTTTTCTCTTTATCCTTTCTCCAATTTTAATTTTCCTATTATTTCCCCCTTATCATTTTGGCATCCATCATATGTTGGTAATCAAGAGTTCATATTTTTAAGCACCAATTTTAATTTTATCAAATTCATTAATCCTATCTACTTTTTTTCAAACAGACATTGTACACTATTGTTACTGTACAAGAGTTTTCACTTATTTTAACTTTTCAAATTCATTAATCCTATCAACTTTTTTTCAAAACAGTCATTGTACACTGTTGTTACTGTACAATAGTATTTCTATTATTCACATTTGTTATTGTACATATAGTTCCATACTTTTCTGTAACATGTAACATCATCAAGTCCGTTATCATACATTTTATACCTTTATTTTACTAGTTTTTCTTTATTCTTCATATTCCAATCTTTCTGTATATGTAAATATCCTCATTATGGTTTCTTTTGTTTAACTCCACCTTTTGATTTTCCTTTATATTATTATTTTGTACTGTACTATCCATTCTGTACATTTATTTTCTATTTTTTATTTTATATGCGTTATTTATAATTTATCATTTCTGCTCATTTTCTTTAATTTTATTAAATCTGTCTTACTTTATTATATCTGTCATTATTTTCATTTGCTTTTCATTATCAATAATTTTGTTATATCTGTCTTTATCTTAATTTTATTATATCTGTCACTATTTCAATAATTATATCTGTCACTATTTCAATAATTTTATTATATTTGTCTTTATCTTAATTTTATTATATCTGTCACTATTTTAATTCCTTTTCATTATCATTAATTTTTTAAATCTGTCTATATCTTTATTTTATTATAATCTGGCCCCTTTTTTAATATTCGTTATCTTCTATCTTCATATCTGCCACTATTTTATTTTTCTACATTACTTGTCACCATATTATTGTTACTGTACATTTTTTATATTTTTTGTTCTGTTTGTTTCTCTGTTAGCCCTGAAGATGACCTACACTGTAGGTCGAAACGTAGGCACATAATATAAGTTCATTACTTATTCTGTGTTCTTATTGACTGCACCCCCCAACTATCTCCTTTACATCAGTATCCTAAAATGTTTCTCTTGATTGTAATTTTGAAAAATTCCGTACATCATGGTTAGATTTACTATTCCAATTCAAGAGAAAGAAATTAAAAAAAAAATTTCAATAATTATTATACATCTTAAGTACATCAAAAAGCGGAATTCTTTTTGTATCAAGTAATGTTGATTTTCTAGCGTTAGATTCTGGAGTTTCCAACAAATTCATGTATGAATCTAATCTGTATATTCCCATTCTGGACTGCATGCTCCTACTATTCTTTAGTCATTCTATTTCGTATTCCAATCAGGTGCGGATGCCGTGTATTCGGTTCCCATGACCAATAGAAATCCTATAGCACTAACAGGAAAAAGCGTTCTTGCAATCATTTTGAACTCTTCAAGCTTATGTTGTTTTATGAATGTTACTGAACTATTTAACAAATGGACATCCCAGGAAATGATTTGATGGAAATCATATTTTACATGCGCGAACACATTCGTTTATTATACAATAATTTAAAAAATAATTAAATTATCGTTATAAAAAATCATCGAAATTGGAAATTTATTAGAAACGATGCAGCTTTGAGCATTGAGGTCGGAAAGGTCAAGTTCTACAGCAGCTGGAAAGAATACATAATAAATATCAAGTTGTGCAGTGAAGATTTGATGATTTAATGTATTCTTACATTTTTATTTATTCTTTGGTGAACATTAGTTGAAGAGAAGAAAAATCTAAAAATGTACATAAAAACGAGACTTAAAAATGTTTTTCAATTTGGCCTCCGATGTCCAAGTTAAACAGGATTTCTCAATCCTGTTTGTTTGCCTGACCAATGCTAAAAGACTTTTTAAATTACGATGTTTTGAATTAAATCGAAAGGAGCAATAGCCGATGAATGCTTTAAATATTCATGACAAGAATTATCTGTTTGTGTTAAAATGTACGGGGTGTAATGAAAATATTTGATTTTTTTTTTAAAATACCGAAACTGTGTAGATCATTTAGGTCTATATTCTAATTAATACTAAATAAGAGTGGCTTTAAAATAATTTTTAAACCCTAAGACCTAATAAACTAAACCTTAGACAAAATAAAACACTACCATAGAACCCATAGAAGAACTTTCATTAATAACTTCCTACGAATGATTATTGGTCTATTAAAATAATAATTTCCGATTAAACAACTTTCCACATCTTATGAGGGATCTAACTATTTAATACTTACTGTTTAAGAAAAATATATATGTAGATTATGATCGAATTGGCATGAGTCTAGTTAAACTGGATACCTCAAAGACTAAACTAAACTGGCAAACTAAAGGCAGGAAACTCAATTTTTATGACTAAGTTAATACTTAATACTAACAAATCAAACAAATCACTATGTATTTCAACTAACTTCTAATGGTCAAAGATTGTAATAACCTACTTCTCACTAAATACATTACATAGCCACTACCTGATGAAGGAAACCCCTAAATATTACATCATTACCTACTTGAAACTTTTGGAATACACTCCGTAATCTTAACTAAAAATAAAATAAAAACCAATAGCATACCTTCTTCCCTACAACTGAACATTCCACTCCAACTTGCAACGTCAATCAAACCGTGGTCTACTCTGCATGAAGCGCCGAATGCATCCTTCTGACCTTTAACTCTTGACAGATTCTGGCATCTAAGAGTTTATAATATCTCTAAATTCCTAACCCCTATGTCTATTTATCTCATCACTCATGCCTATCTCATTGATGGAATGTCCAAAGTAAATCATAATAATGTTTCTTTGTCCCTCTTTTTTCAGTTCTTTGGTGTTTCCATGTCCTACCTAGGTATTATCATTGGATCTATCACTCATGCAATTTATACAGCTTAAATATATTATTTCGACACAGTGCTCAAATGTGTGTTATAAATCAACAATGATATTGAATCCCGAACACTTCTGCACATTTCAGTTTTTGAAGGATGGTGTCAGTTATGAACGCCAGGGTTACATGTTATTGGCACACTCTTGAAGCTAATTCCAGAACCTTTCCTCCCCCACCACAAAGTGTTCTGTCAAAATTTGATTAAAATAAGTTTAAAATATTAAAGCTATATATAACGATTGCAGTTATCTACGAAAACCTGCAAATACCTTAATTATAAATGGGTTTTCCTGATATCTATCTACAAGCAATTATTATTTAAGAGAAATAAGACTGAACAATCATATTTACTTTAGTTTTATATATTTAAATTATCATACCATCGAAAAAATAAATAATGAAAAATAATAACCAATCCCAGAGTGAGCCCATTATCCAGTCGAATGTTGCTGATAGCGCGGGAAGGCGCCAGTCACGTGGTTTTTATCTTAAATCAATTAATTGGATTAGCATATTGCCCTTTCTCTAAGATAGGAACCAATACAAGATTTGGAAAGGGGGAAAACAAAAATAGTTCTCCGGCGTATCATGATTGGTTTTAACTACTAATTATTAACTGTTGCTATATAATAGATTGTCGCAAATATTTCACTGATTAGACTCAAAACAAGATATCTAATATAGTGTTGTTCAATCAATATATATTGCAATGTTGAATATTGCATTTCCAAATGTTATTAAAATATTGGTAAAAAATAATTGAGATGAGTACATCTTTAAACAGCTAGTTAAACAATTCTGTAAAATAAACCTTTTCCAGCTTAAACAATTAGACTAAATAATTGGCTAGTTTAACTCAATTCACGTTATAACGGAAATACGCTAATATGACAATGATTTGCAGATGCAAAAACTGTTTCTTATCGTACCGATCTATGAATCAGCGTTATTCCTTTCTTATTTGACATACTAAAATACATCAAACATTTGATTTGAACTTCGGAGAAATCATTCCAAGATAAATCAATCACAGAAAGTAAGTAAGTAAGACACTAGACTAGAAATTACATTTAAATTAGGCGGTTCTTGACGTTTCTGAAGCATTTGATAGAGTTTGACACTAAGACCTTTCCTTAAACTGATAACATTTCCGCTTACTTACTACATTACTATTCAATCTTTCCTTTCAAACAGATTTTTCTCGGTTCGATTCAAGTCAGAGCCATCTTTTGTTAGGTCTATCTATTGCAGCCAGTGTGCCCAAAAGTTCAGTGCTCCCTCCACTGTTCCACATTACATGCACCTATGACATATCTAGTAGTTCTATTCTTTTGTGGTTTGCATATTTTTTTTAATTATCAGATATATTATGAGTTCATTTTGTACATAAGCAATGAAAAGGCACATATTATACTGCATTATGGAACGCACTAACGAATAAACTGCCAATTCAACGAGTTACTCTGGAAAGAAAAAAAGGCTCCAGTCCAAAGGCTGCAGCCGGTTGGACACTTTACCAGAACACGTGAAGGGGTGCCAAAAAAGGTGTTGGACAGAACGTTCTTTAAGCCAGACGGGCAGTTTAACCATAACTATGAATTTGTATTGAAACACATAAATAAAAAAGTAATTAAGATAGTCAATAGGGATAATAATAATAATAAATTCTTTATTTATTCTGGGACAAGTCCCTTTAGAATAACGTAACTGTACATTATTGTGGGCTTTAGAGTCTTAGAGTACAAAGAAAAAAAACAAGTAGAAAAGTCAATCTATAACGCTGATTAAATAATAATAAATAAAAAAATAGCTTCTTATGATAATGAAAAAAATGAAGACATGGATATGTGGCAAACAATTAAGTATACAGCAGAGGTATGATGTTTAATATCTACCGACATTCTTTATGAATGATTATCCGAATATTGATAGGGAAAATGCAAAGAATAGAGGAAACCGTCATAACCAACTTGAATTACAATCGAAAATTCATTTTTCAAAGTTACTTTCATGTTGGTCACTTTGAATGAAGTTATTTGAGGTAGGCATTCCGATAAATTTTGAATTCCGAAGAATCAAATTTTCATTCTTTCTTTTTGGTGTTAAATTTTCGAGAGACTGCCAAGAGCGTTTTCGAATTATGGTGCTAGTGCCAAATGTTTTCACATTCGTTAGTGTAGATAAAGCGGGATGGTATTTCAAACTTAATTTAGAAAGTGAAAGTGTATTAATATTTTGTATTATTTGTAACAAATATTAAACAAACAGCTAATAGAAAATGTCATATTTAGAGAAAGTAGTTAATCATTGTTACTATTGTACTAAACTACATTGTCACTAAAAATAAAATATTTTTTTAGCTACTCTTTAAGATCCTTCTTTAAAAAATGTCTCTTTTCAAATCAATTCTGGATTCGAAGAATAGTTACATAATCTTTGTACTCCTTTGATTCCTCATAGGAACAGTTTCCCTAGAGATATTAAATATGTCTTTTCCCCAGTGAATGATACATATTGATCACCATATCGACAGAAGAAACCTGAAGATATTCAAATTGTCAGGTCCATTGTTTGTGATGTCATAAAACTTTTAAGTTCGAAAAATTGTTTAACTAATCTAAAATTCCATGAAATTAAACCACTGTCAGGATACTGAACCAGACAATCGCAGCGGAAACAATCCCGATAGAGACTAGAAGACCTTGGAACGCATGTGGTAGGGCCGCAACAGTTTTTTTTTTTCGCTTGGAATCAGGTTTCGAAGTCAAAGAATGAAAGTTTTCCGCATGATTGAGAACGTTGAACTCGCCCAACTAGCACCGTTACATGCATATAAATAGCATCGGTGGTTATTGTATCATTATTATTTACCCGGTATTCAGACTACAAGGCTTTGAATGTTAACTGAAATAAAAGGTGATATGAAATGAAGTAATTATGTACAAGCAGAAATTATTTATATAATAATTGCTCAATATAAAACAAGACAGAATTCCTTTACCGATTATTCTTTAAAAGGTCTAGATTGAAAGATAGTAAATATTGATTGGTAACATATCGAATGGAATAGATTTGCATTCTCGTGGATAAGTCTGCGTATTTGTCGATGATTAAAAAGAACCATAAATTCTATTTAAAGACAGCCAATAGCTCAGAAAATTCGTCCATATCCGTGATTACTTTAATTGGAACAAGACCTGAATGGTTATAGAACAATAACTCGTAGGTTTCCCCCCAACTTAGGGTACCCACTTTATATAAGCTGGATGAGCCCCTGATCCATATAGCCCATACACGGCTCTATGTCTACAGATCCCATAGAGTCCATACATGGCTGATGAATGATTACATAAATTATCTGCCACAGTCGGATTGGAACACGGCATCTTCGGCACGGCAACTCAGCGCTCTACTACAAATAATATAAAAATATATAAGAATGACAAATATGTAGAACGCCCTGTTACCTATTACACAATATACTATGTGTTCCATGTAACGCACACTCAGCAAAGACGTAACAATGTATCATAGTACTCCACATTCCAAACTATATGAGATATTCAATGGTTTAGTTGTCTCGTAAGATGACATCACCGTCTGTACCCGACGTGGCGGTAGACATGTACAGTAATTGTATATTTTATTATATTTTATCTTGAAGTGATGTCAATTGATGAAACAGGCATACAGAATACAGAATCTAACAGATAAATGTGCATCATGTAAGTTCAATATAATAGAACATTTAAAATCAGTACAGCCATGATGATGATATTTCAAAGTAATCTAAAAAAGAAGTTCGATAAATTTTACGCATAACTAAATATGTATTTATACATAGATTCATAAATAGTTTGTTGATGACTTCTATTCTAGGCCATTTTCAGTAGATATGAAATAACTGCAGTTTATAATATTTTTTTAGAGCTATTAAGGTGGTACGTTAACAAAGGTGGTGAAATCAATATTAATGTTACCATAGATGAATTACTCTGATTATTTTTTTCGTATCGACCACTTCGGATCAACTGTATTTTCCTTTCTTCTGGAGTTTTCTCTGTCTTCAATATTCTTTCATGCCTTTACGAGAACGTTTCTTTCGATCCTCTATCCAACTTCGTCCATCCTTCTCTGGCCTTTCTTCATCCTAAAACCTTTCCATATTTCTCACTCTGCTTTCAAATTCCCTTTCTTCTAGCATGTTATCCCTCAGTCATTCAGGACAAAGCATTTTATATGTATAGATAAAACATAGTTCTATCTAATTATCTAATGATAATTTACTATAAAGAAATTGATATATCGTAAATTTAAAAATATATTCTATTTACAATGGCCACCAGTTAGTTTCTTAGAATAGTAATAATCATTGATGAAACATTGGTGAGAAAAATAAAAATACTTCCTATAGGTGTAAAGTTGTTCGTTTCTTTAACAACTAAACTTTGAGTCACCATTGTTATAATAACTTTATTACTATTTTTCGAATAATAAAATAAATGTTTATTGTAAATAGCACTATTATTTCACGACCTACATCTAGCTAGATCAAGTTTATGTTAGTTTATTATTAAATATAATATAGATAATATTTAGATAACTCCGAGATAACCTACAACCTATATATCTATAAAATATAACCCTCTTATTTCTTTTAGTGACAAAAAAGTATTTAAACCGGATTAATTGTATGTTTTTTTTCTTTTATCCTTTGGCATCAAATCTTTTAATTATTTTTAATTCATAATAGCTGTCATATTTTAATTGACTGAGAGGGGTTGTGTTACAACTCGAATATATAAAATTAGGCAATTTTATTTGATTGGCTATCTAATAAATGTTTAAATATTTAGTTGCATTATTATTATTTTACCAAATCAACATAGTTAACTATTGACAATTAGTTTGCTATGACATTTAAATTATCTATTCTGTTAACGGCCGTGAATCAACTCTGTGACATATGGAGACCCTCCAGGGGCTCACCCAGTCTCTATTACACGGTTACATATACTTATGGGGAAAGCCGTAATGGTTGAGCATGGTATAGGTCAAGTCACCTACGTGGACAGCCGTAGGTATGAAGGTTACTATTTGATTCATAAATATTGGAGGATTATTTTGATTGGATTATTTTGATTTGCACAGTTATTTTACAAAACAATTTAAACACCACTCTTCTAATAAAACACAACATAAATAAATTAATTTTGGGGTCCACACGTTAAGATGAAACGCCAATCACTAATCACAAACTCAAATTATTGTACTCGCTATTCAGGAAAAACTCCAAATTAGATTTAAAACAGAAATTAAATACGTGCACTTACTAACTAAAACCAGTTTGGACACATGCTTTACAAATTTACGGCATCACTAAACAGACTCACAGAAAACGACTGCAAACTTTTCAGTCAAAAATACTTAGAATTATCACCAAAGCACTATGGTACGTCAATAACAAAACTATGCATACGGACTTAAAAATACAAACGGTTGACGAACACATACGAACGTACTACAAACGCTTTCAAGAAAAACTATACGAACACCCAAACCCATTGATACAACAAATGGCCACGACTCTCATGCCTGAGAACACTAGGAGAAGACTAAAAAGGTCGTGGATGAGGGATTTATTGCAGTAGGAAATTAAAGCAAGCCAATGGAGACGTACCGCTGGGTACTGCTCTTCGTCATGCCTTTCATGTCATTCTGTATTATTTTCCAGTCAGCCAATACGCTGAAGATTGTCCATTACTTGTAATTGACAGGTGTGGATGAAAATATAAAGAGAAAAAAATAAAATAAATTAATTTAAAGTATTTTCCAACTTTACAATAGTTTATTATAATATATTATAATAGTTTATTGTAATAGTATATAATCATGTTTTTAAACTAAATGTAGTTACTGTTACAGCTCCCTTCAGAACCAACATTTAGATGGTCAGTATATATTGGTCTATAACTAAAACTCTTTAATTTAATCCAAAACTCTACTTTGTTAACAACATTCTTAAAGAGAATTTACAAGTGTGATGTAATCGGTGTTTTCTGATTTCCTTTTATGTTTCCTCTAATGTGTATCTTCAGGAAATAATAAAATAAAAAAAGCAAACGAAGCTTACTTTAATTGTTTTAAGAAGTATTTACTAAATAACAACTGAAAACCCCATCTCTTGATAGAGAACCAAACAATTTGTTTGAATTTTCTTTTAGATAGACTAAACTGAATGTATAAAAAATATTGTTATTTTTAAGTGGTTAAATTAAATGAGCCAAAAATAAACGCCATAATTTGCTCAGATAATTAATATAAATGTGTATGTTACAATGATTGAATAATTATTGTCCAAAAATTTTTTTTCAGTAATCAGTAATTCATATAATCTACTCAGTAACTCAATAGATGTCTATAAATTTTATAATATATATAACCTTTATTTATTCCTTCCATAACAATAAAAACGACATGAAATGTTTAACGTGTTTGTAGTAGTTTTTACCGCGTCATGAATTATTATATTTAGGTTTGAGCGGAAACATTACACTATATTATTATATATATAACTATTAGTATTACACAAAAATAACAAAATCATAACTTTTGTAATTTTACTTATTATTTATACAATTTTTCATTCTTACTATTCTATTAGGTATGCATACATTTCTCATTATTTTTTCTCATTATTATTATTGGTCATATTATTATCATTATTTTGGCATCCATAAATTTTTTATCCTAACTTTCTATACAAATTCTTCTAAAAATAAAAAATGATAATTTTTGTTAATTTAAATTTATATATCTTTTTAATATGTATTATCAATTGTAATTTTACTGATCACATGGTAATTATATTTCCCAACCCAATCATATAACAATTGACATATAAAAACCTGTACCACTACAGCCCGGGAATGGGTCTGGGGTTCAGTAAATGGTAGAGACTGTACTGCTTCATGGACAACGATTCCGTAAGGAGATGATTTGTCCTAGATCCTATATGATCCATATCTCTCTGCAAAAAGACTAAATAAAAGTCTTGCCTACATACTAAAAACCATAATTTTCATAATAATGTTTATAACTATTTATACCATTACCTGTAATTTAATTATGTTTTCCATTCTTATTAAATCTCACCAGTTATTACATAATGTACCTTACTCTTTACTTTTACTCACTAGTTATTTCATAATTTATATTACTCTCTATATTTCTTTACATCATTACCAATTGTGTACATAAATTCTCTTCTTCTTCCTTGGTACTGCAATGCTTTATATAGTTATTTTCTGTTTCTTTCCTAGCCTTGAAGATGGCCTGCATCTAAGGCCAAAGCGTTGGCACATTAAAATAACTTTTGCTTATTTTGTGTGATCTTTGACAGCACCCCCTGACCAATTCAATCCAATATTATATTAAGAAATGGTCTGAAAGAGAGAAATGAAAACTTGCTTTACATTCTTTACTCTTTCGCAGCGACCTCTCTGCTTGCTGTTACCAATGAAATTCCTCGGGAAAATAAATAAGATTATTCATCTTTAAAATTGGAGGAATGACCGAGGTATAATAGACATGCGCTCTATTTATTTATCATTTATT
Organism: Arma custos; assembly: GCA_037127475.1. Taxonomy (NCBI): domain Eukaryota; kingdom Metazoa; phylum Arthropoda; class Insecta; order Hemiptera; family Pentatomidae; genus Arma; species Arma custos. Next base: position 88,327,043 of record CM073760.1, on the reverse strand, counting down.
TCCGTCACTTATACCGTAACGATCGCAATTTTTTAATGACTCAGATAAAATGGATACTAACAGAATAACTTCTGATTAAAAGCACGGAAAGGTGCTTAAAAAATGTGAACAGTAGCATATAAAAGTTATGTACCGGCAGTCATAATGATACCTTTTACGACATTTCAGTGATTTAATAAAATCGAATGACGTGCATTCGGATTAGCTGTTTCGTATTTAATGATCAGATAGTAAAACAAGTATTTGATGGTGACTATTAAGAAGTTATGAGCTATTGTGGTAGTTTTTGTGATTATAACTATAAATTCACAAGTTAACTACCAAGTAGTTGACTACTAAGGGCAACAGAACAGTTGATTATATATATATATATATATATATATATATATATATATATATATATATATATATTAAATTATATCAAATAATGTACCAGTTAACGTTTCACTGTTTTAGGAATCATTAGGACAGATTAGGAAAGGTATGATTACATAAATGGAGATGGCAAAACTCACTTCAGCAGTCAAAAAGATAAATATACTAAATTAGATTCCAAAATAAAGCGATATATGCATTGAGTATGACTTCAGGTTTACCTTTGGTATGCGTTTGTGATTATTTCGATATTCTTGTTTTATTTATAGATAAATATTGCTGACATTTCACTAAAAAATCAGTATAAAAGTTATTTTTTCACTTTTAGGGGTGTTGAGGTTTTGAGAACAATACATTCTCAAATAGAAGCCAAAACATTATATAAGAATGAATCTAAAAGAACTGAAAGTAAAAACTTATATGATTAACATCCAAGAAAAATATATACCAATGTGTATATATAGTGTGTCCCAGGATTGACTTCACAATAGGTGAGATTGACCAACAATTTCGAATTGGAATTTTGGGATTCCACTCTGACATATTTTTAGTTTACTTTCGATTTTTTAAAAATCAAATAGGCCTTTAAAGTTGAGCAAAAACTCAGTTTCAGGTAAAGTACCTTTTCCGTTCATAGTACGCCAAAGTGTCACTAATAAACGTTGTTCACTATGAAAAGTTATGGCGTTATGCAAATTTTCAAAATGATCGGCCTACTTTGATAAAATCAGCTTTCGTTTTGTTTTTAAAAACAATCGCATCGTAGTAAAGCAAACAATTTACTGTTATTTTTTTAGATAAACGTCAAAACTTTGAATTATTTGTTCTAAATTGATTACTTATCTCGGTAAGTTGTAAATTACTTGTTCATTTATTTTTACTTGTTTTGTATTAAAAATGTTGACTCTCGAACAGCTCATTCCCCTAATACATATTATGTTATGGACTTGGGAAGACACCTTATGCTTATGTCATTAATAAGCTTCACGAGCGATTTCCAACGGTGGCAATTTCTGTCTATGTATTAAAAAAAATTGTGAAAACGTTTACAGGAACTGGAAGTATCCAAAATTTGAAGAAAAACAAGCTAATTCATGATCACGAAGATGCTGGTACACTCTTGGTGCTGGAATCCATGAGCACTGATAATCAATTATCATTGAGAAAATGGTCAACTGAATTGTCAATAATTAAATGGCACATGCAAAGAATTCTCAAAGAAAATAAATTTATTCCATTTAAACCCACATTCATTCATAAATTAGAAACAGGAGACGATGGCCAACGGTTGCTGTTTTGTTTATGGGCTGGAGAAAGGATTTTGAATGACAGATATTTTTATAAAAAAATAATATTTACAGGTGATTAAACTATTACAACTAATGGCATCGTGTCTTCACAAAATTGTAGGTATTGGTCTGATGAGAATCCAAATTTTCGTAAAGTAACTAACAGTCAACGATACGAGAAAGTAAATGTATGGTGTGCAGTAAGGTACGATAAAATTATTGGCCCATATTTTTTTTTACACTAATTTAAACCAACATTCCTATTTGGATGTGCTCGAAAACTTTTTTTTACCTTCCATGGAAGACGTGAATTTAGAAGGTTATCCTTTTCAACAAGATGGATGCCCAGCTCATTCAACTCGTTTGATTATAAATTTTATGAATCTGCATTTTCCCGAAAAGTGGAGTAGACAAGGTCCGATACATTCGCCAGCAAGATCGCCGGAATTGACCCCTTTGGATTTTTCCTTTTGGGATTATTTGGAACTAAAAGTATATTCATTTGATCTTCATTATAACATCGACTTATTAAAACAAAAAATTAGGGATGCTGTAGCTGAAATTAACCAAATGACCTTAGCGAAAGTATACAATCTTAGATTTAGGTTAGAAAAATGTGCAGAGCGTGGAAAAAGCCAAATAGAGTAATTGGAGTTTAATTTATTTTTTTGATAAACTGTAAAACTTTAAATTTGAATTAGAACATTTCTAATCAGCCTGTTTTCTAATCTAAGAATTATCATGTAATCGTTAATAATAAAGAAATATTTTTCTCCCATTTTCTACTTCTATTATCAAAGTAGGCCGATCATTTTGAAAATTTGTATAACGCCATAACTTTTCATAGTGAACTACTTTTATTAGTGACACTTTGGCGTACTATGAACGTAAAAGGTACTTTACCTGAAAGGAAAAGAGTTTTTGCTCAACTGTAAAGGCCTACTTGATTTAAAAAAATCGAAAGTAACCTAAAAATATGTTTCAGAACAAGCAGGGCGGAATCTCAAAATATGAAATTCCAATTCGAAAATTGTTGGTCAATCTCACGTATTGTGAAGTCAATCCCGGGACACATTGTATATACACTGTGGTATACATATATTTTTCTTGGATGTTAATCATATGAGTTTTTACTTTCAGTTCTTTAGATTCATTCTTATGCAATGTTTTGGCTACTTTTATTTGGAGACAGGGCAGAAAAGAGATGTCTTGTCATACGAGAAGGTGAATCACAAATTATTTTGAACGTTTGAAAATGATGTGCATTTTTAACTTTTTAGCACCTGCTTAGGTAGTTTGCCTTGGCAGTGGACCGTGTCACATGAACTTGAGGTGTTTCTATATTCACCACTTCTGACGACGTTAGAATAAGGAGGATGCCAAACCTTCTTCATACAACATTAATATTTAATATTCAGGAGCGAATGGAGATAACGGAAATAGGTGCAGGAAAAAAAACATAAACATTGATGGAATATGCGTAATAGTTGTGTTTTTAATATTATATTTATCTCCTGCCTTTCAAATAATGTTTAATTATGTAATACTCATAATTAAACTGTCAATGTTCGGCCATTTCAGAGGTGCTAGAAGAGGGGAAACCGATTTCACATAGATCATAGACAGAACGTATCAAATCAACAAAAGGTCACCAGAAATATTTCTGTAGTCAGACACTCGTTAGTTATTTATCGGGTCAATAAACCATCAAAGCTTAAATTAGTCCTTCATTATAACATATAAATATATTTAAGCACAGAGTCGTACCATAAGTACTTAGGAACAGCTTTCATCAGTAGCCAGTCAACGAGAATCTCCTAAAATAAAGGTTTCACTTACAAGAAGAGGTCACAGAACATGTATTATTATGCATTTACATGAAGGCTTTTTCCATTGGGTCTTAAATCGGAAACATGTAATCTTGAAAACAAAAAAAAATTTTAAATATGAAAACCAAAAAATATTCGCTTTAAAAAATATACTCAAACCCGGATTGGTTTATTCGAAAAATCAGTTAAACTGTGAAGTAATGTATAACTAAAAACCTTGAAAATCGGTAAAACCAGTAAAACTGCCAGAACAAGCTGAACCTGCTTTAATTTATATCTCGAGTTTTAATGTTACGATATCGGTATGGTTCTATCATGAAACAGTAAGACCATAATAAAGGAGAAACCATGGAATTCAATATAGACCATTAAATACAGTAAGAACGGTTTAACAATGAAATCGATAATACATAAAAGTATTTTTAAAAAACTGTGTCGCAATAAAGTCGGGGATCATCACGTTAATCTAATGAGAAATGAAAACTGTTTTATCAAATTTATTTGTATTATATTCCCAAATATATTGCCAAAAAATAAAGGGAACACTGCTACATAGTGAAGGGAAGTGTGTTTTATGATGGTATTACGTTTCATCTGCATACACTGCATCATACACTATCATGTAGCCGATCGATTTGTACTCGGATATCACGTCGTATCCATTAAGGATATCCACTAAGTCCTTACGTTACTTAATGGTTACATAATAGTTGACAATGAACATAAACTGTGAATTTACTAAACACTTTTCAAATATTTGTCACTTTTTCATTTCATAATAAGCTTAGGGCAAAACATGATACAAGTAGAAATATTTTAATAACACGCATGGCAATATATCTTTTATATAATTTTAGCGTTTTAATTCTAGAGATTTATAGTATTGGTTTAAATTTTTTTTAGTCATGTAAATAGCTTTCCATTACATTCATGTTTTTCTATCCACAATGTTTAAGGATTTTTTCTTTAAAAAAACTTTTTAATTCTTAATTAACTTAATAGATGTTTATATTTTGATAACATTGCAAATGATGTAATGAATCGTCGGGAAGTAGTGAACATAGTTTTTATTTATTGTCGAAGCATAGCTTTCGGTCTTAAATTATAAGCCAAAATATCATCTAGACGGTCAAAGAGTATCTTAAATTCTGTCCATAAGTTATAAATTCTGAAACAAGTAGACCTAATGGTGGTAAGAAATTCGATAAGAACAACAGTTCGTACAATAACTAAAAAAATATTTCGACTGCTTTCTGGCCATTTGATTAATAATATATTTCAGATAGGGTTTCTTGAATTGGTATAACAAATTGATTCTGAATGAATAACGTACTGGCAATTAAGCAGCTATATGAAACCATCTTGAGGTAGCTAAAACGTGTTTCTTTTTATTTGTTGTTTTTAGTTCTTCATCTTACAATTGACGTGTGTTTTTAAAATTTGGTGGATTAACTACACCACCAAACATTTTATTGTGAGGGAGTAAAGAAAAAGTCTCTGAACGGTTCTTATTTTATTTTTTTGTTTTGGCTACAATAATTATTGAGATGTAATCTTAATATAATCGAATCCTCATGTATTAATTGACTGAATCAGTTATTTAATTGAAACAAGCAATTAACGCTAGATGGAATACGAATTTTTAAAGTGCCCTTACCCACTTTCGGGCATAGTGAGTAAAAAACAATTATTACCCAGTGAGGGAGTGAAAAAACTACCGTTTTTATTTTTTTATTTGCACTTAGTCATCTATTTTTGAGATCAAATATAGCCTCCATAGTAGAGAAAAATTAGTCTTATTTTTTTCAATCAGTGTTACTCTCAAAAAAAGGTTGAAAATGGACGAGATGTACAATTTGCACATTTTCAGATATTCTTAATTTTTTAAATAATAATAATTTAAAAATTAAAATATATTTCAATAATTTACATACATTGTTAAATACTTCGTCGATTACTACAGTTTAAAGCCATACTCGGGCTGTAAGGCGACCGAATGAAGGACATTGGCAGGCTATTTCTGACCCGACTTGCTCACCTTCATCAACCGCACGCTATAATTTATGCTCGACTCAATGCTGCCACGATAATATATCACATGCTACGGTTAGCGCCGATAATTACTAGGCTTAGTCTCTGGAAAATTCCTGTAGTTAGCAACATGTTATTTACTACTAAACATTTGATCCTAGTTTATGGCACCTTATGCTACTGTATTCTTCAACTTACTTCCGTTTATTCATTTCTTTTATATACGTTATTTTGAATTTTTAATAGCTAATTGAATTAGATCACATTCACATTCATGAAGACTCAGCAAAGTTCATATTTGCCAAACCAAGTAAAACTATAATATATAAGCAATATAGTTCAATAAGATGTAAAAATGATATTTAAACCATTATATTATAAGAGGGAAGCTAAGTGGCGGAGTGGTAGAGCGCAGAGTCGCCATTTCGGAGGATTCAAATCCAGCTACTGGCGAGACTTTTATTTGATCTGTTAGCAGGCGGAAACGTATTACATGGGATCTCCTGGGGTTCACCCAGCCTCTATAAAGTGTGTACCCAAAATAAGGGGGGAACCTCAGACCCATTCACGGGTTGTAGTAACACAAGTCTTCTTTTTATTATACAGTACAAATGTCCTTCAAAGTCCCTGAGACATGCAATGTGGGTCGAAATATTTGTTTATAATAAATATTTTATCACTATTTCATTAATGACTTCTTCATTAATGACCTCCATCCGGACCATTTCTTCCCCATCCATCTTAGCCCCCGTGAATAATTGGTTTAGTCGAATTTTGTCCAGGGAGGATTAACTGAATTGAGGGGGACGGAATAGTCTCCCTATCCCAGAATGACATTCTGGTAGTTTTTGCTAAAAGTGGAATTGTAAAGTAATCAATAACCCCTATAAAATTCAATGACTAAGCCACTCACGCTGTTTACCAAACAATTTAAACATGCATTTTCGCGCACTCTCATCTCACTCTGTTCTATTTAATACACCTGAAACGTTACTTCCTCCAAAAATATTCGGATTACAGAGACATAGGATATCCATGTAATCTATATTTTAAATATTCAGGTTTGTACAGAAGTAAATCTCGATGTGTAATTTCTTCAACATTGGAAATGAAATATGGTTTGGAGTCTCATAAACTTACCGGATGTGAGGCCAGATATTCCGTGGGACGAACTCGTCAATAAATTTGATAATTCCCACATGTGGCTCTATAAACCCCTGGTTTTTATCTACATATAGTTTCCAACGTAGGATGTTAGTCTTCTGGATATTTGAATTTTTGAAAATTTTTAAAGCTGTTGCGTAAGTTAAAGTAAAACTATTTCTAGTTTGTTTCTGATTAAATTTAGAATTGTAAAATACTTATACAGAAACATTGATTACATAGTTTATTGATAATAAGCACATTCAAGCGTGCCTTTATTCTAAGATAACATTTTCAAGTTCTTTAAATGTATTACTATTTATATAATCATCAACAGTCCATTATCAGTCTTTTTTTCAGACGAAAAGGTCTTTACACGAATGAAAAACAATGCCCTTGATTTGGAATATTGACCCTGAGAGTAGGCGATATTTTTATTTTAAATTTTAATATGGTGTCGGAATTGGAGAATTAAAATCAATCCCAGCAAGTCCCATCAAATTACCTTTACCCTTCGTCGAAAACCCTTGACTTCCTGTCCTACTGTATTCTTTAATAGTACTCCACTTATCCCTGTTGAACAGATTCGCTACCTGGGACTCAACTTAGACAAGCGTCTTACTTGGAACCCCCACACAAGACTGAAAAGACAAGAAACAGCTAGACGTTTCCGACTACTTCAACACATACTAGATAAGCGCTCAAAGCTTCAGATCAATTACAAAAGACTTATTTATGTGACTGTTATAAGGCCTATATGGACTTATGGAATTGAACTATGGGGCTCCACCAAACCATCGAATTCCTCTCGTATCCAATCCTTGCAATCCAAAATCCTTCGCAAAATCCTAAACGCTCCTTATTTTGTCACAAATAAAACCATCCATAATGACCTTAACGTTCCATATGTTACCGATTTAGCCCATTCCAGATACCTATCATTCCACAATAACATCCAAACCCACTAGTTTCCATCCTTGCATCCAATTCCATCCCGGACAATCCTCCTAGGCGTCTGAAGAGAAGATGGCCTCGGGACCTTCTATTATAGAACTTTATTAGAGTGCTGCCAGTGGGTAGTATCTCTACATGTGCTATCATGTATTATTTACTCTTATAGCAATTGTACTAGATGTATGTATTACAGTTGTACAACTCAATAAAATTAAATTAAAAAAAAAAAAAAAAAAAAATTTTAATAACTACTAGTACACTCTGTTTTATTAGGTTTAAAATTTAACTATCTCAAATTTTCTGTTACATCAAACATCTATAAATAAATAAATATTAAGGCTGAGTAAGTCTATAATATAAATAAGCAGATATATTTATTTGGAAAATGTATATATATATATATATATATATATATATATATATATATAATTATTGGAAAACAAAATTATTTTATATTGATTATTCTAATGATGGTGATAATGTTTAAATATTTTTATTTTGAAGAGAAAAGATTTGTCCAGGCCGGGATTCGAACCTGGGTCGCCCGCGTCTCTAGCGCAGTGCTCTAACCAACTGATCTAACCTGGCTCGTAACACGGCCAGACAAATCCATTCTCTTCACCGATCTTATATCCCAGTGTTCTCACAATTTTTACGATGTATATATATAAACACAATTTTTTTTAGTGTGGAAAAACCTGTCCCCTACAATAATGAAGTCTTGAGTTCAGTACATGGTAGAGACTGCACTGCTTCTAGACAACGGTTGTGCAGGGAGGTGATTTGTCCTAGATCACGCTCAACCTGCTCCTAGATTCCCCCCTTTATTTTAAATGAAATCTGATTGTATCCATGAAAATTAATACTTAATACATATTAAAACATGAAAATTAATATCAAAAAGTAAAATAAAATTTGGAAAGTAAAATTAAAGTTTAAAGGAAATGGAAAATTATGTGACGCAAACACCAGGTTTAATTTAATTGTAAACACTGGTAAGGAAAAAATATAAATAATGTTAAAAATAAGTTTGGAAGGGCAGCAGGAATTTCTAGACGTGAAAGGATTCCCAATTCAGTGGTGCGAGAGTTAATTAATTAATGAAATTAATAATAAAAAAAGAGAGCTAGCTCAGAATACCATACTCGAAAAAATCACAATAAAGAGATTAGAATGTTTTGGACACCTCATTAGGATGACAATGAACTGTAGCCAAAATGACAATGAACTAGCGCCCTGAAGGAAGAAGAACAGGACGACTTCTTGGATGAAGTCCAGGAAAACATGGCAGGTATGGCCTTAATGAAGAGGGCGCTTTTGACAGGAAAACCTGGAAAAAATTGTTACTCTAATATTTGGGTGGAGAAAACCTCAACTTTGGGAAAACTCTCAATAAATAAAAAAAAATAAACATAATAACTACAGAGATTATTCTAGCAAAATTAGTTCAGCCAATTCTGGAAATTTTTTATGATATTTATTTATTCATAAATGCTAATAAACATTAATATATATATATATATATATATATATATATATATATATATATATATATATAAAATAGACATATACGATTACTACATTATTATTACTATTACTACGAGCCAGGTTAGCTCAGTTGATAAGAGCACCACGCTAGAGACGCCGACGAATTGGATTCCAACCCCGGCCTGGACAAATCTTTTCTCTTCAAAATAAAAATATTTAAAAATTATCACAATCATAAACATAATAAATATAAAATAAATTATAATATGATTACTAGAGTTTTTTCATGGTTCTTTTTTTTTAAATCGATCACAAATGAGCCACTAAGGATTTAATTTAGGTTCAATGATTATCTAACATTTTATCAATTTGAACTCCTTCAATAACTGGTGTCATGTTCTATTTAAATTTCATTGTTTGTATATATAATACACCATATTTAATATTATTTTAATAGATTTTCAATTTTTAATTATTTAAGAATATTCGATTATATTTAAAGTTATAATAATATTCCTTCACTTCATGTTTTTAAGGATGTATTATTTTTTCTTTGAATCACTATCTAATATCACAATATAAATCTACTTAAAAAAAAAAACATTACAGGAAGTTTAAAAAGAAAAGAAAAGAACATTTTAAAAGCAATTTTATTGCACCAAAAAATTAAAATCACCCTTTATTAAACCATTGAACATAAATACGATTTTCTTTAAGACGATCTCATTTAAAGCTTAAGAGGAAAAAACAAGGTGAGCCATTGTTATTATTAATGCATTTAAACGAAAAATTGTATTATTTCGAGCCTTTGGGGAACGAGAAAAAAAATCCACTAAACACATCAAAAAACAATTGAAGTTTTATTAAAAAAATAAAACTATAAATGTGCTTATCTCGCATCCCAAAGCTGTGAGAATGAAGATTTTTATCCTGATCCATTATAAAATAAATTATGAAATTAAAAAAGTGATACCTAATTTTGCTCTTAGATCCTTAATATTACATAAATTGTAATCGTGTATATTTGATGTCTTATTTACTTTCATAACATTAATTTCTGTTATTTGTGACGTTTTAAATTATTTATGTCAATATTCCTTATTATTTTTCTTCGATATGTAAATACTGAGTCCATAATAAAAACTTACATACATAAAAAAATATATTGCCATGGACAAAATTTTACAAGAATACTATTACATTTCAAGCTGAATATGTACCTAAATAATACATTGAAAAACGAACAGAAAACTCTAGATTGCACTAAAACATAAATATTGTATTATTGAGTATTTTCAATGGCAACCAGGTTTTATTACTGTTGTCCTGGAAATTGGTTGTATTAAATGGAAATTTAACTTACTGAATAATAACCTCAACAAATATGGTATTGATAGCACTAAGGCTAGCGCTACATTTTTGTATATAATAGTACATATGTAAATAATAAAAAATAAAACAGATAATTTTTTTCTCTTTAAAAAGATAATCCCATCCATTTAACTAAATCCGTAAGCTAGTTAGGGAGAGGATTGAAAAAATGAAAAGAAGAAAAAATGTGTAAAAATTGTTTCTGTATTTCTAATTTATGGCTACGTTGCTAAACACAAATATCTATAAAATAATAATAAAATAAATAGTTCTACTCCTATTCATCAAACTTTCTCCGCCACTACGATATCTAATCCATTACTCGGCGACGACCTTTGCAGCAGACTTGTAACTCTAGCCAAGACCTCCCAGAATAGACGCAGAGGGAGACACGAAGGGGACACGCGCCACGCTCGTGTTTGATATTATGCAACGCGGCCGATTGGAAGTCTTCTCACCGGCTCGGGGTGTTGCGGCCTTCCACGTCATGTCTGTGGGGTGTGATCCTCTGGATGTGTTCTCTCCTGAAGAGGTAACAACAGGAAAATCCTGTTAACAATTTTCCGCCAACTCAGGCAGAATTCATAGAAGTGGGAAAATAACGTGAAAAGTTGAAAGGAGGCCTAAAAATGTGACGTTTTACAATAAAAATATTAAATATGATAATGTAAAGAGAGTATTATTTATTTATAACTGAAAATAATTTATATTTATGTTTAAAGTGGTCGGGGGAGGGGGGAGGGCAATAATATAAGTAGAATATTTAACCTAGGTTTCGACAGAAATAAAATAGATTTTGTAGACCGTCATCAGGGCAATGAGTATTTACGCATAAATCATCAGTTAATTATTGCATATATATGTAAAGAAAACTGCGTCCCTAATAATATACGAACTTCTTAATTTTGTATTTACTGCGAAAGCGTCGCAGCCTTCTTGACCCAACAGCTGTTATAAATGAAAATAGGACAGGGAATAGTTTTAATGAACGGTTACAGTGTGTTGAGTAAATTGAAACACTTAAATTGAAATTTGGAAGAAATACGAAGTAAAGGCATTGAATGCTGTTTCTTTGTTTTTTTGTCAGGTGAGAGAATGTTTGGTCGGAAATTATTGTAATTATTTAAGACATGTAAATATTTATTGTAAATAAAACTTAGTTTTTTTCAGAGAAACAATGCTGTCTTTATTTCTATATCCAAAAGCATACAAATATTATAAATTTATGAAACATCATTATATATCTAAGATACAATATATATCTAATATATATTTCTTGTTTTGAGGTCCTTAGTTCAAATTTTCAGTTTGGCATTTAACCCTGAAACACCCTGTATAAAATTGTCGTGTCACAGGGTTTGTAACAAAACTCCTCCGAAACGACTTGACCAATTCTTATTTTATTTTTTTAATCATTTTTTTTATTTTTATTTATTTTATTTATTTATTTTTATTTTTTTAATCATTTCTATTTTAATTTTTATTTTTTTATTACTATTTTATTTTTATTTTTTTAATAATTTTTATTTTTAATATTTTTATTTTTATTTTTTATTTTATTTTAATTTTTTATTTTATTTTTTTTTTATTTATTTTTTTTTAAATTTAATTTTTTTTTGTAATTTCATTTTACTTATTTATTTTTTTTTGTAATTTCATTTTTTTTATTTTATTATTTTTTTTATTTTATTATTTTTTTTATTTTATTATTTTTTTTATTTTATTATTTTTTTTTATTTCATTTTTTTATTTTATTTTTTATGCAGCCTATGTCTTTTCTCAGGCTCTAGACTATCTCTGTACCAAAGTTCATCACAATCGGCCCAACGGTTTGACCATGATAACGTCTGTGACAGACAGACAGAGTTACTTTCGCATTTATAATATTAATATAGATGTGCCAAAGGCATTTACATAATTTAAAAAAAAAACATTATTTTTATATTTTTTACATCATTGTTCCAACTTCTGTATATGGATGTGAAAGGTAGCTGTTACGTAGAGGGATGAACAACGTCTTAAGCTGTTCGAAAATAAAGTAGTGCGTAGAATATTCTGTCCGAAAAGGGATGAGTCCACTAGGGAATTTAAGAGACTATAGAGCGAGGAATTCTAAGGTATGGACTGGGTGAATGTAATGAAAGTGATACCGTGAAGGTTGAGATATGCTTGTCAAGTTTCGGGTTTAGCAATGAAAGAATTCCTAAAAGATAAATAAGCGCTAAGCCATATGGTACTTCTGAGATTTGTCATATGTGGGTAAAGCATATCTTCTCCCAGTCCGAAACATATGTAGAATGGAAGAAATGCGAAACCTGGATGTTAAAGTTTTTGCACGTGTATATATGTCTTGTTCAATTGAAACAAGACATAATATCGCCATTTCAACTGCCACTTAACGGCTATTGAATTTACATACCAGATTCCCAATGCGAGTTAAAGAGGACGGTCCAAAGACCTTTATAATTATGAAGCATAAGCTACCAGCAGTGTACGGAATTCTACTTCCATAAACCATAGAGGTTATTTATGCTTGCACTGGAAATAGTTGCAGTAGTAACCAAATCGGTGTTATGGGAGCTGACTGTTTATATACCAAAGGAAGCGTATGGTCCATAAAGCATATTACATAAATAACCAGAAGAAGTTTAATGACTTAAGGAGTTGTATTATGAAATCGAATAATGGTTTCTGCCATCCATTCTGCCACGGGAATCTGTACTTCGTTCTAATCCACTATAACACTATATCGCTATTGAATGAAAAATACTTTAGATTAAAAGTTCATAATATTTATAGACCGAGGATGCTTATATCATCACTAGTTATATATTGTAACTTGAAGTTTCTCGGATACTATGTTGCCTACTAATAATGACCTTAAACGAAATTTGTAGCGGGATCGAATATAATTTAATAATTTATATTTATTTATATGATATTTTTCTCTGTTGAATGCTTTTTTTCCATAGCCTCTAGAGTTTGAACTTTTATATTTTGTTTTTCTACAAAGGGGTTTTGAAGGATTCCTTCTCCTGTACTTTGTACATTTTAAGAGGTTGTTATGGGGTGGAAATGGTTCTGATTTTTGTTCTATTGAATGCTGAAATAGCAACAATAATATTTATATGCCTTTGTGTATTCTATTATTGGGATAAGACTGCCAACAGATCACAGTCATTTTCACTGACGAAGAATTTTCTTATCGAATCCCAGCCACCTATATGTTTACAGATGGAATTCACATCCAATTAAAACGTCACCTAATGATAAAAATGTATTTAATGGAGTTAAATTATTCAAGTTAAACATATTTCTATTATTAATTTAAACCCTCTCAGCTCAAGTGAAAAAAAATTATGTTTTGAACACACAGTATCTCATGATAAAAATATAGCTTGTTGATAAGATTTCTTTATTTTTAAGTTTCATTTACAACAAATTATTAAAACGTTAAAAAAGTATTTTTTTTTTGTACATTCATTCTTCATATCTCAGAGGGGTGTAATACAATTTTAAAAAATTAAAAGAGGAAAAAAATATATTTTGTACATCATTAATATTCTTTATTTGAAGAGCTAAATAATCCTTAAACTTTTTTTAAATAAAGATAGATATTGGTAATATATCTGCATGCTAAGAAAGTTTAACTAAAATTATCCTGTAAAAATCCTATAATAATAATTAAATGAACTGATAAAGGATTTAATTAACAAGAATATTATCAGTAATAAGAAGTATTCAATCTTTGTTATTCTATGATTAATAGGGACCAGTAATTAAATAACAACCATATGTTGGCAAAGAGGTTGAGTAATTTTAACAAACAAGTTCAAATAGCCAGAGATTGTTTTATCTAGATATTTTTATATTTAAAAAAGCAGCAAAAATATCTATTAGTAAAACAGTTATATCTTTGTATTAAAAACATCATCTACTGGATTGTAAAATTCCTGAATTGATCCTCTAAGATGGAAGTATCTACAAAATCCTAATCTTCGTCCTCACTTTATCTACTTTGTTTTCCAGGAATGTTTTGTCGACAGTTTTTTTTCTTTGATAGAATGAGATAAAAATAAACTTACTCCAGCAATATATGTAAATCGATATTTCCAGATCTGCATGCAGGTATTTCTCTGAACTTATAAATATAAAATATCTTCTCAAAGGACGCCAAGATATCATAGAAACATATATTTAAGAATGTGGACAGAAATTATCATCCGCAACTGAACATAACATTCCTAAATGTATAATCATCATCATATGTATAAGTCATTATGATTCGATATCCATTCATAAAGTTATCAAAAACAGCAAATATATAAAAGATGAATCACATAAACACTAAATGGCTACTATGTTTCATTAATACTTTTATATTGTTCCACAATTTAAATATTTCGATTCCATTTTAACAAATTTTAATCAAATTGTCGTTAATATCACATTCACTAGATGAGCCCAACTATAGTTATCGACATCTTTTAACTTAGCGAATCAAGTTAAAATTAATTTAACTAATTATGATAACAATAACTAATTAATTAAGAGAATACTAATAAAAACTAACCAGTTATTACCTATACGTTTTTTTCTTGATATCTTAAGAGAGATAAACATTTCGGAACCACGAGAATCGTAGTTTGAAGCACTACGTATGACGTCTTACGATCATGTGACTAGAACCGTTTCTGATTCAATATAAAAATAGAAGTGGAAACAGCTGGTAATATTAACATTGAAAATATGGTGTATTCAAGAGAAAAGTATTACCACAATTGTCACTTCCAGTGAGGAATAATTTAATACAGAAAAGTGATATTTAGTAAACAGAGAGAAATTTTTACTTTAAGTAAGTTCTTTGTAGAACGTCTTGGAGTAAGGCTGCTGTCTCTGTTTGATGAGTCTGTTTGGATTATTGATATTAATTATTATTGTATAGATGCCAACAGATGGATAATTTTTTTACAGTGATATATAAGCGTAAATTTATTACGGAAAGTTATTTAATTACTATTAAAC
Source organism: Arma custos (assembly GCA_037127475.1). Classification (NCBI taxonomy): domain Eukaryota; kingdom Metazoa; phylum Arthropoda; class Insecta; order Hemiptera; family Pentatomidae; genus Arma; species Arma custos. The sequence goes on along the minus strand of CM073760.1, from coordinate 88,311,538 downwards.
TTAATATTTACCTGGTTCTAAATGACAATAAAATGCCAACATTAAAAACTTTGGTGAGTACAACAGTTAGACCTTTCTTGCCACTTTGGTGGTATCCCAAAATAAAAATTGTTTGTTATATTTTTACTAATACTAATCCGATTTAAAAAAATGAAAAATATATTTAGTTTACATTTATTTTTAAAATGTGGATAAAAATTGTTTTCAGGGTTCGTATAGTTATCAATTCATACAAAACATATCACAAAAGTTCAACTTGTATCTTTTCTGAAGCGAATTAGATATTTTTTATTTATATTTTTTATTTATTTGTTTGTTTAGAAAATTCAAGTATATTTCGAAGAGATTGCAAACAGAATCATATATCTGAAACGCCTAGATCCTTTGAAAACTACACATCACAAGTTTTACTCGAATGCAACGCTTTCCTTATCTAGTTGGAAATTAAAACCTGAATAGTACGTTTAAATGTTCAAATTCACCGGTGCTGTATATATAACTTATAACCTTGCTAGTAATGATCAGGAATTTTTTTCGATTAAATATTTTTTAAAAATTAATATTTAAAATAATCAAGTACAAAAATCCCTTTGAAATGCTTTTAGAGATATTCAAAAATAAAATATACCTGTCATTCAAATTATTATTCGGGGAGTGTATACCTGTCAGTATTTTATACAATAATATTGAGGGTTTTGGTTAAATATAAGATTGAGTAGAATATTTAATGAAATTTTCATTTTAATTCTTAAAATTCTTCTTTTATCTGTATAAAAACAAGTTCAGCCACTATTGCACAAAGGTTGCCTGATTTCCTTTACAGGCGTCAGACACCACAGTAGAAAAATAAACAAATCGACCCACATGCTCAAGAGATGACCGTATTACAGACATAAACACACGCGCTATTGCCCACAGACAGTGCGATAGCCAAAATTGCGTGTTTAGGAGTCACGAGACTCCGAAAAGCGTGGAACCCTTAAAAACTGCACATGAGAACCATATCTGGTTACAGCACTATCCTTACCAAATATTTCAGGCGCGATTAACACGAAGAAATACATGCACTCAAATAATATTATTTTTATAATATTTCTAAATAATACAAGGTCAGACACAGTGGCACACTTAGACAAGATTAGCAGATGCCTCGTTCGCATTTCGGAATCGCTATCACTCGAGAAGGAAATGTCACCCAAAATAAACAGTCTGTCGTGAGAGTGTCTGAGGGCGTAGTAATGTTTTCCGATTTGGAGGTTAATGTGACGAAAGCACATTCATCACAAGCGTGTAACTCACATCACATAATTTCCTCTGGATTGTAAAAAATGAATTAGTGTTTTATATTAATATATTACCAGGGAAATCAAACTATATCTCTAAAAATGAATGATTTAACATTAAATATAAAATGAAAAATTAATTTATCGATATTTTTAATTTTTCTTTTTATAAATTTTCAATCAATTAATTTTAAAGATTGCTAAATTTGATATCAATTTATATGTTTTCCATCGTTTATTGTAGCCTAAAAATCATTTCATCGAAGAGAGAAGCAATCAATCGTCCCATATGTATGTATATATATATATATATATATATATCCCATATATATATATATATATATATATGTGTGTGTGTGTGTGTGTGTGTGTGTGTGTGTGTGAGTATGTTGCCATTCGTTGCCTGCATATGAGTTGGCCAAAAATTAGAATCGATTATTTCCAAGATAAAAATGTATAAAATCGACCAACATTGCCTTATGTCTGTAGTATGGAAGTTATTTCATTATTAATATTGAGAAACAGACATTGTATAACAGTTCGTGTGTGATTATTTTAACATATTGAGCTCCGAATCCGAAAGTATTGAAAGCAGTACAGATTAAAGAAATTTTAGAGAAACTATAGCTCATTAAAAAAAAAAAAAAAGTGTGTGTGAAGGAAATTATTTAAGGACTACATAGACCTGCATAGATTCGAAATAATCATATAAAAAAATCTCACAGATCATTCATAAATATTTCAGTTTTTTAAAATATTTAAAGTTTAAAACGTTTTAGTGAAAAGCATATTTCGCTTGTAAAAATAAATTCAAGGCGCATTGAATTCCAACCTACTTTTTTTTCAAGAAACGGAGCACAATTTTTTTTTTTTAACTTGAGATAGGAACATAACGAAATCTAAAACTAATATATCCGCCACATATTCCATATACTCAAAATATACAGTAGCCTATAATTGGACACACATTCATAGAAATAAATATTTCATAGTTTTTATACCCTTCTTACTAATTTATCTTTTTTTGACAACAGAGTAAATATTTTTCATAAATCTCTTTTCTAATTTTAGACGAGTTACGAAATTTCTTCGAGTAACGGTCGAAAGCTAAACGTGACCTAAAATAATCTTTTCAAATTTAAAACACCGATTACCTACCAAAGTTGGAAAAGAACAAAATACATAAAACAAAAATATATACTTAAATATTAATACCAAAAACTACAATATAAAGTCGGAAAAATATTGAACAGATGCTATACTGTACATTCTTAACCTAAAAAAGATAAATACAAATTTTAATTTGATATCCATGCAAATAGCATCTCATAAAATTCAATAAATTTTAAAAAAGTTGTTTTATTATTTATAAATTATTAAGTATAATGTATATTAAAAAAAATATAATGAATAAGTATTAAGTAAAATGAATTTTTGCAGAAAAACTGATTTTATAATTTCTATTGTCAATTGAAACGTAACCCGATAACAATTTAAAAAAATACTTAATATGATTGGTAAATATTAGTAACAGAATCATAAATGTAATTGAAAATATTGCAACAAAAGTATTTTTTCTTGCTAAAAATTTATGAATGTTAACAAGGTTGGCAGCTAAAGATAATAAAAGTAAAAAAATATATAGGGCTGTTAATTTAGCAATCATAATTTAATATTTCAGTTTTATTATTACAACTAATTAAATTTAGAGAGAAGTCGAAAATAATATTTGATTTATTTCTACCTTTAAATTATTTAATTTTTAACCTTAATAACAGTTATCTATCAATAAAACTATACAACATTAAAAACAAAAAAAAATATTCTATCACTTATGAGTCCTTAATTATGAAACTTATTTGTAAGTTTTGTATTTAATATTTTATACGATTTTAACTAATTATTTTATTTATAAATAAAATTTCTCTTGAATCATCTAATTGAAGAAGTCAGACTTAACTTAGGCATTTATGTAAATAGAAATTGTAGATGCGACCTGTAAGATTGAACCTACTTGTTAGCTTTGGACTAAATTTGTTTAGAGATAAGATTACACCCAGAATTAAATCAATAGAGAACAAATTACAGTAGGTATTCATTCATTCGGCTTGTAAACTACCAAAGTTTTAGAATAAATGTAAGTTACATTCAATTATCATACCATACATAAAATACGAACAATAACCACAGCAAAGAAGCTAGAGAACTTGGTATAAATACCAACGAAGCTGTTTAAAATATTTTATTGAAGTGAATTATGGTAATTTTTAAAGTAAGTTACGATAAAATCACCACCTTAACGCTAACGGGAAATGTTTTTGGTAGTTACACTTGTTTTATCCGCCTATTGTACTCGTTCAAGAGTTGTTACAATGGCGTTAGTATAGTAAATATTTCATATAAGATCCGAATTAGCAGTCGTAGGGTTTCCCAAAAATTAAGTATAATAATAATAATTACAATATTTAATGTTAATACACTAATAATCGTAAAGGGGGAGTTCCCATTATCGCATCGTTTAATTATAAAACTTCGGAAATGCATTAATTGTAGTTATCGTTTTTTAATTAGATTAAGTAAGTTCCCTCATTGAAATCGTTATATAATGACAAATAAGCACTCGAAAACAAAAAGCATCCTTATGCTGCAATATCGCACATACAATCAAGGAAGGAATATAATTTTTTTTTTAGTTAATTTAAAAACAACTGTTATAAAATTAATTTGACGATATCTTGTTATTTGTTTGAACTGAGTATATATGCATTAAAAAAAGCCTTTCCACGACAATTCATGAAAGATATTTAGTAATTTTATAAGTACATACATATTAGGGACCTTTCTGTTACCAATATAACGATTGTGCAGCAAGGAGATGATTTGGCCGATATCAAGTTCAAGTCCCAGGTTTCCCCTCCCAATTTACACCGAGACCAAGGAGGGTTTCTAAATTCGTACAGAATCGATTCCCAGTTGTTAACAGAATAAACAATTTATCTCCCACAGCCTGTTTAGAACTCGTGCCTAAGAGCACAGGAACCGCTATTAACGCATCAGTTATGCAAAAACTACAGTACTTTAGTACCTAACTATTATTAGGTAAAGTTAAATCAAAGATTATCAGATTTTCAAGGGGACAATAATCAGTCATATGAAATTTAGTTGATTCCTTAAACGAATTTTAAGATTTTATTTATTAAGATTTTAGTACATACCTTATCCACTTTTAGACGTTTGGCCAAGTTCATGGTTTCTTCGACAGCTAGTAGCAACGTAGGCATTATTTCTTTATCGAGGTATTCCCATTCCTTTGTGTCTATGAAATAAAAAAAATAAAATTGATAAAAAAATAAAAATTATTCTTTTCTAATTAAGTTCAAGTTTAGAAATAACCATTTAAGTACATATGGTAGTGTATCAAATACATTGCCGCTGTTCATACTTCTATATCCCAATATGGTTTTAGACATGAATGGATAATAAAACTTATTGTATAGATGAGGTTTAGTTCATTGAAAAAAGTTTTGCTATATGTGACGCTACCTAGAACATCTGGTGGACCTAGAAAAGTAGGGTAAGGGGCATTAGGTACCTTCAGGAAGTTAAGTGTCCCTTAGGCTGCGTTTACACCAAAGTCTTCCACAAGTTTTCCACAAGTTGCGGCAACTTGTTGCCGGTTTTAAGAAAATACAGCAACTGTTTTTGTCTTCCACTTGTGGACAACTAAAAGTGGAAGATTTGTTGCTGCGCGGGTATCTAGCAACTTGTGGAAAACAAGTCGAGAACTGTTCCCCCTCCACGCGCCCTATTCATAATTAAATAGTGCTGTAAACGCATTTATTCATAAATGAATAGTGCATCTGGGGTATGTAAGAACCAAATTAATTATAATAAATTAGTCAAGTATTTACAAATAATTTGTTCTAAATATTTACAAGGTTTCTTATTAGTATATATTTACAATATTTTACTTACAGTATGTTATTAGATACATTTTCTAAATATGGTCACCGCAATATGACAGTTTCAAAGAAGGGTATGCCTTTTTATTACCAGTGGGGTTTCTATGTTCTCAATAACCTGGGCAATTAGCAAAAGTGTGGCCTTCGCAAAAATATTTGGCAACCTGTACAGCGGGTTCGTTTTATCTATATTACCATTTGGGGCCCAAACAGTGCTCCTTGAAGAGGCGAATACCGCCGGGTTCGTTTGAACAGGTAATAAATTGCCAAGAGGCGGGCCCTTGTACCTGTTCTAAACACTTATCTTTAACAAAAGTTTTAGGGCATCCATTGGTACAAGCAAAAATATTTAAATTATCAATAACCAAAATTTCATATACGCAGAATGCAAATTGTTGTACTTAAAAATATGTATAGATAACCAAATCATACCTAACCATTTACTGTCTCACATTATTGGGATGAAAAGTGGGAGAGCCTCCCTCAAAACCATCTCCGTCAGATAAAAGGAAAAAACACCGCCTGGATCCCTCCAAACGGCCTAACGCCAAAAGAGTGCAGTATTATAAGCAGGTTAAGAATTGGTCATACTAAGCTGACACATCTCCACCTACTTTTAGGGCAGTACCAACCAACCTGCCAAAGCTGCAATAATGTTCAAATTACAGTCGAGCATCTGTTTGAATGCAAGAAATATGTAATAATAAGAAAAAAATTAAAAATTGAAACGTGCCAACCTTTCAAAAATGATAAAGAGCTGCAGAGGACTCTGATGTACCTGAAGCAAACAAAGTTAATTAATGAAATATAATAAGAGCAGTCGTCGCTAATGGCCTCAGAAGTTGAAGCGACGTTAAATAAAATCAAATAAAAAAAAAACATTATTAATCTGGAAAATTTTGTAATAAAAATTATTTAAATAACACTAAACAAAATAATTTCTTCAATATTCTAGGAAATAAAATATTAAACCTAGATAAAAAACAAGCTTATTGGCTAATCAGAACAAATAAGAAAAAATTGCAAGCTCACTTAGATAAAATTAATAATGTAGATAATAATTCATATGCACAAATCTATAACACATGCAAAAAATGGAGTAACATATTAAAAGATATCAAAATAATAAATATAAAATTTAAAGCAAATAAACCTAACAAATCAGAAACCCATAAAATAACAATGAAATAGCAAACAAGCATTGTACAACAATCTTTTCTAACAATTTGAGAAATATTTTTATTTTTGAAGAGAAAAGATAGGCCCTCGGCCGGGATACGAACCCGGAACCTTTGTCTTTCCGTGACAGCGCTCTACCAATTGAGCCACCAAGGCAAATACAATAGAGTCGTTAACTTAACAACTGATATAATACCCAACAACATTATAACTTTATTAAGTCTATGGGATAATTTTAATTATGACCCAAATAATAAAAAAAATCAACATTTTTCAAATGTTAGCGGACATTGAATCTATAATCATAAATTTAGACACTCCCGAAACCATAGAAATGGACTTAGGAATACTATTAATAAAAACATCTTAAATTATTTGAACAAAGAAAAAAATAAACCTAATAACACAATAAATAAATTTAATAAAATTATAAACAATGATCTTAAAAATACAAAACATTATTTTAAAAATAACAAAGATATATGCATTATTAAATCTGATAAAACTAAACAATTGGTTATTATGACAAAAAATAATTATCAACAAAAGATTTTAGACATAGTTAATGATAAACAGACTTACAAAAGTATCAGAAATAACCCCATGATAGAACTGAACAATAAAGTTAACAAATATATATAAATTAATAAAATATAAATTTATTGATAAAAATTACAAAAATAAACTTTCAAATAACTATTTTAATACCCCTAGAATACATGGCTTAATTAAGATGCATAAAAAGAATTATCCCCTCAGACCAATAGTTGATGGAACTAATAACCCAACGGATAATCTAGCCAAATTTCTGAATTGGGGCCTTAGACAATTTAAACAATGATGAGTTTGATATAAAAAACGAAATATAATTGAACAATAAATTAAAGCATATTGATTTACAACCCGACCAAATAATTGCCAGTTTAGACATTGTCTCCATGTTCCCTAACATTCCATTAAAATTAACAAATAAATTAATTAACGACAATTGGGAAAAAATAGAACCTCATATTTGCATTAAAAGTAAAACAATATTCATTGAAGGAATTAAGCTATGTACTGAAAATGGATATTCCACTTTTCAGAATAAATTTAATAAACAAATAACGGGTTTACCGATGGGAGGCAGACTTTCAGTGAATATTTCTGGAGTAGTAATTAATCACATTATTAAAGAAAGTTTACTAAAATTGGTGTTGGTTATTACTAATAATAATATTTTAGAAAAATTAAACAAAATCCTAAACGAACAAAATAAAAATATAATTTTTACACTGGAAATGGAAACCGAAAAGTCAATTAATTTTTTAGATATTACAATTATCAGAGAACCAAAAAATAACTATCTTACTACTAAATGGTTCAAAATGTAATATGTAATCTCTAATAGTTTGTTAAACTATTACTCAAACCACCATATTGCCCAAATAAAAAATGTAGCTGCTAAACTGATTGGAAGATCTATTAAATTAATAGATGTCAAATTCTTAAAAGAAACAAAAAATAAAAAATTCTAAATAGTATTCAAAATTCTATTAAACAATGCCTTTCCAATTAGTCTTATAAACAAGTTATGGTACACACAATATAAAATAATAAATAATAATGATAATAATAGCATACCAAAGATAATATTTTAATAATTAATAATAATAATTAATAATTCCTTAATATTTTAATGAAAATATTAAGGATTCAAAAAAACTTATCTATAGTAATTATAATAAAAAAACTAAACCTAATCAATCAAAATTACAAATTTTTTTAAAATAGAAAAAAAAAATTGAAACTGTCATATTATAGTGACCATATTTAGATAATGTTCAAACCTTTTGTAGGGTCGATATTTTTTGTTATATTATAGCTATTGGTGTATATATTATCAATATTAATCGTCACCATGTATACAAATTATAATATTATAGTAAAGGTAAAAATTGTCATAAAAGTGAACTTAAAGGTTATTGGGTATTCCCCTTGTTAGTCATTTTCATTATTACAGTTAGTATTAGAACTATTAATTATAATTAAACATCACAATTATAAGTCTATATGCTCAATAACTATTGAATAATGATATTAAAATACGTTAGTAAGAATAAATATAGACGCTAGGTTCAAATAGTCCATACTATTGATTTTAACAAAACCAGCGGTATTATTGTTCATGGAAGGTTTATTAGGTAGAAGTACTCTTGTAAGCCAATTTAATGATAAACTTAGTAATTGAAATTATTAATTAAAATAGAACATTTAAATAACAAGCTTCTGTACTCTATTACGTTAAGATTTAATATTGAAATACATATGTACCTATAGTAAAAACAAGTGTGACATTTAATATTACTTTCGAATATGTTACTAATTTTATCATGTACCATTATTAATTCTGGTTCATTACCAGTGTATCTAATAACATACTGGAATTTAAAGATTGTAAAAATATACTAATAAGTAACGTTGTAAATATTTAGAAGAAATTGTTTTTAATAATTATTGGTCAGCTATTTTAATTTTTAAATAATTTAATTTTAAAGAGGAAAGATATGCCCCCGGCATTAAAATTATTTGAAAATACTTGACTTATTTATTATAATTCTTTTGGTGCTTACATACCCCAGATGCACTATTTATTTATGAATAAATACGTTTACAGCACTATTTAATTATGAATAGGGCGCAGCAACAAGTCTTCCACTTTTAGTTGCCAACTTTCTTTGATCTTTACCGACTCTCCGCGGGAAACGAAAATTTAGTGGAAGATTTGTCTCTCCACAAGTGGAAGACAAAAACAGTTGCTGTATTTTGTAAAAACCGGCAACAAGTCGCCGCAACTTGTGGAAAACTTGTGGAAGACTTTGGTGTAAACGCGTCTGAAGAAGAACTTTTAGTTGACAACTTTTAGTTTTCCACAATTTGTTGCCAACTTTTAGTTGCCAACTTTGGTGTAAACGCACCTTTAGGGTTTATTACCTTCACTCTCAAGATAAGGTAGTTGTCGGGAAGGAGCGGTCAACTAAAGATGCAAGGAACTGGATGAAGAATGTCGAGAAACAGCCAGTTACATATAGTGTCCCCCTTTCTTTGTAAGTACATAGTTTTATAAGTTATCTTTGTAACTATGATCAGCACAAATAACTATAATGTTATTCAATAATTATTATTTATTAAACAACTCCTGGTCAGTCAACCACGTTAACCTTTGGAGAAGAGAGATATGTGTCTCTTATTTATGAATGATATAGAATTAATATATATTAAGTATAACGATCTATAGGTGGCATCCTATTTTATTATTTAAATATAATTCAGATCAACGGATCAGACTTTTCCTCGAGATCATAGCTTGGCAGTGAAGCCAATATAGCAGTTTATATTATAAGTGAAGTACTCTGACCACAAATCCATACCCTCGGTTCAGTCCTTGTTTTTTTATTTAAAAAATATTTTATCTTAATTGGGGTTATTTCTAGATTAAAAGTACATCATGATACTTGGTAGCTGATACTTAGTGGAATGCATTCCCCTTTGATTTACATTGGCAATATTAAGGATAAATAAAAAACAATTATTGTTAAATTTAATAGTTTCATTCATTTGAAAGATAAAATTTCAAATAATTATGATAAATATGAGGTTATCATTACCCCCATTAATAAAGTCCTGTAAGAGGCGCGGTAGTATTTACTCTCAACCAGGAACTTGGAGCTAAACAAGCATGACTGGTCAATTACTGAGCCCTCTTGCGCACGGCTATGATAATTAACCGAAGGGCTGTAAAGGGTAAATATTTTTAGAAAGCTTTTCATCCACGAATTCTTCGGTTAGAAGGGTCTATCCAAACGTTTTCAACACAGGCTGCTCGTGGGATGGGAGGTTAAAATATAACTAAAGACAAAAAATAGGGCTGGAATTATTTACTCGGGAATGCAATGATGTTATATTATTTTATAATAATTACCAAATTACAAGAAAAACTAAACAAGATTATTCCTGAGAAATTTATTTTATAAAATCGAAGAAATTGAAGTAGCTCTACTATCAAGTGTTGGAAATCTAAAAAGATTTAGTTGGGAACGGTAAACAAGGGAGATTACAGAAAAGTGGAGAAAAAAAAAAGACATTTGAACAAAGAACAGGAGAATTGTGAATTGTGCCAGAGAGAACAAGCCTGTGGATTGTGCCAGAACTTGGTTGTATTTGTAATATTTGTGCTGTTAACTATACCTTATATTGTGTTTAAAGTATTTTACTTACGGTGTTTTCATGTCTATATATATATATATATATATATATATATATATATATATATATATATATACACATATATAGTTACCAATTTTTGTATTATTTGGCAGCGAGAGCCTTGGAGGTCACTATCTTTCATTATAAATAAAATTTACAATTTTGGTTAAAAAGACGTCCTTTGTAATTTTCTAGACTAAGATATTAAATATTTTGATCTCTTTGGCAATGTATAATATAATTTTTTTTAAATATAATTATTGGTCAATTGTTTTGATTTTTAAATATTTTTATTTTAAAGAGAAATGATAGGCTCTCGGCCGGTATTCGAACCCGAATCCTCTGTCTCAGAGGGCCTATCTTTTCTCTTTAAAATAAAAATATAATATAAAATGTTTTTAACATGAGCAAGGTTTTATCCTTAAGCCGATTTCTCACAATGTCTTCTTCTAAAGTATCTAAAATAAATAACCCTACTAGTATACAATAGACAACATTTGTACTAGTAATAAATATAATTATATGATAATTGTCTGAGTGAGAAAAATGGTGAATTATTTTCCCATTTTTTATGCAAAACTCCGAAATAAGAAAAATGATATTTATAAATGTTTGGATTCGAAATTGTTTCATTACTTTGCATAGGCGCATCAAGGGCAGGGGTGCACGGGAACACGTTTTTGTGTACTGTGGAGAATCCATTACAGTACATGCTTTTAGGCAAATCATGTGATGATAGCTGATAAAATATATGAATAAAGTAACAGAAACAACATGAGTGAAACTAATGTTTAGATATTTTAATAAACCTTTGAAACCTTCCTATAAATACTACAAGTTTATTTCAGAGTGATTGTTGATTTTTTTGCCCGTCTGCCCGTTGTACCTCCCTCAGAAAAAAATCCTGGATCCGCCCTTGTTACTTTGTTTTGGATGAACGAACCAATATAGCTCTTGAGGAAAAATGTGTTCGAAGAATGAACGTAATTCCCACAAAAGATAAATGATAAAAAAATTCAACCGGCGTTCCTTATTTGGTTGGCAACAAACTATTTTCATCTTATGTCAGGAAGGTATTTTTCTTATTTTTGTCCTACTATTAAAAGTTCTGATGTATAAATTATTTATGTAAAGTTGTACCTCCTTGATTCTGAAGGTGCAATAAAAAATTAAAAGTTTAAGTATAAACCTAATAATAAATAATAGATTATAATAACATATTAGTTTCATTTCGTGAAATATATGAGTATCTTTTTTTTTTCTAGCACTAATATAAATTTTTAAGTAACCTAAATAATTTTAAGTTCAAATAAAATTATTAGATACAGCACATTAATGTTACATATTAACAACAAATCGTAAAAATTTAAGTTCTGTAGGATGGCAGGAGATTTTATACAAACGGTACATAACTTTCCCAATTACTTACTTTTTAATGGTCACCGATTAGATTGTTATCCTAAAAATAATAATAATTAATTATACAGTTTCCAATTTACTCCTAAAGACATTTTTAATAAAATAATTAAAGTACATTCGGTGCTGATTAAATTATTTGATCAAAGTTACTAACTACTGATGGATTGGAGATTTCTGGTATAATTGAAAATATTAAAAATTTCGAAAATTATTCTTATCTAATTAATATACGTGATACCTATGCCATGATGTAGACTAGTTTCATCCTGATCCATCGCATACCAAACCGTTACAGCGTGTTCTGTAAAAGAAATTAAGTTTTTTTATTAATTCTTAATTTTTCCTTCGAAATAAATATTTTTTTAATAAATAGCTTAGGTCGCTGCTGGGTGATTTCATTAGTTTTGATAAAGGAGTAGACTCTATCATATCGCTGCGTTAAATAAATGATACAACATGTCTATGATACTTCATTTTTCTAAACTTATAAAAGATTGTATAATTCATCTATAAATATTATAAAACAAAGTCCTCGGCCGCGTTTGTTCGCGGTAAACTCAATAACTACTGCACGGATTTTCGTGCGGTTTTCACCAATAGATAGAGTGATTCACCAGGAATGTTTAGGTATATAATTTGTCGAGGTTTTGTGTAAATGGGTTGGAATATCGATGGGTTTCACCGAAGATGCTGCTTGCCTAATCCCATGCAATTATCTAACGTGGAAGATAATAAATTCGCATATAAAGAAATATTTGGTTCTGTTTTTTTTTTGTTTTTTTTTTCTCTCTTAACCCCTTGTCTTATATTAATATTTGAAAAATAGCATGTTAATAATGATACGTAGTATCTCTTTTACTGCACCAGGTGCATTTTAAGAGAGGGTTGTTCAGGGCATTGAATTGTTTGAACATTACTTAGATGGAAGGAGTGGGGGATCTAGTGATGGGGCTCACTAGTTCTGTTTTTATTTTTATAATTTTTATATAATAAAGTACATTAGCTGTGATGGGAAGAAAGAAAATCAAGACTCCAAAATAAGCCTAAACAATATTCACGTGGTTTTAGTGAGCGGTACGTGATAAAAAAAAAAAATATATATTAAACAGACAAATTGTGTAGACATATTAAGCCTTATTACCCGAGCAAAGCTGGGGTGGGTCGCAAGTGTAAGATAAAATTTATATTATAGATAAGATTTTCGTTTGAATGAGGTCGGTGTTTTTAATAACTATGTTGATATTATAATAATGTTAATAAATGATACTTTATTCATTAGACTTTGTTTGATTTACCAAACCTTTTCCTAATTATGATTTAATGATGATTTGGAAGATAAGACAATATAATAAAGATACCATCAATTTATTAACTGTTTAATAAACATCATCTAGTTGATGAGGGAGGGGGAGGATTTCAACACTGCCCAGAAGTAAAAAACATAAAACAATGTTTGTTGCAGCGCTGAACTCTGAAAACCATGGTTGATTCTATGGTTTTAGCAATGTGTGATTGGTTGATACCCCTTCGGGATATCAACAATAATTGTAGGAAGATGACTTGTCCTGACCAAGATCATCATGATATATCAATATGTGTTTGAAATGAAAATTCCAATCTTGTAAACCTGAAGAAAGCTGTATGTTCCCATTAACTTCTGGATACTCCAGTTCAAACAGTAGACAAGGGTACATTGTGAGACATATATTTCAAATTCGAATTAGACAAATATTTACGTGAAATGTTCAAGATTCAATGTTTTTATACGAATCTTTAAAAAATAGCAAATTGTATCTACAATGTTGGAAAGACGATTTTCGATATTTAGGGAATATCCCTTCAGCTCGAAGAACTTTGTTTTCTCAGGGCGATCGAAAGCAAATCTAAATAAATGCATTTCTGCAAGTCCTCAAGAATTTGTCAAAGATCACCGATTGAGCTAGGGGAAAAACTTTTGAGAGGATTGATTAGTTAGATTACAAACAGAACAAACAGTCTTCACGGGTTTAGTTCACTAAGAATGTTACGTGAATAGACACAGATACATTGTAATACGTTAATGTTAGGGAAGGACTTAAACGACGATCGTCAGCTAGGAAGTATTGAGAAGGACTTGTTTTAAAGATTTTTCTTTAATTTCTTGATGTGTTGAGAGCTATAGAATGGAATGTTAATTATTTCGGAGAAGATTCATATGAAAGTATGGATGAAAGATGAGGAGGATATCTGCACTATAGGTTAGGTAAAATACTGCCTACAGCTTGTGAGAAAGAAATTCACATGTAATCACTGAAAGACGATCGAACGAACGCTAATCCGCTACTTGGAAAGAGTTGACTGTTCTACGTTCCAACTTAAAAGTTGAAGGGGAGCCAAATGTGGTTTTATTTTTCAAAATATGACATTGTAATACGATTTGTATAATTGTATCTCAAATGTAACCACGCACACTAAACCTGGGTTTGAATGAGTAATTACCTGATAAAATCTCTTTCCAAAGGGGATTACCGTTTATAACCTTTGGTCTTGGGCGTGTCTTCGCCAAAAACTTTTTTTGTAACCGCTCAAACTTAGCTTTAGACCTGATTTCATCATCATCTTCAACATTCAGTTCGTTCGAAGATTCAGCAGTAGTATAAAAAGTCATTTTTCTGCTAGCATTAATTATATAGACACTACTAATATTCAATACTACAAGGTACACATAATTGTAACCTATTAAGGCATGTATAATCGATATTTAAGGAACCGGTATCGATAGCTATTCAAAAATTGTTTTATAATTATCGCTAATATAGTAATAGTAACTGTTTGGGCTGAACTGAGTTCAGGACTCTTGCTGAATTGGGCTTGGGCCATCAGTCTTGACTCAGGGTGCTTCGGACCTCCCCAGTTATTCGGACCGTTTATTCCAGTAAACGTCCCTCCCCGTTTTGTATTATGTATATAGAGTCAGCGGCATTGCCGGTTTGAGTAAAAACCGCCATCAGCGGGCTTAGTACATTTGTAATACCTTAAAATACCGCAAGGTAAGAGAAGGCTTTAGTTTGTATAGAAGCATTGCAGTTATTATTGATAATTGTAATTGTAAATAAAATTCTAGGAGGGATAGAAAAAAAAAATAATAGTATCTTTTCTTACTGTATCTGTAATGATTGCACTAGTTAAATCTATGCTCACAGATAAAAAGCAGACATTGATATGGTTACCAAGTTGAAAATTTAGAGTAAGAGATGTGAAAGGAAACGCTTTTCTTCTCTTTCATGACACCTCTCCGCTCTTGTCATGACTTTCTTTCATGAGTTCGCTATCCTTGGTAGTTGTGTATTAGCTGGACTACAGGGACTGTTATCAGCCATTGTTTAAAAACTAATATTTCTGACACTGATAACACTTACTCTTATTCATATTAATGGAAATAAAAATATAAAGTAAATGTATAAAATATAATGTAATAATAAAATGCTAAATATAGACCCCCTCTAGCCACATTCCTCTTCTTATATTAATGTTTTTTAATATTTGCACTATAAAATATATGATTATTTTATGATAAAATAAAATTGTTATAACAAATTTTTATATAAATTGTTGTTCATTGTTATAAAATATTCCCCCACAAAATTAAAGAGGTCATAAGATGTCCGATGACAGGGTTATTGATATAGCTCTGTTCAAGATGAAAGCTGAAAAAAGTATTAGAAGATTTTATGTTTGTTTTCTTCCCAAACATAAGAAACTGATCTTTTTAATTTCTTATTCTAATTTCACACCTGCACTTTGTAAATTCATTAATAAATATACCATAAATTAATATAAAATTGACCATATTAATAAACCACGGAAGTATTGCCTCAAGGCACTTTATTTTTTACTATTTCTACCAATCCCTTGGAAAATTGAGGAAAGCAGAACTGTGAATGATCATTTGGGGGAGGCTCATTTGAATATTGGAATAGTGAGTTAATTTATTCTTTAACTTGCCAAAGAATAAATTAAAAGGAACAGGTTTGAAAACAAATGTGAGATGTATATGTACTCCAAACTTGTTTCTTATGATTTCTGTAAAATGTCATAGAAACAGTGAATTAATTGATTAGTAAACTTTTTTTCCTGGTGTTTTTTTTGTTTCATTCAACAAAATTATGCACAGAACATCCCTTGAAGATATTTCTGCAATTGAGGAAGAGATGGTCTGTTAAAAACTGTAATTCATAACGGTTAACCATACATTCTTCTCTCAGTCCTTTATTGGAATCAAGATTTAAATGCTTGTTTGTGTTTTCAATAAATTAAAAAAAATTTCTAATGTAACTGAGCATTTGTCGAAGTTTTGGACTCTGCATAAATTTCAATTAAGATAACAAGTGTCCTTTTTTGATGTAACAATGTTTTGGAAAGCATTCAAGTCTTGATATCTCAAAATCGATGAACCCACAAGACAATACCTCATGTCAGTTTAATGATACTTTTTTTTATATATCTCTTAATATAGATACTCTAGTGCTTAGCATTTAATTTACATTTTTGTTTAAAACAGTAGTTTGTTAGTTGAATCAATGCAAGATAAAATAATTGTCTGAAGATTAAAAGTTCAAGCTCAAGGAAATTCAAATTGATGTAATTAAATTATTAGTACAGAATTATAAGAATAAAATATTATTCTGAATTAGATTCAAGCTGACCCAGCTGTTTCTCTCTGCTAAAATTTAATTATAAAAATTTACTTAAAAAACTTAAATACATTCAACGCTTTATTCACGAATTATATGTTTTGAACAAACGTTTAGCTATAGATTATATTGCTCCATTTAACATAATCACTCTCTGATCTTTAGATGCACATCCTGTGAATTTGATCAGTTAGGAAATAAATGAAACAAGAACTTGGTCAATCTCTTTATTAACATTACAACACTGGGACAAGGACAAAATATTCACATCTATTTTCTATTTGGGTTTCATTCAAAATAATAATACAATCTCAATATTCTATATTTTTACATATATATATTTACTTCACTTTGACTGGACTTGTGTTACTTATTACATGTGTGTAACTTATTATACAATATTTCATTATATTTATTTCATTCAAAAGCATTTACAATTCAATTACATTATAATATTTATCTACATTTTTGGAATTTCTTTGTGGGGAGGTAACGACAGGAAAGTAAACTTAATATATACAATGATTGTTTTGTTCATATGTATACATTTACATACATTTATATATTATTGTGCTATTCAATGTCCAAATCTTCAAACTTTCAAACTCTTCACCTGCAGGGGTTGTGCGCACGTAACCACATGTCCTCTGCACTCGCATTATGGCAGTGAACAATGGCATTAAGAATCCTCAATTATCTACCATTAAACTAAACCTAGTGTTCAATAAAAAAATTTCACATGTAAAACCTTCGTTCGAAAGCGCTATTAAATATAAATAAAAACAAAATAATTTGGTTAAGTTATCATATCGCATCGTCATTATTTTTTATTAATGTATATATTTATACATAATGTATAAAAAAGTAAAAAATGATCGCATTTCAACTGATCTAAACGAATAATATCTAAGGTATTTTGCTTAGTAAAACGACATGCACACTGATGTACAATTTTGTCATTACTTATACACAGCTTTGATATGGTTTAGTTTCTTCTAAAATACCCATATCGCAATAACCCGTAAAAAAAAAAATTATAATAGAAAAATAAATATAAAAAGTATGATATACAAGGATATAAACACGCAAGTGTAATCTACATATGATAGTTAAATAATTTTCCTTTCGATATCATTGGTAAACTAGGGTGACATCCCCTTATTTGTTTATTTTTTATAGATTAGTTCATTTCTTAACAATCAGTCTTATAATAGTTAAACTAAATTCATTTTTTAAAATTTACAAGATAAAATGGTAATTAACTTATTAAACTAAGACTTGAATGATGAGCTATACATAGTAACTAACTAAACCTATAATAAAAATTAGGTCATCACGATAGGTTCTGATTAGATGTCTAAGTAGTGTAGTGATCAAATGAGCCCAAGTATTCAAGAGCTGCTCGGTAACAGAACTCATACTGATCCTGAAAAAACAGAATAAAAGTTTATTTAGCTATATTTATTACACAGAAAATTGAATATAATTTAAAAATACATATAAAATTATTTCCATGGAGAACAAATAAATAAATTAATATAAACCATTAACTATACAGAGCAAATGAGGAAACTTATATTATTCTATTTTTTTTATATTAACTCACCTCGGTCTGAACCATGGCAGGCCTCTGTGTCCTCAAAATCCTAACAGACTGGAATATATCTACAACACCTTCATACTGCATTCTCTCAAGGACTATTGAAAGTGTGATGAAGACGCCCGTTCTTCCAACTCCAGCACTAAAACAGGAAATATTTATTGATCAAAATGTTAAAATATTTTGGAAATGGTTGTGCATTAATTTGAAAAAAACTATAAAGTTAGTATTGTAAAGAGAAAAGATATGCCCGTGGCCGGGATTCGAACCCGGATCCTCAGTCTCTCCGTGACAGTACTCTAACCATTTGAGCCACCGGAGTCACCTGTCGGCAGCGGACAAATCTATTCTCTTATCCGATCCTATGCCCCCATATTCAGACATTAACACAGGATTCATGGGATTCCGTGTTCATACGAGGATCAGAGGATCCGGGTTCGAATCCCGGCTGGGTTTACATTCGGTTGCTCAAATGGTTAGAGCCCTGTCACGGAGAGAGAGAGAGAGAGAGAGAGAGAGAGAGAGAGAGAGAGAGAGAGGGAGAGAGAGAGAGAGAGAGAGAGAGAGAGAGGATCCGGGTTTGAATCCCGGCCGGGAGCATATCTTTTCTCTTTAAAATAAAAATATTTAAAAATCAAAACAGTTGACCAAAAATTATAAAGTTAGTAGTCACATAAAAGATTAATCAAAATTTATAAATATAACATATTAAAATTTCATTAGTGATTTCTTGATTATTATTATCATATACATTATAAATTCCAGATTAATTTTTGATCAATCTGAAAGCCAGAAATTTTTATATTGGCTGCTATCGAATAAAACCGCAAATATATAGAGTGTAATTTCATTTTGAGCTGTATTCATAAAAGTAATACCTATAACATAGGAAACAGGTTTAATTCATAACAATAAAATATAACTACAAATTTTGAGTATAAAAAGCTAAGGGGGTATTCAAAACCACAGCTAAATCACTAACCTGCAGTGAACTGTGATCGGTCCATCCTGACCAAACTGTTCCTTCGTCTTGTGGACTTGTCCAATGAAATCTATGAATCCATCACCAGATTTGGGTACTCCTTGCTCTGGCCAGTCAATGAATTGGAACTGTCGGAGTGTTCTCGATGAACCATCCCTGGCATCTGTAACTTTGAATTCTCTCAAGATGTACTGAGGCATGTTGTACTCTGCTATCGGGTCGACCACAAAGCATTGGTACCTCACTGACCTCTCCGATGGCCAATATTGATGACATTTTTCCTGTGAGAGTAAATGAAAGTCAGGCTTTGGCACATAAAATGTTTCATATTATTTCAATGAGACACGAATTCAAAAGTGCGCCAACCCTTTGCTCACAGGACATAGATAAAATGAAATAATTAAAAGCAATGCATATGATAGGGCATATAATAATTTTAATGCTTTCCTAAAATCATGAAATAAACAGTTATGCACATTCGGTTTAATGCAATCAGTCCAATTTTGCAAAGATTAATTGTTAATTTAAAATAATGGATTAATTTAAAGTTTTACTTTCTAATATAAATAGGCAAACATTTTTAACTCATCATAAAAAAAAACTTACCCTTCCCATTTCTTTAAGTTTTGTCAACATAACAACTATAGTTGAGTTATGCTCCCAAAGCATTCTCCACAAATCTTCAGTTGTTTCTGGCAGTGGACCTTGGGTAGCAATGTACGCACATCGTTGTCTGTAGCCATCTATCATAGAAGCATTTATGTAGTCTGACCCTTCAACTCCCCTGAAACATTGATATAGCACCATAAGCTAATTGAAAAAGAAACATTTTGAGACAAATGGAGAACTAAATTCAAAAATTACCTAAGTGGTTGTAGACAAACTCTGGTGCTTTCTAAAGGAAGGATATGAACCAATCTGTTCTTAGCTTTGTTGACTGGAAGAGTGGCACTCAAGAAACGTGAAGAGTCACTCTTGATCGTAGACAGTCTCTGTAACAAAAAAAATTAGATTTTACTTATATTTCTTCCGTATTACTTTAGAGCAAATTAGCATTTATTTAGATTAGAATCTAGAAATATAAAACTCAGCAGAGAAATTTATTTAATTTACAGCCTAACAGGAATACAATTTGTATTAGCTTTTGAACACAGATGATAAGAGTGCCTTCTTCTAATTAAGTCCCCCCCAAAAAAAAAAATATGCTTCATATGCAACCTGCTGTTTGTCCATAGCTTAGCTAACTTAAGTCAATGTTTGTTTGGGTCAATGTTGATTATTATCAAGCATTTTAATATTAAAATATTCAGAAAATGATTTTTCTTTGAAATCACATTTCCAATAAGACAGTTACTATACAATAAATATTATGCAGTGATAAACTGTTTCTATAGTTTTATAAAAAAAAATGTGTATTTCTTTTTTAATAATAATTATGAGGTTGTAAAAGTGAAACATCTTTTTGCAGCTATTTATAAAATGTAGCTTGATTAAAATTGAATATTAGACAACTATTATACTGTTACGGTCACAGAGAGAAGGATGGAAGGAAGGGATTAGCGTCTTAAGCCGTCAGCGGGAGAAGTTAAGATTGGATTAGAACCTTCTCGTACGCCTCCTTTTGTCGGAAGAGATCAAGAAGGTTCTCGGCAATCCCAGAATAGTCTTCCCCTACTTCCATGTTCTAGAATGTTCGGCCTTGCCTATTTAAATACCCCTCCTCGAGTGGGTCAGTGTGATAAGTTTATCAGCGAACTGTGACAATCTCGCGAGTGTATTAAACCGTTTTTGTGTATTAATTTGAGTCAGTTTGCCATATATGGAGAATATTACGGTCGGTGGACTTTGATTAGTGAACTGTAAGTGTTAATTAGTAGTTATAAATTGTAGTGTAATTTTATAATATTCATACAAATCTATGTAAATAGTTAAGTCATTTAGAGTTAGTAATATCTTATGTTATTTTAATAATTAAATAGGAGTTAGGCCTAGATAATAAATATTTAGAATATTGTTATTGTAAATTTATATCAGTTTAATAATTTAATTGTATTCTTTTTGTCACTTTGTTAATAAATATTAGTATCTTTAATTAAGGAATAGTTTAATTAATTTTAACACCCAGTAGCCCGTAACAATACTACTGAAAACATGTTTTTTGTTAAACAGAAACTGCCTCACCAATGCAACAATATTTTTTTACATGCATTTTTCTCCTATACATTTTTGATCAATATTTGTGTTAGAAATATAAAAATAAAAGGTAAAGAGAAAGATACAAGTAATTAGGGCCACTTAATTCATGAATTCCTTATTAGTATTTAGCAATTCCAGGATGAAGCTATAAAAAAGATGGCTTAGGAAAAAAGTGTAATCAGGTTACAAAAACATATAACACATGAAGTAAATTTTTCTTCACTGAAAAATAATTACTAAAAATATAAAATTTTTATTTCATATGCAATATTTTCTCAAACATTGCATTTTACTAGTTATAAAAAAAGGGAAAGGTTAGAAACAATAAAGGATAATGGATAATGAAGCATTGAATAAAAAAAAGAAACCAGTTTTTATTATAGTCAGTCCCTAATAAGTCCATCAAATAGAATTCATGACTACCAATACTAATCTAAACAATTCATTGTGTCATATATTGGTTATCATCTTTATGGGACATGTTTTTATAATGTATTTCAGAACATGAACCAATATTTTCCCATTCTATTTTTGTTTTTTATTCCAAGAGTTAGTACCTTATTTAAAATTATTAATACAGAAAAGGAACAGTAATGAAATTAAATCCTTAAATAGGTCGATAATTGATAAACATAAAAAAAATCTTATTAAAAAGAAAATAATCCTTCTAGGTGAGTAGTAAAAATTAAGATACACAAAGAGACATTATAAAAAAAAAACATAACTTTAATATCAATTAAAAATGCTCTTGATAGGAAGACTTGAAAAAAAAATAACGTCCTAAAATTTGACTTGAGAAAACCTCAACTTTGGGATAGCTCTCAATAAAAAAACAACATTAATTTGGCATTAAGGTAAATTAAATGAGTATAATAAAAAAATGTATACCCATTGTTTTGTATGTTAAGTTCATATATTTACCTTAAACTCAAGCTCCATGCCAGTTATGGAGTCACCAGGCTCAGTCTGCATGAGCTTTTGAATATGTGTATGGAGGTTTCGTGCAGGGACCTCGGTGTTGCCGCACTGAACAGCCTCCAACAGAGCATCATGGATGAATATGTATTGATCCTCAGTCTGAAAATTTAAAAAACTCAATTTTAATTTGGCTAACTTATTTTTTAAAATAAGATCAAAGTAAAAAATTAAAAAAATAAAATAAATATAATCGCTCGTACTTTACAAAAAAATTAAAAAAGTATGTGAAAGAACCAACATAAATGTAACAAATCCTATTAACTTTAAGAATTAATTAATTTAGCAAAGGGAAGGCTGTTGTCTTTACCTACAAATAAATGTCTTTGGCATTCCATAGTTATATGTAAGATATTGGGATCATTTTAAAAACCATCCAGATTAAAGGATTCATTAAATAAAAGCAGTATTTTAACATTCATTTTCAAGTTATATATACATACTAGCTTTTGGCTAAGGCTTTGCTCGCATGGAGTTTGGTCTGCCATATAAAGTGGTAGATCTTTTTAAATAATTTGATTTTTTTTTTAAACTAGAAGTTACTCATACATCCAAAATTCCAGATGTCTTAACTTCAAAACTGACTTATTCCATAAAATCTTTGAACCACCCTTTTATATTAAGGGGGAAATCCTTGAGAGTGGAATTGTCGAAATTCCTTTCTTAGTGCTCATCTAAGCTATACAAAGAACCTATCTGCGAATTTTAAGATGTGGTTTCTGCAGTGCGTTGACTGCTGGGTATGATAGTCCAGTGTTCTTCAACCGCCGGTCCGCGGCCCAGTACCGGGCCATAGAAATTCCCTGCCGGTCCGCGAAAAATTTTGGTCAAATCGTAAATCACCGTGACATATTATGTATAAAACTATACAAATACAATGTATAATAACAAAATAATGCCGGACATATTCAGTCTGCTTAATGAAGTTAATATTTCTCTGTAGGGTTCATGTACAAATATTTTTACTTTAAGAAATAAAATGGATGCGTTCAAAAAGAAGCTCTCTTTGGACTCTTTGGAATAGTCGCTTACAAGAGGAAGATATAGAAATGTTTTCTCTTTTGGATGAATTTTCGATTGCTGCTGATATAAACAAGAAAGTCATATTTAACATAATAAAGCAAGAAAGTCATATTTAAGAGCATTAGCTGAAAATTTGAATAAGTATTTCCCAGAAAATGAAGATCCTCGTAAAGGTAACCTCTAGTTTAATAATCCATTCTTGGAAGACATAAACTCATGTGCACTTTTCTTTTTGATCTTCATGAAAAAGAAAAGCTGATCGAGTTGTCTTCTGATGTCACTCTGGTCTCCAGACATAACATGCATTCATTGCCTCAATTTTGGATATCGCTAGAAAAAGAATATCCAACTTTGAGTTATAAAGCTATCAAATTATTAGTAAATTTTTCGACTTCCTATTTATGTGAAAAGACTTTTTCAGCCATGTCTGTAATAAAAACTAAACAGAGAAACCGAAAAGATATTAATGCAACACATCGTCTCTCAGAAACAATGCAGAAGCCTCGAATATCAACTGTTATATCAAAGCATCAGCAGATATCGCACTAATAAATGTAATTGGATAGCATATTCTATAATAAAAAATAATATCTACAAGCTTATTGGTTTTTATTTGTCTTAGCTTTCAGTTGGTCCGCGAAATATTTATCCTATTTTTACCGATCCGCAGGTGCAAAAAGGTTGAAGAACACTGTGTTAGTCAATCAGGTTACAGTTTCATATAAACTTCGCCTATGTGGTGTGTTGATAAAAAGTAGCCTATGTCCTTCCCCAGGCTTGAGATTATCCATATCAAATTTCATCACAGCCCGACAGAAGTTTACTGTTGTTCGTGTCAGTAAAGGATTAGTATGTAATGTTATTGAATTCATTGAAAAGGGTTACTTAGTACGGTTTCACTTGTCGTACGGCAGCAGCGAGAAGTGAACTATGTTACTTGATTTGTTTTGTTCAGCGAAAATATGTAGATTTTGCGATTAAGAAACATGTGAGCAAGCATACAAATTTTGCCCTCCTTTTACATCCCTTTGTGGGTAGAATTTCGGACAATCCTTTCTTATTGGATGAGAACGTCATACAAAGAACATACCCTCCAAGTTTCAGGTCTCTACGATTAGTGGCTTAGACTGTGCATTGATACCTCAAGACAAAGCATTTTATATGTATACATATTACTTTAATAAATTATCCAGACTTTTGGTTATTCAAATGGGCTCGGATCGATCCATTCTATATTATTTTAACATAGACTTGATCAAATTCATTTCTCATTTAAGTATTTTACTTGGATAATATAGTCCAAAAAAGAAAACACCATTTTTAAATAAATGTAAATTTAAAAAAAACATTTAAGGAAGAAATAGTTGGGGGTGCAGTCAATGAAAACACCAAAATAAGCATAACTTATTTATTATGTGCCGACGTTTCGGCCTACAATGTAGGCCATCTTCAGGGCGAATAAAACACGTACAGGTTGGGGAGCTAAGAGACAAGTCAATTGGTTGACAGTTGACAAGTCAACATGGTTACGTCACTATGTTTGTAAAAGTATGTTAATTAATTTCTAATCTAACATAAGTCAGTAATCAAGACCATCCATTGGCCTAGACTAACACCCATCAATGATTTGCATGGATTATCAAAGTACTACAGTATGACATTACATGTTATTATTCTGAAAGGTGATTAATTTTACCTGAACCATATAGTTTCTCTGAGCCCTCAGACATGTTACATGACCATAAATATCAATAGATTTTTCTTGTTTCATCCTCTCTATCATTGAGTCTATGACGATAAAGCAGCCAGTCCTGCCGACACCAGCTGAGCAATGGACTACTAACGGACCTGCATCTGGAGGGTTCGAGTTCCTCACCCTACGCAAGAACTGGAGGAATGGAGCAGGATGATCAGGAACACCGTGGTCAGGCCATGCAGTGAACTGGAGCTGGCGAACTTCCCTTCTCTCGCAACTGCCGCCCTGCATCAAGGAAGAGGATTAGAGAACAAATAATAACAGAAGCTATACATATTACAAAATTAGTCAAGGTAAAATATGTAGCTTAAATAGATATGTAATAGAAATAGATAAAAAAGATATTATTATTAGCACTTAAAAGATATTATTAAGATAAAAGATTTTATTATTAGTTATAAAATTAGTAAGTATAAATAAAATTAAAAGTAATTAGTTTTAAAACTAATTACTTAAAAAAGTTTTAATTACTACTACCTAACTAAATATTTTTATTCAGAATTTCATAATAAAAATTGAAGATAGCTTGAAACTAAGTATAATTACCTACATAATAATATATGAAAATGCTAAAGTGCCAAATAACTCACCCTGTTTATGTGGAAGGTCCTGATGCAGTATGTAGCCAGTTCTTGGACGTCGGTGAGGCTGACAGTGATCATTCCGTAGGTCTCGGTGCCCCTGGTTGGCCAGTACTGGTCACACTTTATTCTTGTCCTCTCTTCAAGTTTCGTCATCATCACTATCGTAGATGTTCTAAGCTCCCAACACATTCTCCAGAAGTCACCACATGTTTCACTCAAAGGTCCCTAAGTAAAGATATTAGATTAAAAATAAGTTTATGAGTTTTTTAGTTCCTATAAGGTAATAAATAAGATGATAAATTTTAGAAATATAAACAAATTAGTAATTAATAAATGCAATAAGAAAAAATTTGTATCTCATTAAAAGGTAAAAAATTTCAATCCAAGTGATGATTATAAAGTTAAAATAATGATCCTATTGAACAAATGTGAGTAAGAATAAGTTTTCAAGGTAAGTAAATACTGAACTGAATTACTTCAAAATTTAAGAAATAATCGTCGTTTCAATTATATTGCTTATCTGTTGGACTTTTTTATTTCATTATTACCAATAAGAGCCTGGAAATAATTTAATAATAAGCTGACAGGAAATTATAAATAGTGGCCACTTTTTAGTCTGAGAGTAGGATTGATATTTCATAAAAATTTACCAGTGTTACAGGAATATAAATAATTTAGCTTTTAATTAAACATAAAATGGAAAATTAAATATAGTGATCATCATGACATGTTAAGATGTAAGAACTAACCTGAGTTGCAACATAGGCATTGTGCTTCCTATATCCGTCACAATAATTAGCATTGATGTAGTCAGACCCTGGTATACCTTCAATAGGCTGTAGTACCACTCGTGAGTGGTCATAAGCAATAACATTGGCGTAACGGTTCTTGGGTTTGTTCACCTCCATGTTGCTGTGGTCCCACGTAAACTGTTGGCCAGGTTCAATACTCTAAAAAAAATAATGAAAACATAAAATAATCATAATAATTTTACATATAAAATGATAGAATGAGTAAATTCTGTACAGATGGGGTAGAAATTGCTTCCATAAAAATGTAATTTAATAAATGTGGTGTGATTACATCTCATAATATGTTTAATGGATAACTATTCATTATAATGTTACAAACAGAAAGGATTACATATTACATTAAATATTTTAAAACAAATAAAACGTGTTATAGAATACAGAATACCAATTTTAATTGTTTCATGTATAAATTTGTATTGCTTATTTAATTTTCTCCTTCTTTGCAGATGCAATCTTTACGAAGATCATCCAATAGTCGTCATTTTGGAGAGTAATAAATAAAAAAATATATAATTTTTCTTTCTAAAATATATATATTTTACTAAAGTATGAATAAGCTTATCAACTGAATGTTTGACATAATTGACAAAATTAAATAATTCCAAATATTGTCAAGTTAAATAATATTGTATATACCTCGTATTCCTGGCTGAACTTGAGATTGTCATTAGCCTTAAGTCGATCGATATGATTAGAAAGCTCGCTAATTGGAATTGGAGGATGAGATATCATACCAGGAGTCTGGAAGTTGATCCTCCGCATTTCCACTGGATCAGACGGATGCGGAGGAGGTACCAGTTCACTACCAGACATTAGGGGTCTTGTTACTGCAGTCTGGTCGGGCGATTTACACGGCTGTCTTCGCCTAAAATAAAAATAGAGAGAAATTGACCATGAACATATCTTAAACTTAAAACAAAAAATGTAACAATTAGCATCAACAGAAATAAGGAACGTTTAAAAAAAAGGAAAATTTTGGAAATATATTAATTTCCTATTATTCATTCTACTTTAAAGTTGGGTAATATTGAGCAAATTTGAAGTGCATGCAGTAACAATACTCCCTCTATAAATAGATTGCTACATTATGTAATAAATAATATAAAGTTAAGTAGATTAGTGAATAAATACAATTTTCTATTATTCTTAGTAAATTTTCATCAATTTATAAGAGAAGTTATGATTTCGGTCACCTGTGGTCTAGTGGTTAGCGTAACAAACTACTAAACCCAAGATCACGGGTTTGTAGCCCGGCAGGTGACCCTAGGATTTTTTTAAGGGAGTAAAAAATCCTTAGTTACACCGTCCTTCGGAAGGGACGTATAACGAAGCCTGTACGATGTCAGGTACTCATTAAAAATCCCTATCCTAATTAAACCTGGATAGGCAAAATTTAGAGCTCCCACTGTAGCATCGTCCGATTAGCCATAGCAGCATAAAGTGATGTTAAATGAACAAACAAGTTATGATTGAAATAGAAGATAGTCCAACTGCTCTGATTTTTAAAATGCCTATAATACACATTTTTGAAAGTATGATGAAAAATACAAATTCAGAAATAAACAAAAGTAAACACTTGAAAATAATTAATAATAATGAGGAGACAAGAAATTATTTTAATCTAAGATTGTATTTTAAATCTGTCAAGGTATAAATTAGAAGGTATAAAAAAATATGTTTCCATACAGCATAAATAGCAATATTAAAATAAATTATAGTAAAATATAAATAGAGGATTAATGAAAATGAAATAGTTATTTTTTTGTTATTAATAAAAACTAACCCTTTTATAATTACAACTTTTATCATTACTTACTAAACTAAACAAAATTAGCTCAATGAATTTCTAGAAGATATCATTCAGAATAAAAAATGCAAATCTATATATATAAAAATGAATGTATGTGTGTTTGTCCTTATGCATTACTACACCAATCATCCGATTGTCATGATACTTTGGGAAGTTGTTCACTACACTCTAGGGAAGGTTTCTACTAACTTTTTTTTCTTATTTTATTTTATTTTTTTGGATTTGAAAAATTTTCAAAAATTTCTAGAAAAAAAATGATTATTTGTCTAAAAAAACTTAATCGACCTTTTTTAAAGAAGATTTAATTTTCTACAATTTGAGCCCAACCGCAGGTCTGTAGGTCTAATAGAACCTGAGTTCAGTCCTATCATACATCAAATGACCCGAATCTTATCTATCTATCTATATATATATAAAAATCTCCTGTCACGATGTGGGTCCTGGCTAATTTCCAGAACTACTGGACCGATTTTAATGAAATTCAGCACAGATGGTAACATTGTCCAAGTTAAAATATAGGCTATATTTTATTTTGATTAACGACCGAAAACCATGAAATTCTTGGAGTTATTTCAGTTTTTTGCCTGTATCTCCTAATCGGTGCGTTTTTGGAAAAAATCGTAATAGACCTTTTTTAAAGAAAATTTACTTTCCTACAATTTGAGCCCAACCGCAGCTCTGAAGGCCAAATAGAATCTGAGTTCAGTCCTATAATGTATTAAATAACCGGAATCTTATCTATATATAGGGTTGGCAACTAAGTCATTGCCGTTTTTGTCGATAGATTCACTCTACACTTTCTTTTGTTTTGTTAACATGGCCAGAGCATCTAACCTATATTTTTTTCTTACTGTATGGACTTCTACGTTTAATTAGTAAAAAAATTTTTTTGATTAGTTCTTTAGTTTTGTTTTTATCCCAATTTAAAAATGGAAGAACAGGACGTGCATTTCCGACACATTTTATTGTATTACTTCCGAAAAGGCAAGAACACATCGCAAGCACAAAATAAGTTATGTGCCGTATATGGAGATAAAGCCTTAAAAGAAAGGCAGTGTCGAAATTGGTTTGAAAGATTTCGTTCCGGTGATTTTTCACTGAAAAATGCACAACGATCTGGCCGCCCAGTCGAAGTGGATGAAACCCATATCAAGGCCATTATCGATTCAGATCGTCACAGCACAACACAAGACATTGCAGAGAAGCTCAATGTGTCGCATACATGCATTGAAAAAAAATTAAAAACCCTTGGTTATGTCAAGAAACTTGATTTATGGATCCCTCACCAGCTAAAGGAAATTCATTTGACGCAACGGATTAGCATCTGTGATTCGCTACTGAAACGCAATGAAAATGATCCATTTCTGAAGAACCTAGTTACTGGCGACGAAAAGTGGATAGTTTATAACAATGTTACTCGCAAGAGATCGTGGGTGAAGCAAGATCAACCAGCCCAAACAGCATCAAAAGCAGATATTCACCAAAAAAAGATTATGCTGTCAGTCTGGTGGGATCACAAAGGAATTTTGTATTTTGAACTCATGCCGCAGAACCAAACGATAAATTCAAATGTGTATGTTGAACAACTCGACAAACTGAAGGATGCAATTGAAGAAAAGCGGCCGGTATTATCAAATCGGAAGGGTGTTGTTTTCCATCATGATAACGCAAGGCCCCACACATCTTTGGTTACTCGGCAAAAATTATTGGAACTGGGTTGGGATGTTTTGTCACACCCACCATATAGCCCTGACATTGCGCCTTCGGATTACCATTTGTTTCGTTCCATGCAAAACTCTTTAAATGGTAAAATTTTTAACAACGCGGATCATGTCAGATCACACCTAATTCAGTTTTTTAATAGCAAAGGCCAGACATTTTACGAACGGGGAATTTTTACGCTGCCAGAACGATGGAAAAAGGTCATCGACAAGAACGGGCAATATCTAATTGAATAAAGTTATATTTTTAAACAAAAATTCTGAATTTGCCTTCTTATTTGAAATCGGCAATGACTTAGTTGCCAACCCTATATATAAAAATGAATGTATGTGTGTTTGTCCTTTATGCATTACTACACCAATCATCCGATTGTCATGAAACTTTGGAAAGTAGTTCAGTACACTGTAGGGAAGGTTTCTACCAACTTTTTTTTCTAATTTTATTTTATTTTTGATTTAAAAGATGAATTAATTAGGAGTGTCTTCCTGGATGTACTAAATAATTACATGAACCATAATTGCCTCAGTAATTGTGTTATTTTGACAGCTTAAAATGCTGATGTTGACGAAATTAACTTTTCAATACTACTTTTGTTACCAGGTGATCTAACGCCCTTTAAATCCATCAATAATATTGTTGATGAAAACCAAGCTGTAAATTATCCAACTGAATTTTTAAATTCTCTCGATATACCACACAATCTTCGGTTGAATAATGGTTCACCTATTATTCTTCTCCGTAATTTGAATCCACCTAAATTATGCAATGGTACACGCTTGGTCATACAAAATATTACTGGAATTGTTATTGAAGCAGCCATGTTGACTGGAATCTTTAAAGAAGAAATCGTTGTGTTGGAACGTATTTAAATAATACCATCAGAACCCATAATACCGTTCAAAAGACTTCAATTTGATATATGCTTGGGTTTTGCTATACCCATCGACAGGTCTCAAGGCCAGACAATGTCCATTTGCGGTTTGGACTTAAAATAACCATGTTTCTCCCATGGCAATTATATGTTGCATGCTCACGTATTAGTAACTCATCTAATACATTTGTATTAGGAATGGACAGATTAACAAAAAATATTGTGCATCGATTAGCCATCAATTAAATTGAAATAAATATTTATAATTTAATATAATATTAATATCCATTATTAAAAATCAAACATTATATACCCCATTCATTAAACTCATATTTATTTTTATCAGTTATGAGTGTTGTATATTATATATTTATTATATAATATAGTTAGATATAAGATAAATAAAATGTAAAATCAAAAATCTATTTAATTTGTGTTTTCATTAATTCATTATTTCTTTTAAATTCAAATTTTAACTAATATTTTTTAATACTATTATAACAGCCACAGCAACGCGTGGCCGGGTCAACTAGTTCTTCATAAATAAGTGTTATGTAATATGTTAAGCATGGCTTAGAAAAGAAGAATTTGAAAGAGAGAATGATGTTTAAATGCTGCTGAATTATTTAAAGACGAGGAGAATTCAAGCGAATCAAATCAGACCAATACCAGCAAAGCATAAATTTTAGAGGTAAAGATAACAAATAACCGGCACCTTGACAAGGCTGTTATTTCAATAGCCAACAACTAGCATAGATAATGAAAGAAAAGTTCATTTAGACATTTTTTTACAGTTCAATTTGAAGATATTCATTAAAAAAAAATATAGATGTATAAAAAAAATATATATATATACTAGCTTAGGCCCGCAGCTTCGCTCGCGTGAAATTCGGTCTCCCACATAAAGTTTCGTGAAAGATAATTTTAAATAAACAATTTAATTATTTTTTTAAAATATAAGTTACTCGTTCATCCAAAATTTCAGATGTCTAACTTCAAAACTGACGGATTCAATACAACCTTCGTACCGCTATTATATTAAAGGGGAAAACCTTGGGGTGGAATTATTCAAATTTCTTTCTTAAACTATACAAAAACCTATCTACAAATTTCAAGATGCTAAGTTCCTGATTTGCCTTTAATTATGTACTATAACGGGGGGAGGGAGGGAACATGCCCCCGTCCCCCACATAAATCTGCTCTTGCTGTAGCCTATGATGTATAACCTGTTTTATTCAATAAGTTTCATCAAAATCCGTTCAGTAGTTTTTGCGTGAGTGAGTAACAAATATTCGCATTTATAATATTAGTAGGATATCAAAACAATAGTTTCACCCATGTTCTTTTTGTTAATAACCACTATTATCATGTGATTTGCCTTTAATTATGTACTAATGGATTCTCCACAGTAACTAAAAAACAGTAAGGGGGGCACGTGCACCCGTGCGCCCCCTCCCCCGATAAATCCTATGTGTTATTCTGATGTATATATTACTGTAAAGTTTCATCCAAATTCGTTTAGTAGTTTTTGCGTGAAAGAGAGACAAACATACAAACTTTCACATTTATAATATTAGTAAGATATATATATGTATAATATCAAATAGATAATAAATAAAGAACTAAACAATACAATGGATATATATATAGGTTATATAGTTAAACTGCAACAAATATAATTTGTTAGAAAAAATAAACTAAAAAGAAAATAATATGTTAGCTGTATCTATCATATTCTCCTCAAAGTAAACTGTATAGAAGATATGATGTTGATCATCATGATATGATGATTAATCAAGTAAATTGTAATAATTTATAACATAATAAACATTACATTTATTAATTTTTATAAAATGATTGAAAAGAAAATTTATAATCAACTTTGTGATTAATTACAAGTGTTATAGGCGAATGAATGGTAGAAGATTTTAATTACAATAGAATGAGGCTAATTCAAAATGTTAATATTTATAAGCTCATCTATTTCTTAGCTTATCTATTTTGCAGTTTATTTTATAACGCCAGTGCAGAAGTAGAAACAAAAAATAAAATTGTATACTTCATTTTAATTAATTTAAGCTTTCAAGGTATTATTAATAATAATTTAATAATTGTTATTATTAATAAAAATAAGAACTAAAAACCGTAACTGGCTTAACTTTTCAGTTTTGTTAAATTTAACAGACTTAATTGTATTATGAAATAAGAAAAGAAAAATATGACTTGTGAATTATCTGAACATATTTTATTCAACACCAAACACTTTAGTGACATAAACTTTTTTTTAAAAGACTTTCTATTCTTTCATTACACACAACCCACAATCCCATCCTAATATAATATCCTAAGATATACGCCATGGAGAAACAACTCACACAATTCCAGGCAGTATAGCTACCATAATCACATTTTTAAATAGAAGCTTCCCGTATTATTTAAAAGTGACATTCATCAACTGTTGTATAAAATATTAATTAAATAAATTTTGTTTTTTTATTATTAGCATACTTTGCAATATCAGTTAGAACACAATAAAGGAACATTAAGATATGACTGAAGTAAAGAATAAGTAAAAGCTGAGAGAACCGTGACTCAGTGATGACTTAATTAGCAGGAAGATAAATTGAGGAGATCAATTAACAGCCAGGGCAGTCTCCAAGTGCATTAAATAATACTTGAGAATAATAAACTTCTAGTTCTTTGAACTTTAGGCCTCACTTAGAAATTTGAATTCTTCTATTTATTGCATTTTTAAAATTAAAAATTTAATCATAGTTGTCACTATTTGAAAATCATTGTTTCCAAGAGTGCAGGAGAGAGTAAAAATGCCACAAAAATAAAATAAAAAAGTTCAATGATGCTTACTTCTTAATAATAAAAAGTAGGACTAAACATATGGACAGCATGAGAGCAGCAATGATAGGTCCAATCACCCAGACCATGCCAGCCTCTTCTTTACTTTTATTCACTGATACGTCTGATATTTCGGGAGGGACATTAGGGTTAGGCCTGCGCGGGGGATCGCCGGGCGGTACTTCTCTCATATCCAGGGCCAATTGTTCCGAAAATGGACTGGATGTATACAAATGCTGCAAAAGTAAATTAAAAAAAATTAAATCGTATAATAGGGTGGGCCGAAAAAACACTTTTTTTTATTTCTAAGTTGTAATAACGCGGAAAACTTGCGAATTATATAGACAAAAAATAAGCAAAAAAAATTATCAAAATCGGTTGACATCTTCCGGTCGCGCATAGGCCCTAAACTTTTACAAAATATGAAGAAAGCTTGATTTTTGCGATTATTTTTAAAAAATTTTAATTAGATATTTTCCTAATGTAATTGTTTGTAATGTCTTCAAATAGAGCTTAAAAATATTGTGTTTTAATTTGGTTTAGATCAGTTGATATCTTCCGGTCGCGTATAAGTCCCAAAATATTGAAAATTTCACATTTTTAGGATTTATTTTTTATATCTTTAATATATATTTTTTTAAACGTAATAGTTACAGTATTTTTATTTTTGAACATATGAACATGGTGTTTTATTATGGTGTGAATAAATGAACAACTTCTGGTCGCGCAAAGACCCCAATGCTACAGGAAAACTACCAGAAAAAAAATACATAGTAGTTTTCGACTTGCTCTATATTTAAAAAGCTTAAATATTTAAGTTACAGTATAGTTTTTAACAATAAACTTAATTTTTTTTTAAAGAAAAACAGAGTTCTTCTGTTCATTGGTACTGTTCTCTATTTTGTAGCCGAAGGTGCTTTGAAGACTAATTTTCTTGTGAAATTAGGCATGGATGATCTGGAAAGCAGAGTGGCTCTTATAAATCCGTCTCGAGATTCAGCTCCACAAACTTTTCCTGAGGCTTCCGTGATGAGTTGTACATAGCGTTCAACAGCCTGCGTGTTAAGTCGGAATTGCTTGAAAGTAATGTTCCTGTCAGTGATTGAGTCACTGCCGATGTGCGATTTGATCTCGTCATTTCTGATTTCTGCCAACAATGGGAAAGAAGATAATTCACAGTCCATCCAGTAAATCATTTCTGAGTATTCTTGCGCATTAAAGTTGATTTTTGGTGGCGTGAATGTTCTTACTTTTTTCCTTCTTGCAGCTATCTGCCTTGCTTACAGAATTCTTCGAAGTCCGAGCTCTCTTATTTGTTCCTTGTCATCTTGAGTCATGGCTAACAGCAAGTGTTCTGGGTGGGCAAAAATCCATTCCGTTCAAGCACAGGGTCGATAACATCAAGCAAAAGTTTTAGTAAATACCTGGTAGATTGTATTGCTTGGTAAACAAGTTTCGGGTCTTCTGTAAATTGTTTACTTGTTTTGATAGTAAACCAGATTAGCATGTATGATTTCAATATAAACAAAACTAGTTCTTGAAGTT
This sequence comes from Arma custos, assembly GCA_037127475.1. Lineage (NCBI taxonomy): Eukaryota > Metazoa > Arthropoda > Insecta > Hemiptera > Pentatomidae > Arma > Arma custos. The sequence goes on along the minus strand of CM073760.1, from coordinate 88,276,048 downwards.
CAGGTGAGGGGTGTTCTTCACTTATGTACAATCTTGGAGTTCTATTTGCTTTCGTCAACCACCTCGAAGGTGATAAATGCCCAGGATCCCGTACAGCCAAATCTTCTTTACAGGCTCCGGGTTTTATTGCCTTTGAAATATCAAGTAGATATTGCTGATATTTGCTAAGCACGTTTCTGTCTATCTGCGGGATCTGAGAATCAATTCTCTGAAAGTTAACCACCTGCAGTTTTTGGCAACAAATTAACTTTTCACCGATTGGCCCTTTAGAAATACTAGGCCCCTTTGTCTTGCCATCCAGGTGCTCAAATATGTGGTGGAATGGCAACTCATTGAAATGGAGGAGGCAAATTGCCCACTGTACAGGTTTCTTTAAATGAAGTTCAACTCGGCGAACCAGACCATTTTTCCAACCTGTATTGACAGCAGTACCATCACATCCGATGACAATTAGATATTCAAGGGAAGGGGCTTGTACGCGACTGGAAGATATCAACTGATCTAAACCAAATTAAAACACAATGTTTTTAAGCTCTATTTGAAGACGTTACAAACAATTACATTAGGAAAACATCTAATTGAAAAAATAAAAAAATAATCGCTAAAATGAAGCTTTTTTCCTATTATGTGAAAGTGTGGGGCCTATGCGCGACCAGATGATGTCACCGATTTTGATAATTTTTTTGTTTATTTTTTGTCTATATAATTCGCAAGTTTTCCGCGCTATTACAACTTAGAAATAAAAAAGCGTTTTTTCGGCCCACCCTATTGTATAATCCATATAAACAAGTACAAAAAATAATTAAATAAAACAACTCGAATCTTGACTTATAATAGTACCTTCTGAGGAGTATCAACAACAGCTCTGACGAAAATCCTGTACTTGACGCTTCTCTCCAACTTCCTATTAACAAATCCATCGTAGGTATCACCACTCCCAAGATGGAATGTGTAAGGGATATTCCTTTGCAAAAATTTAGCAGCTATGTAAGGGGCCCTTTCCCTTTCTGATTTTCCTCCAGAATTAGCAATCAACTGTAAAGTTCAGTCAGTTGTAAGTTAATATAGCTACTATATATGCAGAAGAACTTAATTATAAAAAAAAAAGAAACATTTTTATAAAACAAGTACAGGCATCAGATGGATACATTTAATGACTTGGATAACTTACGTAAAATGTTAACAAATAATCTCTATAATACAAAATAATTTGTATGATATTTTCAAGTGAAAAATATTTGAAAAACATTTGTCGCACAACGAAATAATGGTTGTAAATTTTTAAGTTCTGCAGAAACATTTCAGCCAATGAAGCAAAAAAATAAACTCATTTTTCAACTATGTTCATAAAATATTATTAAATAAAACTTACATCATCAGTTAAAAATTGGTCTGGGTTCTTATTCATAGTATTCTTGTCTTCTGGCACTACAACTAAAAAGTAATGAGAAATCGGACCATATTCTTCAGAAGCCTGCGGTAAAATAACCTAAAAAACAAAACATTGAAAATCAAAGAAATTGAATTTTTGAAGCAAAGCCTTTTAAAATGTATCAACCTATATGATATAATTCGCGATTACAACCCATTGGTTAAATATATATAGTATAGCAAGCAATAATTGTTTTTATCTATGTGTACAGAAAATTTGTGTCAGACTGGAGGCTGAAATTACCTGTATTTCTTCGCTATTGACAACTCCATAAAAATCTGGTTTAACCATCGGCTGTGGAGCAGCCATTTGTGTAGTAACTGTAATTCTGGCTGGGGGTCTATAGCGGTGATCACCAGGTATTGCAGAAACATTTACATTATACGTCGTAAATGGAGACAATTCGTGTATAGTATGGGTCCTGGCATTTGGCTCCAGAACTGCACTTCTTTTGGTAACTACCTGCACCTGTGTAATACCCTGAGAGTCCACAAACTCTTTGACTGCATCAAATGAAATCTGAAAAATTTTGTTCCAAATTAGTTATTTAAATACTTCCTCAACTGCTTATAAACCCTGATGGCTTTAAATTCTTAATTACTTATCTATTTTATTTTTAAATCAGTGTTTTTTATAAATTATTGCCAATTAAACATTGATTTTTTTAAATATTTTTATTTTGAAGAGAAAAAAATGTCCTGGCTGAGATTCCAACCTGGGTCTTCTGCATCTCTAACGCTGTGCTCTAACTATCTGAGCTACCAGGCCAGACAAATCCATTCTCTTCACCGATCCTATATCCCCTTGTTCTCGCAATTTTTGCGATGTATACACGGAGAAGAATGTTCATTGAACATTACTTTAATTAGGATCTCGTTGACTAACGTCAATTTTATATTTATAATTTATGTGGCAGCCGTCTGCCTTTTGCAAATTAAAAGGTTGAGCACGAACCGTCAATAAATGTTGCGTTAAAGTGTGATGGATAGTGCAATGGGCTCTTCATCAAAATAAAACAATGAGATTTATATAAAGAAAAATAACATAAAATATTTATTGTTGATTCAAAATAAATGATATCTTGTAAGAAAACCAAAAATGAAAACAATAATAATATTTCACAGGCACACAAAAAAAAAACAATACTAATGACAATAAATAGCGAAAAACATAATAATTGCAATAAAATAAAAAAAAATAACCAAATAATGATATTACATACAAAAACGTGTTAATAAAAATAAAATGTATTGTGAAAATAATAAAAATGATGAAAACGTTTACAGTACATCACGACCAGAATCGCATCGAGTGTTCCTACGCGGAGAGATACTTCTGTGATGAAGTGAAGACACGGTCCCAATATTATGCCACTGTGTGTACACTGTGAACGGAACTGCACGGACTCTGTACTGTGCGTTAATCCCATCAGGCAGTGCGTGTTGCCGTTATATATAAGCAAATTTGTTTACGAATCGACCACCCAGCTCGTACATAAACAAACTTGTTACACTGTATACATATTAATTTATACACTATGTACAAATTTATGAGTAAAAATATTTAAATTAAATAAAAATAGACTTATAAAAAAAGAAAATCAAAAATGACTAAATAAGTCGAAACATATTTTTAAATAAACAAAAAAAAAATTTTGACTGGAAAAAGGTTTTTTACTCACTTGAATGAATGATTCAAAAATAATTTATACACTTTAAAATCAATATTAATATTCTAGCTTTGTGGCCTCAACAATTTATCTTTTATTTCATTATTATTTTTTCTCTTCAAAATAAAAATATTTAAAAATAATCACCATCAAAAGAATAATAAATTATAAATATAAAATTGACGTTAGTCAACAAGATCCTAATTAAAGTAATGCTTAATGAACATTCTACCTCGTGTATACATCGCAAAAATTGTGAGAACACGGGGATATAGGATCAGTGAAGAGAATGGATTTATCTGGCCTAGTTACGAGCCTGGTAGCTTAGATGGTTAGAGCACAGTGCTAGAGATGCAGAAGACCCAGGTTAGAATTCCGGCCAGGACAAATCTTTTCTCTTCAAAATAAAAATATTTAAAAATAATCACCATCAACAGAATAATAAATAAAAGATAAATTGATTTTTTAAATTTAAAATAAGGTCACATCAAACAGTTTTAAGAAAAGCATAATTTGAATTGAGAACTTAAGAAATTCTATAAGTTCTATTAAAGATGCACATGTGGGGTTTCTGAAATTATTGACTTCTTTATTATTTTTCTCCATTTATTATTTATTATCATTATCCAGCAATTCATTAAGATTTATAGATTTTATAAGAGTCCATGATTTTTATAAGAGATGAATGGAACCCATTTAAAAATAAGTTATATAAATTCAAAGTCACCAATAAACTGATGACATACACGAATGCAAGAGCCAGCTGAAATCAGTTTCGGTCTACTCAAGTCATCATCCAACAATTGATTACAACCTGCCTGGCAATTGTTTTTCAACATGTTCTACATAATAATCCATCAAAAAGATCCATTACAACCACTAAGTAGTTGGTACATAAAGATAGGAAGTTTAATAAATATTAATATTTTAAATATTATCTTTTTGGATATAGTAGTCCTCAAATGAGTAGTCAAATGAGACATACGCTGGTGAAACCCTCACACTGAATAAATCCAGCGTGGAAAAGCTGAATAGATTCGAAAGAAGAGTCCTACAGCAAATATTCGGCCCAGTGCGAGATAACGACCAACTCAGGATCAGAAGGAACAAGGAGCTGAGTGAGTTATATGGAGACCTAACGATATCGAGCTTCATCAGGATTCAACGCATTAAGTGGCTGGGCCACGTATATAGGATGGAGGAAGAAAGGACAGCTAAAAAGCTGTATACAGGAAATCCGGATGGAGTAAGACTTCGAGGAAGGCCCAAAGCTAGATGAAAGGATGCCGTCTGTGAGGATCTGAGGCTGAGCAAGGTCTCCATCACTCGAGCAGGCGATCGGGACGATTGGGGAAGAGCTGTTGAGCAGGCCAAGGACTTCTTTATGAGTCTGTCGCGCCAATAATGTAATGTAATGTAAATGAGTAGTTAAAGTACAGCCCCAAAAATAAATGTTAGCCTTTATACTATCATTTTAATGCAATATAATATAAGTATATTATAAACAACTTAACATATAATAATGAATTATTACCTTGTAGTTGATAGGATTGAGACGGATGGGAGGAGACCAAGAAAGTGTCATACTATGAGTGCTCACATCATGGGCCCGTAGTTGAAGGGGCACATCCTCAGGTTTAACTTTAACCGTAACTTTTTCTGAAAGCCTTCCAAGACCAGTTTTCGTAATGGCAGCAACAGCGATCGCATACTGGGCATATTTCTCCAAATTCACAAGATCAGCGGATTCTGTTACAGGTACAGTCTTATTTTGCCATTCGTCTAAGTCTTCAACAGCAGTCATTGTGTAAAAGATTATATAATTAATAATAGAAGCTCTAGAAGGCACTAACTCCCACCAAACCTGGAAAAATTTTGTTTTCATGTATTAAACAAATCATAAAATTGATTTATATAGTTTTCACTTTGTTTGATTATGCCTTTTAGTCAGGTTTTTAAATATTAAAAGTTTTATTAAATAAAGTTCTGACATAAAGCTTTTACAAAATGCAAAGATAAAATTAATGCTTTTATTAATGCATTTATTTAATTAATACAAACATGTGCTAATATTTTCATTATTAAATATAAGGTCTTGATAGCGAAAATATTATTATCAATTTTTGTTTTCCCTTTTTTTAACAGTCATCTTAACAAAGTAGGATTGATTTTTACAAACCATTCTTTAAAAAGTGATCTAAATTGAATCATCAACCATTTACAATTCTTTCAAATAAATAATATTAATTTTATGAAATTAATAGAACAACCATAACTAAATTATTTTTATTCAATATAATTTATAACTGTATTATATTAATACAAATAAATATGTTAAGTTATTTATCGAAAACAAAATTCAAAAATAAGGAAGGAAATTGAAAGAGAAGGAAAATTGTCGTTAAAATAAAAAATAAAAAAATAAAAACTTATTAACAATGGATGTATTTTACACACAAAAAAATTCGAACTGTAATTGTGTTGGTAGTTTTAACACTTGAAATTACTTATTACTAATTAATAAATTCCAATACATCTTATAAAAGAGTAGCTACTCACAGATTTTAAACAAACAAATTACCTAAAAAGGTAAGTAGATATGATAGATATGATATGATCTGATGTGGCACCACTCACTGTAACAATGCTACTGAAACTAACATTCTTAGTTAAGAGGTGGGGACACAAAGGTCGGATTCCCAGCTTGGGATCTATCAAATTTTGTTTATCATTTCTTTTCATTTGTTATTTGTTATTTGTTTAATTTTAATTTTATTTTTAATTAATTATTTAATATAAACCGCCCACCAAAATTTGGAGGATTCCAAGCACGGGATTACATGTACGCGATGATATGATGAGTCGCTAGTTGTCTTCAGAAAGGTGTGGTAGTGGTAGCAGCTTGACAACTGGACGTTTGCAAATGCCTTGAGCTGTTTTCAGATTGACTACTCTAACAACTTTATCTGCACCAGGATATACCTCAAGAACTCTTGCTAGAGGCCATTGCATAGGTGGTGTTCTGGTTTGCTTAAGTAGCACCAAATCTCCTTTCTTGACGTTGGGAGTGTTGGCACGCCATTTGTGGCGTTGTTGCAAGGTTTGGATGAGTGCGCCAACGATGCCAAAAGTTCTGAATGCGCTCTCGGATACGTTGCCAGCGATTTAGGCGATTAATTGGTAGTTCTGTAACGTCTGCTTCTGGTAAGGCTGTAAGTGGTCCTCCAATTAAAAAATGCCCAGGAGTGAGTGGCTGCAGATCTTCCGGATCAGATGATAATGGTTGCAGTGGTCTCGAATTTAGTATGGCTTCCACTTTGGTGAACAGCGTAGCTAGTTCCTCTGGTGTAAAGGGATTGCTCCCAATGATTTTTCGAAGTAAGGTCTTGACTGACTTCACTCCTGCTTCCCATATGCCTCCAAAGTGGGTAGCATAGGGAGGGTTGAAATCCCATTCGATATGTTGATGACTCACATGCTCAATTAGGTGTTTTCTTGTTTCTGGCGAGTCATGCCATGAATCAAGATCAGCGAGATAATTCGCAGCTCCAACAAAATTTCTTCCGCAGTCAGACATGATCTTGTAAGGTTTGCCTCTACGGGCGATGAAACGATCCAGAGCGTCAATGAAGGCCTCTGTGGATAGTGCTGATACTAGTTCAAGGTGTACTGCCTTGGTTGAGAGGCATACAAAAAGACATAAGTAGGCTTTCCTTTCAGGAGCTTTGCGTCGTGAAGATTCTTTGCACAGAAATGGTCCGGCAAAGTCCACACCAGTGTGGTAAAACGCTCTGACTGTTGTAAATCGATCTGGAGGAAGATCTCCCATACGAGGTATGAATTGTTTTTTCGTCGCTCTGAAGCAGACAAGGCATTTGAATTTTCTCTGTTTAACCAAACTTCGTCTTGAAGGAATCCAGTATTGTTGTTGAATGGCGGCGAGTGTAGTTGCTGGGCCGGAGTGTGCGTGCTGTCTACCAATCTGTTATATCTACCAAGATGTTAGTAAAATGGGAGTGTTTAGGTAATAGGATAGGATGTTTAGATTCATCAGGAAGGTCGGAATGTCGCAAACGACCGCCCACCCTAAGAACTCCCACTCGGTCTAAGAAAACATTAAGACTCAATAAAAGTTGTGATGGTTTAGAATTATTAAAGGCTTCCGGATAATAATATCTTTGCAATAGTTTAATACATTGTATGTTAGAGGCTTCAAATTCCTTAGAAGTTATAGGACCACTAGGTCTTCTGTTGTTAGGGAATTTAGAAGAAGGTTGAAATCGACGAACATAAGCTAAGGTATGGATCAAACGCCGGTATTTTGAAAAACGTTCAGTCAAATTCAATATAAAAACGTTCTGATAATTCAGATGATATAACAGGTTCTGCTTCTGTAGTTGCTAGCATAATACAATTACTCTTTACTTCTGGTAGTTCTGTTGAAGGTATTAAAATACTATTAGTCGGCCAGCGTTCTTCATCCGTAGATATCCACGGTGGTCCTGACCACCATAGGTCATGTTCAATTAGTTGTGATGGAAGTAGTCCTCTTGATCCACAATCTGCCGGGTTATCTGATGATTTAATATGACGCCAAGAAGAGGTTCCAATGATTTCGATAATGCTAACGATACGATGAGCGACGAATGTCTTCAAGGTATGTGCTGGAGTATGAAGCCAAGATAAAACTGTTGATGAATCGGTGAAGAAACGTATTGATTGAATGTTCAAGTGTTCAATAAAGTTCGCAATTGATTTATATAATCGTGCTAAGAGTAGAGCGGCGCAGAGTTCTAATCTCGGGATGGTCATAGGTTTGATAGGGGCTAATTTAGTTTTAGATTTTAGAAGGAAAACTTGTTTAGATTTGTTGTGATTAGTAGCTAAATACAAAACTGCGCAATAGCCACGTTGGGAGGCGTCACAAAATCCAAAAATAGAACCTTCATGAGACGTATCATCTAATAGCATATATCGGGGTATGATAACTTGATTTAAATTGGCTATGTCTGACAAATAATCTTGCCATAATTGTTGTATTTCTGGAGTAACGATGTCGTCCCAGTCTAGACCAGACTTCCATATTTCTTGAAGCAGGATTTTTACGTAAAATACAGTAGGAGATAGGTAACCAAGAGGATCGTAAATTCTTGCTATAGTAGACAATATTGATCTTTTGGTTGGAGGTAGGTTAGGTAGCTTAATGGAATAAGAGAACACATCTTTAGCAGGATCCCACTGTAGACCAAGTATTTTGACTCCCAAGTCATCAGTTTCGTTAAAAGAGTGTGGTTGTAAAGAGGATTCATCCTCTACAGAATGACTTATAATAGGACAATTACTGGCCCATTTGCTCAATTTAAAACACCCTTTTGATAATAATTCAATAAGTTGTTCCTTTAACTCTAACGCTTGTGTCATGCTTGGGGCACCAGAGACAATATCATCTACATAGATATCATGGGTAAGACTATGGGCTGCCAAGGGAAATTCATCACCTTCATCTATCACCAACTGCTGAATAACTCTCAGGGCCATGAAAGGAGACGGTTTTAGTCCATATGTAATAATGGTTAATTCGAATTCATTTACTTCTATATTATACTTAAATCGCCATAGTATATGTTGATACGATCGATCTTCTTCTGACTAAAACCTGGCGGTACATCTTAACGATGGCCGCAATTATGACAAATTTATGACGTCGAAAATTTAACAAGATATCGCTAATATCTTTTTGTAGTTTAGGACCAGAAAGTAGATGTTCGTTAAGTGAACCATTAGATGTTTTAGCCGAAGCGTCGAATACAACTCTTAATTTCGGTACATCAGCAACTATCTTATGGACACCGTGGTGAGGTATGATGTAGTTAGCAGATTTATTAGTTTGGACCATGTGCCCTAATTCAAGATATTCCTTCATGAATGTGTGATATTCTTTGCTGAGTAATAGATCATGACTGAGTTTAGTTTCTAAATTATTTAATCTTTTCAGTGCTTGTGGACGAGAGGGCCCTAATTGGATAGGTGGATTTTTAAAAGGCAAAGCCACTACATAACGCCCTTCAGGAGTTCTGGTATGAGTATTTTGGAAGTGTTCTTCGCAATAGTAATCTTCAGCAGACATCTTTGGGAGGTCCTCTCTAATCTCTTCCACTTCCCAAAATCGATGCATTATTGTACTAATATTCTGATCGTCGGTGAGAAATAGTGACGTAGCTGTAGAACTAAGCCCTTCATCGCATTTGCCAATAATCACTTCCCCAAAAATAGTATTCAATGTTTTAGGAGTTTGCAATTCATTATGTTGTTCATTGTTAGGATTAGTGTTCATTAAAATATTTAAGAAAAGGTCTGCACCTAGTAAGAAATCTATAGGCCCTGGCCGGCAAAAATTAGGATCAGTAAGGTTGCAATGTTTAAAGTTATTATAAAGATCTGATGACAATTTTCTTTGAGGTATTTGAGGTGCAATGGTAGGAACCACAATAGCTTCAGTGTTAAGTTCAGGTGATATACCATTTAGGGGTCGTAATTTACAAGTGACTTTCTTATCTGGATAACATAAAGTGGACTGATTTATTCCTGAGATTGACTTACTAAAAGATAAAAGTTCTAATTCTAATTTAGAGGCGTATGATTCAGTAATAAAAGAATATTGGCTTCCGCTATCAATGACCAATCTTATTTCATGATAAAACCCTTTTCTATCACAAATCAGCGCAACAGCAGTACCTAAAAGAACTTCCGAAGATATATTGGATGAAACATCAGCAAAAGCATTGAAGGAAGTTTCTTTAGATTCCTCTTTTTTCGAAGAATTTGAAGGTGTTTGGGTATTAGATGGTTGAGACGCAGAAGGTTTCACAAAGTGTAAGGTGGTATGATGTTTGCCGCCACATGTATGACATCTCCAAGATGAACCACATTCTTTCGTTCGATGCCCAGGGTATAAACAATTTTTACAAATAGCCCAATTCTGTAATTTATTAAAACGTTCTTCAGGTGAAGCTTTTTCATAAATTGGACAATCAGTGAGTTTATGGCGTTGTTTACAAAGAAAAAATGTGGGAGGGCCGGTAGGTGTGTTAGATGAATTATTCATTTTTGTAGAAAAACCTTTTCCAATTTTAGCAGGAGTGTTATTAGAAGAAGTAACTTTAGTAAAAAATGTGGTTGTAGATTTGCTAGCAGGGGGGATTTAGAATTTTTAATATTATATTGTTGTGGCGAAACAGGTTTTTTAACAGCTAGGGACTTTTCAGGGACCCCTTTTTCTCCTTCTGTTAACTCTAATGCTTTGACTTTTTTACGTACAAACTCAGTTAAAATATCACAGGTGGGAAATTCAATATCAGTTTGTTTTGTTTCAAATGCTTCTCTCATTGTACTATCTAATCCACGGACAGCTAATTCAAAAAGAATATACTTGGAAGCATTGGGAACATTCATTTTCTCGAAGGCTGTAGCACTTTCAGAAACTACTTGAAGAAAATTATTAAGTGATGATGAAGTAGGTTTACCAACCAAAGGTTTGAAATTCAAAATATTATCGATATAAGCAGCTGCAAGTCGGCGTTTGCTATCATAATGTTTTAATAATGCATCCCAGGCTTGTTGATAACATGCGTCAGTTATAGGGATATGTTTAATAATAGATAACGCTCGACCTTGTAAATTAGTTAATAAGACATGATATCTTTCAATATTGGTTAACGAAGGTTCGTCGTGAATTATCGACAAAAATGTATCTTTGAATAAAGGCCATTCTCTAAGTTGACCTTAAAATTTAGGAATATGTATAGGTGGAAGTCGCATTCGAGCAGATAAATTTTGATTTAATATGTTCAAATCAAGATTAGGACCAGCTGTGGAAGCAGTCACTTCTCTAGGGGTTTGACAAAGAGCCTCAAAAGTTCCCCCAACTTCATAATAATAACGTTTAACAGTTTTAAAAGATTCAGTATCTCTCTGGGATGGAAATTCTGCTTCTTTATCCGCTATTACATACAAAATTTCTAAAGTCTTCCACTCATCCATAAATTTATTATAAATAGTATCTATAGATCTAAACATTCCTCGAAATGCGTTTATTAAAGTTGGATCAGCGGCCGCAGCGTTACCTTTATCTCGAATTAATTTTATTTCATCCGCTGCTGCTTGCAATCTTTTTTTAGCAAGTTTAATTTTTTGTTCTACGGTTAACTCCGCGTCCCCCATAATGACTGGATAGGTAGGAATTTGTTAATTAGGAGGTTAAAATTAAGCAGAGAAAATATCGAGACAGATATACAAACTTGCACTAAAATATAAACAAATAACGTTGAGAAAAAATATCAAACTCTGATCCACATAGAAAATGAAATAACATACAAACCAACTGGTAAATTATATACACTATTTACAAAGAAAAGAAAAATAATCAGCGAACATACGCAATAAAAGTAAAAAATCAAATGAAAAAATAAATCGAGAGAAAATTTCTCAATAAAGAAAAAATAAATGATGTGAAAAGAATGATAAAAAAAATATTTAAATAATCACTAATAACAATTAATAATTAAAATTAATGATAATAAAAAAAAAAGATTTACTAATAGATAAAGTTAAATCAAAATAAATTTATAAGTTCGTTATTAATAGAATAAAACTCTATGAAGTTACGCTAGACTGCACTGACTGCACCTACAGACATACAGACAAACGTTCGACAAAACGATACCAATGTACGTTGAAGGTAAAATAAAGTAAAACGTTAAAATGAAATAAATTTAAAATAGTTAACGTATGAGAAATGAATTTATATAAATTGTAATTATCAATATTTGTTTTTTTTTTTATTATTTATATCAATAGATTCAATTAATGAATTGCTTATAAATCAGTTGAAACAAAATAAATGATATAAGCTAGTATATAATAATGGCTACGTGTTGTACAGATTATGCGGGAGGTAAATAAATACGCTGTAGGTATTAAAGACCGATAATACAGGAACCTTGTAACATAACTTGATGAAATAATCAATACTTTGAAGTAAATTTTAAATAAAAATAAAATAACCAAAATTATATACAGTTCTATCAAAAATAAAATGAAATTACCTTCTAATAAATTACAAATTAAGTAAGAAAGTTAATAAAAAAATAAAATGAACCCTTTATAGATCGAAAAAATGAAACAAACTGAACAACAAAACAAAAGTTCTCTCTTTTTTTTTTTAATAAATATTCTTTCACTATGAAAGTAATTTCAAATTGAACATAATAGATATCGAAATTAAAGACTTATTTTAAGATGTGATAATTAATAAAAAATGATAATGATATGGTATTCTTTATTTTAACGACAGTAGTTATGATAGGGTATGATAAAGATATTTATAATAATGTGGCCCGGAATTGACCAACACAAATTTATGTTAAGTTATTTATCAAAAACAAAATTCAAAAATAAGGAAGGAAATTGAAAGAGAAGGAAAATTGTCGTTAAAATAAAAAAAATAAAATAAAAACTTATTAACAATGGATGTATTTTACACACAAAAAAATTCGAACTGTAATTGTGTTGGTAGTTTTAACACTTGAAATTACTTATTACTAATTAATAAATTCCAATACATCTTATAAAAGAGTAGCTACTCACAGATTTTAAACAAACAAATTACCTAAAAAGGTAAGTAGATATGATAGATATGATATGATCTGATGTGGCACCACTCACTGTAACAATGCTACTGAAACTAACATTCTTAGTTAAGAGGTGGGGACACAAAGGTCGGGTTCCCAGCTTGGGATCTATCAAATTTTGTTTATCATTTCTTTTCATTTGTTATTTGTTATTTGTTTAATTTTAATTTCATTTTTAATTAATTATTTAACAAAATAGAATGAATGGTACATATTGGCATGAAGAAAGACAAGTAAAGAAACTATGCAGAGGTAGTACTCAAATAAAAAGTTCAACTAAGAAGGTCATGAGGCCATATTTTTTTCAGACGCCTCGGAGGATTATCAGGAATTGAAGAGGTTGAGAGGTTTGAAACTAGTGAGTTTGAGGGAAAATAAAGTTTGCCATGAAAAGATTGATATCGGATTCGGGCCAAATCAGCAACAAATAGGACATTAAGGTCATTGTGGATTACTTTGTTCATAACAAAGTAAGGAGCGCTGAGGATTTTACGAAGGATTTTGGATTGTAAGGATTGAATACGAGAGGAATGCGATGGCTTAGTGGAGCCCCAAAGCTCTAATCCCAGATGGGTCTAATGATTTTCATGTATATGAGTCCTTTGTAGTTAATTGGGAGCTGAACTTTGTCTAATAAATGCTGAAGTAGCCTGAAATAGCGAGCTGTTTATGGTCCTTTCAGTCTAGTATGAGGATTCCAAGTTAAACGTTTGTCAAGATGTTGTCCTAAGCACCACAGAAATAAGTGGGAAGTTATTAAATGACACAGGAGGACAGGAAGTCGTTGGGTTATGGTGAAGGGTAACGGTGACTTGAGAGGATTTGTGGGAATTTATTGTAATGCTCCAGTTTTGACACCATTTTTCATAACTAAAATTTAAAGCACAATTTTACAAATGTTTTTCACATTCTAATTTATATGGGTCATTTAAAAACCCATGAATGCTCAAGACATCTTTTAAAGTAAATAATAAGCATTCATTTAAAAATTCCAAACTATTTTGAAATTAGCTAAGACAATATAGGAAAATTTTCTAAAATTATATTATTGAACTTCATGTCAGAATTTTTTCAATGACAAGGTAGATGAAACAAATAGTTAAAGTCTATATTTAATTTTAATTTCTACATAATGAGCACATGAGAGTTCAGGTATGAGCATTTTTAGATTAAAATTACATGTTAGTAATTCAAGTAGATCGTAATAAATTTAATTAACCATCAGTTCAACTAAAATCTTCCATAAAATGGTAAAAGTAAATGAAAATTTAAAAATTGACTACCTCCACACTCTGATCAGAGGTAGCGACTGCCCTGAGACCCATCGGAGCTCTCACAATGTCCCTTTCAGTTGTGATAGTCAGACTATGTGACCAGGGTCCAGCTCCTGAATTTGTATGCGCACGTACTCGAAAAATATAATCTGATGCTTCTTCGAGATTTGAAAAAACAGCCTAGGAAGAATATCAAAATATTAATATATTATCAGATAGTAATAAAATTATTTGTAAATAATCAATGTGACATACCTTAGTTTTAGTAGTGTTTCTTTCGACTGTTGTAGTCTGATCATTCTTCTTACCGAACTGGACATCGTAACGCACTATCTGACCATTCCTTTGTTCTCTTGTGGGTGGATCCCAAGTGATACAAACTACATCAGGAGTTTGAAACTTGAATGTCACATTTGTCGGGAATCCTGTGGGAGGACCCTCGGGCGTCATGAGATATTTGATTGCTTCCTGGCCGAAACCTATGTGATTCTGTCCAGCCACTCTAAACTCATATTCCACGCCTCTTTCTAAAATAGTTTAATTAATAATCAGATAAGCTAAGATATAGTTTGTAAAATAATAATAATGTAAATTATTAATCATTCACAAAATAGATACATAATAATATAGAAAAACATTATAAGTGTTCATTGATCAAGACAATTTTTTTGATTAATTTAAATAAATAAGATTATTTATGAAATTAAAGGAAGCAATAGGCATTTGTTAAAATATCTTGATATTGTTTTATAACCTATACCAACATAAAACATCTTGGATATAGTGCTCTTCTAGACAAGGGTGTTAGAATTAAATAATCAAGATCAAATATAAATAAGAGTAAGTGTTATCAAAAGTATTTATATTTTCATACAAAACAAAACAGAAATCCCAAACTAAATGTTATGGTTTTAATAAATATAGATAGGTTTTTCAAAAAATAATAAACAAAAACTGTATTCACCTAGGTTATTGATCTTATGAGAAGTTACTTGTAGTAAAAACTCCTTCAGATGTGTGTCTTTTACACCATACCTAAGGCGATATCCAAGGAGATCGCCATATGTCTGTGTTGGCCTGGACCACTCCAGTTCAGCAGACACTTCTGGATCTTGGTTCACTACCCTAAAGCCAATGGCATAATTAATAAAAAAATGATTTCATGAGAGAAGACCCAGCATCTCACGCCATCATGAAGACAGTAGGCACATTAGATATAATGCATTATAAGGAGTTAATAAAAGTTTTTGTTATCTTCATTTATACCAATTTACTTTAACCTTAGTTCTATCACCTCTTTAACCTTAATAACGTTAGAAACAATCTCCTGGAACAAATCATATCCTTAAACCCAAAAGCATTATTGTTAACCTACATCATA
This sequence comes from Arma custos, assembly GCA_037127475.1. Lineage (NCBI taxonomy): Eukaryota > Metazoa > Arthropoda > Insecta > Hemiptera > Pentatomidae > Arma > Arma custos. Next base: position 88,260,603 of record CM073760.1, on the reverse strand, counting down.
GTGACTTTCCAATAGACTACTATAAAACAGAGCTAAAAGTAATACCAGATATCACCTATCCATCACAATATGATTATACTGTAAAAATAAATGAATACAGTGCTGGTAACTAAGATTGGTCAACTAAGATTATCATCTAAAGATTTATTGACAACTAGGTCTTTAGTACATATGTATTTTCATCTTTTCCTTAGTTCTTTGATTTCTATGGTTGATGAAGGTAATATGCCTGTATTAATGTTAGAGAAAAATCGCTAATAATAGAGTTTTTTATTATATAATGGACAAACTGAGGTTTGTCCATTATATCTTTAGAATAGCTATAACATATATATTAATTAATGAATTAACAAACAAAGATTTTAATCAACAATTCTTAACAATAGGAATGAAATGAGCCATTTCCCTCCCTTTTAGCCATTATATACTTTTACATTTCTGACTTGTGATAAATTATCTATGAAGAAGTTTTTAAAAATTAAAGTACAATAATTGACTTTAAAAATACAGTAAAATTGATTGGTTTTAACTTTAACCGCAATAATAAGAAAAATAATAAAATCTTATCAATAGCTGGCCTCCCATGGACTAGTTTACACTAAGATACAACCAAGAGTTCAAGTAATGTTTATTATTTTTTTTTGTTTATTTTACTTGGCATTACAATCTGTATGCATATGTAACTATCAATTTTTTCTCTATATATAATTATTGTTATCTTACTTCTATTTTATTTTAATTTATTTTAATCTGGTTTTTTATTCTTTATTAATTAATTAAATGTAATTGCATTATACTCTAAGACATAATAACTTATATATTAATACCTTTATTGTTATTCTAAAGGGAGTTGTCCCAGAATAAATAAAATCTTTATTATTATTATTAATAGCAATGATAAATGCAGGAGAACAAAACAACACATTAAGACTGTTAAAATAAAAAATCATAAAGAAATTAAAACCTCTATCAATCGTAATTTGATTATAAATACTTATTATGGATGAGTATATTTTTATTTTTTCAAGTTATTTCTACAAGCCTATATAGACTCATATAAACTAAAACTTACTTAATTGTAACTGTTGGGCGATTAGGAACACCACCAGGTGTACGAATAGAAACCGGTTCACTTCTATCACCATCTCCTTTCCTCGTGAGGGCAGCAACTTGAACGTTGTACTTGGTGTCTGGCTGAAGGCCTGATATGTTCAACTGCAAAGCGGCACCGTCTAATACATCGAACCTCATCGGTTCATTCAAGTTCACTATACTCTTCCCCTTAAAAACAAAGAAAAATAAATGTAACAGAAAATTGTTTATTTAACAATAATAATGTAGCATAAAATGTTAATAAAACATTTATGTAATACTTTTTGATATAATAGTAAAAAAAATATAAATGAAATTATTATACATCAAGAAAATTAATTATTTAAACATGAAAATAATACCCTATAGGCTGTTAAAAAGGGCCGTAAGCTGTTTGTCCAACTGGAAGAAATAGAGAAAAAACTTTGGAAAATGGCATGAGAGAGACAAACAAACCACTTTATTTTGAAATTTTGACCTACAGTAGTCAATAAAAATACAATAGCAGTTCATTACTCATACACAATATTGAGTATACCAAATAATAAAATTTAATTGATATATTTTCTTATAATCAAAGTCAGTGAGCAAAAACATGAACAATGCAAGTTTTAACCTATGATAGATACATTATAATATTTTTTCGTACAGAAGAAAATATTTTATTCAACTACTGATAATGGAACAGGATTTTTCACCACTTAGTAGATATTGGTATCCATTTTTCTAAATGATTTATAATATAAATGTTATGGTCAGAGAGAGAGAGAAAAAAAAAGGGCAGAAGGTATTAGCGTCTTAAGCCCATCGGGGGGGGGGGGATATAAAGATTGGATTAGAACCATCTCAAAGATCCTAGAACGGTGCATCTAGAAGGTTCTACCTTGATATAAATAACCTCACACCGCGAAGCGGCATTGATTAGTAAACCAGACAGTGTGATAAACTTGTATCAGTGAACTCTGACAGTCTCGCGAGTGTAATAAACCGTTTCTGTTTATTACTATGTGTCAGTTTATTATATTTGGAGATTCTTACAGTCGATGGACTTTAATTAGTGAACTGTAAGTGTTAATTTGTAGTTATAAGCTCTACCGTAATTTTATATTTTTACAAATTTATGTAGATAGTTAAGCTATTTCGTAGTAGTAATATCTTATATTATTTTAGTAATTAAATAGGCCTAGGTTATAATAAATATTTAGAATATTGTTATTGTAAATTTATATTAGTTTAATAATTTAATTGTTTGTAACTTTATTGTATTCTTTTTGTTAATAAATATTAGTATCTTGAACTTAGGAGTAGTTGAATTCATTTTTGCACCCAGTAGCCCGTAACATAAATTTTGCAATTCTTCAGATTCAGTTAGTAAATGTTTAAATATCTTCCAGTAACGTTTAAAGACTTCAGTCAGGTTATTTATCATATTCATGCCAAATTCATGACATTTTTTCACTACAATAATTATTCGTGTGAAGTAAGAAGATACTAAAGTAAAAATACCTTAACTTGACTAAAACAACTACTTACATCCTCCTTAGTTTCTTGAACATGTATGTGATAGCCACGAATTACACCATTTCTATTTTTTTCAGCAGGAGGCTTCCAAGAAACAAATATTGCCGTTGAATTAATAGCAGTGACTTTCACATCTTGAGGATGACCAGGTACTAAAAGTATACAATAAAATGCTTTAACAATTGTTTTAGAGATTTTTCAGAATATTATTTCCACAATTTTTTTCAACTGTTATGATTATTAACCCATTTCAGAAGTTAAATATCTTGATTTATATTTATTGTTTATAAACTTATATATTTTTTTCCTGCATGCAAATTGAAATATTTGGCCAAATCAAAGAAATTAATTGTATTAAACATTACATGAAAATGTTTAAAAATAAAATTTGTCTTCGGTTCTTTTACAATATAATTAACACCGTCATTAGTATATACAATAATAAAAATTCATAAACATGAAAAATACATAAACAATGTGATGTAAATAACCATTTGAATACCAACACAATCCTCCTGTAGTTTTGGCCAAAATACAAAAAACAAAACAAAATAAATCACATGAATTATCAAACCTTGTATCTTGGTGAAACACAAAAATCTACACTACAAAAATAAACCAATAATAATGAAATTAAATCATGTCAAAAAACAAAAACAGGGTGGAGGCTATCCCTCTTCAGCTACAGGTTACAAAAATGACACGGAATCGAAATTTTGTACTTACGCTTGTCCTCTGCGTTCGTTGTAACCCAAAAATCGACAGAGAGAGGGTCAAAGACAAAAAGAGAGACAAAAAAATCTTAGAAAATGTATGAAAAAATTCGATTCAAAAACAAAAACTTTTAAAATATTTTTTTCTTGAAAAATGTGTGCAGAATCATTCTATTTTTATCATGTTTTTAGCTTAAAAAATATCTTTCAAAAACCACAAAATTTCAAAAAACATCACAAAAATAACAATATTTAAAAACCAAAAATATGTTTCATCCTTAATCAAGTTAGCTGGAAATATAGAAACAGTTTTATTGAAAATGAGATCAACAAATCAAAAAATTGAGGGCATTAGTAAAAATTGTCATACATACACACACATACACCTATATTCCTATCTTGGAAGCATTGTTAAAAAACACGAAGGAAAAATTTGTTATAAAAATGCAAAAATGTTACAAATGTTAGTTATAAAAAAATGAAAATATTAAATGACACGTATTGGTATTCAAATGAATATCACTTGCTGCTGAAGTGTTAGAGAAATCTTATAAAAGATGAGTGCAACATTAAATACAGTTCTAGTGTTTTACTCACCGTCATAATGTTGCTGGATACCTAAATTTAATATTGCACCCTAGATTTACTCAGTATCTACATTACCAAACATAAAAAGAAAGAAATAAAAATTAAAATGTGGCCATGGTCCCTCTCTCTCAGAGAAAAAGATTGACCATCGACCATTTAATTCTTTAAAAAATAACAGTGCTGTGTGCAACAAACAAACAGTGCACTTTTATATACGTGTCCCCATTGTGTTACATGCACTACAAAGTGCGCTTGAAAAAAAAGTGAGAGTTTTAAAGTACCAAAAAAAAGTGGTTTTACACATAACAATAAAAAAACAAAACAAAAAAAGTGCTCTTTTCAAAATTAATTACAGTGAGAAAATAGTGATAAAATTTTAAAGGAAGGTAGATAGGTGGATTATTTGTTTAAAAGGAAAGGAAAAGTAAATTGGAAAACAGCTGGATAAGAGCTTTTGTTTTACGAGTGAGTGACAGCAAAAATCAAGCTCAAAATCAATAGATGAAAAACAAAAAGAGAAAAAAGTTAGAAGTGCGTTCAAAACCTTCCTCGGGCCTTTTTCCGAATGCGTGGAAAAAACAATTGATTAGTAAAGTGTCTTTACATCAAAATTTCAAAATTCAAGACAAAAATACAGCTGGCGGGAGATTAAAAAGTCCCTTTTCCAGCAAAATGAAAAATTAAACAAAATTCAAAATCCATCACACCACGCACACTCAAAAATCACGCACACAAGAGACTTAACAATGGGAGAAAAAATTCACCTTTGATCCGGTGGTAAAAAGCTGGCAGAAAAAATGGAAAAAGACACCAGCCAAAAATCATAAGTCAGCTCACCCGTCAAAATTAAAAAAAAAATGTCATCACTTTTTTTTTTTCCTCTATAACATTTTCACTTAAACCTTGTTGAGGACATAATGATTATCATTATTCTTAAATTATTATTTCTGTATAAATAAGCAATGAAATTAATTAAATCCTCATCATGGTTTCAAACAATATAATTTTTTCTCCATAAGAAATTACATTACACACCAAACTCACGTAATCAAGTGCCAGCATATTGCACACAAATTTCTGAAATTATTATCAAAGTAAAGTAGATTACTTTGAAACATATAAAATATTTAATATTTAATCAATCAATGACCACTATAGAGACAATAAAGCATTAGTGAAACTTTTTACAAAATTGATATTATACATTTAAAAATTCTTCTGAGGAATGGATACAACAGCAACATGGCTAAACATTAATAGATAAAATAAAATAAAATATTTTAAATCATAAAAGTTAAATAAGACATATTTTAAATAGAAATAATAGCCATGTTGCTAAATTGGAAACATGCTACAACATGTGTATGTAAAAATAGTGTGTACTGTCAATGTCAAAGTGTAACTGGGATAATAAACATTGCAATAAAACTTAAAAAAACAGTCTAATTTAATTATTTGAGATTGAAAACAATATAACTGAGCCAAATACCTAATAATTAATTTTAATCATTAAAATTAAATCCAGCAAAATATTTTCATATTTTTTCAATTTAAAAAAACCCAATTGCCAGAAACTGAGACTTTAATATAATATTTTTTTTAAATCTTTATTATTTTTAAATTATTCAGTAAAATTCTTTATCTTTGTTCATATTTTTACACCAAGTATGTTGCAGGTTGTCTTTTGAATATTATTATATTTTTTTTCTGATTAAACTTGAAATAATAATATTTCTGTTTCCTCAAATATTTTATTGAAAATAAATAATAATTATGATAAACTGTAATTAATAAAAAATATCATGAATTAAACTACTTAAAATTAATAATGAATAATATAATAATATAATATGGTAAGAAGCAATAAAGTTCTTTTATCTCTTTAAAATAAAATTAATTTTGATAAATCCATTCTAAGTTCATTAATATGTATGTTTTAGTTATTTTTCAAGAGTTATTTTAGAAAATTAATCAAGAGCTCTTTAAAATAAAGAGAATTAATAACAAAAAATGAGTATAATAAAAAAAATACATAGAAAATTCTTTAATTTCATTTTGAATAATTTCAAGTTTTTAATTTTTTAAATCTCCTTTTCAAGGTTTTTTGTACACAAATGTCTTCAGTAGTATTTTTTATAATGAATCAAATATGCATTTTAAGTTGTAAACTGTTAAATCTTTGTTTTTGTAAGTTGTAGAGTTCTGTTTAAAGAATGAGGCATAAAATATTATGTACCAAAATTTACAATTGCTATAGTCGAATTCCTAAACTAAATGAGTTAATTATTATAGTATATCAATAAAGCAATTATTTTTTAATGATGCTGTAAAATACTTTATCTCTGTTTATATATTTTTTCTCATTTTTATTGTCATAGTTCTGTATCAAGTATGTAGCATGTTGCCTTTAGTATAGTAATAAAAAGTGAGCGTTGAGCGCTGGTTATTTGATGCATACCGTCTTCATTAGTTCTGACGGTGATGGGGTATGAAGGAGGCCCATCTCCAACAGATGTGCCTGCTAGAACCCAGATCCGATACTCGGTCCACTTCTTCAGCTCGTCTAGGACGAAAGACGTCCTATTCAGCGTGATGGTAGTTGCCTCTGAATCCGAGCGACCTGCCTCGACGTACTGAAGCCTGTAGTAGACGATCCTTCCGTTGCTCCTCTCAACAGGTGGTGGATCCCAGCTTACTCTTATAGATGTTGGGGAGACTGCTTCCCCAGTCACATTCTGCGGGGGTGCTCCCGGAACTGGGGGTTTACCCACAGTAAGTAAAACATAGTACAACCTTTAGGGTTAAAAACCCTTCGGTCGCTCTGTATTCTCTTATAGCTGGATCAACACACACTTGTTCACAAGGTTTGATTAACAAAAGTTTAAAAAAAAATCTGTTAAGTAAACAATTTATTTAAAAAAAATTTAATAATTATGTTTGAAAAATATATTTTCCTTTTTGAAAAAAAAATGAAACATACAATTTATTACTTTATTTTTAAGTTGAAGATACTAACACTGATAAAATTATTATGAGAACCAGTAAACAAATGACATGCTAGTCCAGCTTGAATCAAATCCCAAATCAAGAATAAGACAAGCCTAATTGTTGATTAACAAAATTTGGATAAGAATAATTGGATATATACTACAGGAGAGATAAAAAAAAATTGAAATAAAAATTATAAATAAAAAAAAACAAAAAAATATTTGTGTTATCTGTTTATGTTTGGTAATAATAAACAATACAACAAATGCTGAACATCTTTATAATATTGATTGCATTTATGTGGCAAACCCACAGTGGATACAGTTATAGACCATACAATATATTGTATCATGAAGTTATATTATTTTCGTGTATTTTGGTATTTGAATTACACAAAAATTATTATAACTTTCCTTTGATTCAAACTTTCTTGACAGCATCAATATTACAAATTTTTTAAATTTTATAAAATATAATATATATATATATATATATATATATATATATATATATATATATATATATAACTATTTATATAAATAGTTTTCCAGTTATACTCAAAAGACTAACTATTGCAGCCTAAAGAGTAGTGGGATTTGAAACAGTCTCCCTAAGACTCATAGAAGAAAGTAACATCATATATGTAGAGCTATCATTTAAAAATAAACAGCTTTCATTTATAATTAATATTAAAAATATTTTTATTCATAGGCTTCTATTGAATCTTCTAGAGGGGACAATTTATATCAGAAAGGTTTAAATCTATAATTGCTTCTCATTTCATATTGGCCTTCTATCAGCCAACATTTGAACTATTAATGAAATACACCAAACCTACATCTCATAAAGGCTACTGCCCAATCTTCATCTTGTCTAGCTTATCAAATCTCCTAGAAAGAACAGTACAATCATAAATATCTCATTGTCATGGCATACTTTTTTTCCAGCATTCTTTTGTTTTGTTTTATCACCAACACTTATGTTTTAATAAGATAAACTCCCTAAAGTTGTGTATACAATTGGTGTTCTTAAATGGAATAAGTAATTACCAGTTATGATTATTTGGTATTTTGGCCAGATATTTTCTCTATTACTTATGTTTGTTGCTCTCAATGAACCCAGTCCCAGAATATAGTTTTATCTATGTAAAAAATAAGCAATTTTACTTAGCATAAAACTTTCCACTTCAATCTGGTTCAATTTTGTCCAATTGGATTTCTTATTTATTCTTCTGAACTTCTTATTTTAAAGTTATGTCCGCAAAGTATAAGAATCAGATCTATCTAATGATGTTCAGCAAAATTTATTTTTACCTAAGATGTATATGATTGATGTAATTTAAAACATTATAGAATAAATGTTGTGATGATTAAAAAAAAAATCATGCTAATGGGTAAAACAATAAATAAGATAAAAATAATTTTAAAAAATAAAAATAAATTAACAATATAAAATAAATAAAAAAATAGAGAAGGGGGACTACAATAGCTTATCCCAGAGCCTAGGGATAATGAAGGTGTCGCACCAGACTTGACTACTTCAAAGAAGTAAAAATTAAAAGATGGAGATCAGCAGAATGCCTAAAAGGAACAAAATAGTCAAGAAGTTCCACAATGTGCAAAAGTTCCACACTTCCTTCACACACAGTGAGATTTCTTAATCTAAACAAGGAAAATATTAAGTAAAATATACGCGGAACGCACATATCTTTCTCTTCTGTTTTGAATGAAATTTCTATAATTATTCAATAGTTTTTTGGATATATAAATGATATTATTTCAAACAGAAATCTTGTTACTAATGCAATTCCACAATCAAAAACTTAAAACAAAACAGAACTCAACGAATAAAACCAAGTTACTATAAAATTTTTAGGATTTTTTAAATACTTCTTTTTAGATTATTGTAATGAAAGGAATGTGCAGATAATAGTCAAAAATTCAAAACGGTGCTCTCTAAAATCAAAACCACACAACCTTTATTTACAAAACCATTGATGTCATGTCTCAACATTAACTGCTCCAACATACTCACCTTCATTAGAAAAACTGAAATCAATTAATGCAAAAATAATGATGCAAATACTGACATAAATTTATATAAAACATATAAGTAACTGTGATAAATCCTCCTGGAAATCTGCTGTGACAAAAAATGAAATATTAAAAAGTAAATGAAGGATATCAATATCACAGACATTTTATTTTGCCCAGAATTGGGTAAATTGTTTTTAGGTAACACTTATAAACATTGGTGAGAAGAGCATTATTAAATTAAGTACACTCTCATTAATCAAGCAGATATAAAAATGGTAGTTGGGTCACCTGTGGTGTTACGGATAGCATAACATCCTTCTATACCTAAAGTTGCGGGTTCGTAGCCCAGAAGGTGGCTTTAGAATTTTTTAAATAAATAAACAAACAAGGTAGTATTAGGCAGAATGAGAAGTTGGAATTATTTTTTTAGCACACCAAAAATACAACAGATCTATCTGCATATTTTAAATACAAAGCTAATCCTTCTCTTCCTCTTCCTCCCTTCTTCTTTTTGCTCATCCCAAAACATATGAATAAATAAGAAGACAACTCTGATATAGATCGGTATTAGTACTGCCGTTTTTAAATTTAAGTAATGCTATAAAAACATTCATTACATAGAATAAAATACACCAAATATTTCTGAAAAAAATGGTAGTTATTTATTACAAAATTATGTTTAAAAAAAAACTTATTTCTTTTTCACTCCTTTTCAAGGTTGAATTTAAAAAAAAACAATAGACTGGCTCACAGAATCTAAAGTACTGGATTACTGAGAATGTACTATACCCCTACCACCAATCAATACAATGTCAACTAAAATCTCTTGAAATGAAAGTTTTGGAAAAAGTGTACAAGTATTTTTGTTTTTCATTTAAAATAAATATACTTGTTTTGCAAACTAATTTAATCTAATCAAATAACATTGCTTTGAACTCAATAGCAATATAATAGCTGTTTAATGTTGATCCATGACATTACTATTTGCTACGCATGCAGTGCTTTGTCCCCCTCTCATTTGACCCACCATATTGTTTTGTGCGAACATGAATTGGAGGTGTCGTTGCTCCTTCTCCTCGCTGAGAACGAGCTGCGAGCCAAATATAATAAAGAGTGTTTGGGTAAAGATTCGTCAGAGTGTAGGTTTCTGCTATCGGAATCCTCCTGTGGTTACGCTCCTGGAGCAGAGATCAGAAAGAATGAGATGATGGTCTCATAATAAATCAATAGTTAAAAAGTAAATATTAATTTAAAAACGTTCCTTGTAACAATTGAAAAAATAGTCAAATATTTAAATAATAAAGATATGGTGTACAGCCTTAATATTTAACAAAACTAAACAGTTTTCTTCAAATTCACTAGTTTGTTTATGATTCCGAAGAATTCAGGAGTTTTTATAAAAGATGGATAATTATTCGATTCCAATTTATGAAATATTTGATGACTTTCTTCCAGTTGATCTCTATGTTACCAAATTTCATTGTAACTATTTACAAGTAGTCAATTTTATTTCGGAAAAAGTAAGTTTAACCTTTCAATCCTACACTAATACATCTAAAAATTGATCATTATGTATTTTTAAGACTTTAAAATCTTTTAAAATAAAATAGATTTTTTTTCTTCTGTTTTTGATTTATAATTTCTGTTTGTAAAGTTTGATTATTGAATAAACAGCATACCTGAAAAGAAAATAATTCATATAACCGATGAAATCAAATTTATGAAACGATAATGAAATGATATGCTAATTTTTGTTGGGAGTATATAATTCAAGATAGGATAGATTTTTAGCTTAAATTTCTTCATTATTCCTAAATTATTATTACATAATTCTAATCGGGTAGAAAATAATTTACCTTTGCATAAGTATCGTTCCAATAGAGCTCATAGCTTACTATATTTTCACCCGAATGGGTCGGCTTGATCCATGCAAGAGTAACGGACGTTTCACCGATATCAGTTGCATGGAAATTCCCTGGCTGGCTCGGCACTAAAATCATCAAATACAGTGTGTTATTATAAAATTTCCAATTCAACAACTAAGATTTCTAAAAATCTCGTACAAAAAAAAAAAAATCAAGATAACTGCAATTTTGCTTCTTCATTAAACACTTTTATCTTTAAAGGTCATTCATGGTATTTCTGATAATTATAAATGAGCTTAAAATTAATAAGGAAAATAAAAATTTACCTCCTTGTTGAGTCTTAACTAGAACAGGGGCAGACAGTGGACCTGGTCCAACACTAGTAAAAGCCTGAACTCTAATCGTATATATCGTGTGAGGCGTCAGTTCACTGATGGTAGTTAACTGATTGTTATCGACCATTCTTGAATTCCAAGAGTTCATAGGAAGCTGGGAATTCATAGTATAGTACACTTTATACCCCTATAACAAAGAAATTAAAATGTAACATCATTTTTAATTAATACATAACAGGAAAGACCTAAGAATAACAGAATTTCAAGAAGATAGTTTGATAAATAAGTAAGTTGGGTCTTTAATAATGATTTCTTATCTAAAAATTCTTAACATATTGTGAGTCAAAAAAATAGTTTTACAAAGGCATCTCTAATTGTTGTGCATTCATAAGGGTTATGACAGACATTGATATGTTCTTATTTCATGTTTTAGGCAAAGTAAATTATTTTGAGAAATATATTATAAACTGATGAAGTTTTTAAAACTTAAAAAAGAGTAGTCCCAACTATAAAAAAGTTATGACTACAATGATTCAAAAAGCAAAATTAAGCTATTTTAAATTTCTCAAGTCACTTTGCTGAAAACATGAACAAATAATAGGTACCATCTATACTAAGAAATAAAATACTTAACTGAAAGAAAAAAAATTGTAGTCAACCTTCCTTACATGCTTAAGACGTTTGAAGAATTCATAACATAGTTAAAGCCAGTTAAATGTGTATGGGATAAGTTGTAAAGTGGTATAAAGAAACTTTTTTTCTGAATTATTTTAAGAATAAAAAGAATGAAGTGATGTGTCTTGGCTAAGTAAATTTTTTATAGAACTAAACTTCCAAAGCAGGGTGTGGAACAAGTGTCAACTTGTGGACATAGATGAACCCAAGTAAATTCTGATTTTTTTTTTTGTTAATAGAAAATTTAAGATACTTAAAAGAAGATGAAGCCAAGATTCAACCAATTCATACTTTTACTTTATATTTAATATGTTAAAGTAAGTGAATGCAAAAACTGTCTGTGGAGAGTTCACACAAACTCAGAAATCAGTGTGAACCACAGAAAATAGAATAGACTAGAAGCGCTAGCCGGGGCTTGTCCTATGAGTGAGAATGGCACCAGCTCACCTACACTCCCCCCACTCCTTTGACCCCCTCATCACGCCTCATGCCTTCGCCTTTATGTTATTAATCTTTTTATCGAGTAACAAACAATATCTATGGCACATTAAATTTATTTAGGTACAATAAAAACTAACATTTATCTATTGCATAAGTGTAATAATTGAACGTTTAATAAACAATACACGCTTCAAAAAAATTAAAGAGTCAAATTGTTACATTACATTTTTGTCAATAATGTATTTCCATATTTTTGGTTGTTTTCTAGTTCTCCTTTAATTTCCGTTGGGATCGTTCTGTGCTTTCCCATTTAGGAGAACAAGTGGACAAAAAAATATATGAAAATACATTATTGGCAAAAATAAATAATGTAACAACTCGATTCTTTAATTTTTTTGAGGAGCGCATAATGATTTTCAAAGTTTTATATTGGGCGTAATTCGTCATATAAGTTCAAACGACAGTTTTAAATTGGGATTTTAAATATTCAGATAACGTAGTTTATAATTATTTATTAGGTATTTTTTCTGAAAAATGTTATATCACAATTTTCATTGAACTTCATTTTCGTTTGGTACAATTAATTATTGGCCCTTAAATAAAACTAGCTTATTTGAAAAAAATCTAATTTTTTGAACGCTGTCATTATTTTTTTCGGCCAAGAAACTCTTTTTCTAAAATTCTAATATGATTTTTTTCAAATCGCAATTCTTTTTTTTGTGTCTGTTTGCCCTTTTTTCTCAGCGAACTCTTGGTTCAGCAGTTTCTTCTGAGTAACGTTAAAACTTTAAGTCATTTGTTCAAGTTGGGAAGATGTTTGATTGACTTTATTTGTCAATTCACTCAACTTGTCGTCCTCAAATTTTAGCATTTTTAAAATTTCTTTTTGTCGGGGGATCGAGGGTTTTTCACACCTGGAATCGGAGAGGTGTGCCTTTTAATTGCTTGTCTCTTCTAAAAAAAAAAAATAAAAAAAAAATAGTAATACATAAGCCTATCGTGAAGTAACTGAAAAATATATTTACTACCTGAGTAACTTTAGGTTTCAGATATTCGGGAAAACTAGCAAAAACTGACGGGACAAGGCCATTTTTAAGTTTTACGTAAAATGGAGACGATCTGTCAAAATCCTCTTCTTTGAAGTGCTTGGAGCACAACTGGCTGGTTTTTGTGGGCTTCCAATTCTCTCTTCTTATTGCTTGAACCCACTTTTTTCGTTCAATTTCTTCTGACGGTAAGCTAACCCGAAAGAATAAAATACCGAGGTCAAATTAAAAAGAAAAAAATACTAATTTTATAAAAACAATTTTTTCCAAAGAAATATTCCGAAAACTTTTTTTTTCATACTTATAATTAAGTTTTTGCTTTTATTGAACCACAAAGAAGATGTGGGTCGATCATTTAAGTTCTTTCTTTAGCATAATCTTGCTAATATTATAAATGTGAATGTTTGTATATTTGTCTCTCTTTCACGCAAAAACTACTGGACGGATTTGGATGAAACTTTACAGTAATATAGGTTATACATCAGAATAACACATAGGCCATAGGCATATAGGCACATAGGCAAGCGCGGATTTAAGGGGGGGGAGTGCACGGGGGCACGTGCTCCCCCCCCTGACAGTTTTTTAAATACTATGGAGAATCCATTATTGTAATAATAATTAAAGGCAAATTACATGATCATAGTTGTTAAAATAACAGAAAGAAGATGAGTCAAACTATTTGTTTTGATATTCTACTAATCTTACTAATATTATAAATGTGAATGTTTGTATGTTTGTCTCTCTTTCACGCAAAAACTACAGAACGGATTAGGATGAAACTTTATAGTAATATAGGTTATACATCAGAATAACACATAGGCTATAGAAAGCACGGATTTCGGGGGGGGGGGGTGCATGGGGCTGCGTGTCCCTCCGATAGTTTTTTAGGTACTGTGGAGAATCCATTATAGTACATAATTAAAGGCAAATCACATGATAATAGTTGTTAAAATAACAGAAAGAACATGAGTGAAACTATTGTTTTGATATCCTACTAATATTATAAATGTGAATGTTTGTATTTATATTTGTTACTTATTCAAGCAAAAACTACTGAACGGATTTGGATGAAACTTTACAGTAATATAGATTATACATCAGAATAACACATAGGCTATAGCAAGCGCAGATATAGGGGGGCGGGCAGGGGCACGTGCCCCCACCGACAGTTTTTTAAATACTATGGAGAATCCATTATAATACATAATTAAAGGCAAATCTGGAATTTAGCATCTTGAAATTTGTTGATAGGTTCTTTGTATAGCTTATGAAAGAAATTTGTATAACTCCATCCCAAGGGTTTCCCCTTTAATATAATAGGGGTTCAAAAGTTGTATAGAATTCGTCAGTTTTGAATTTAAGCATCTGAAATTTTGGATGTACGAGTAACTTATATTTTTTTTAAATAATTAAATTATTTATTTAAAATAATCTTTCACGAAACTTTATGTGGCAGACCAAATTCCACGCGAGCGAAGCCGTGGCCATAAGCTAGTAACTAATAAGTAATAGTTAATGAGATCTTTTCATGTTCTTTAAATTCTAAAAGAATATTATTTGAGAAAAATTGTTTTATATAATGAAAGGAATAATAAAGTTACGTGTGAAATGTTATTGGAGGTATTGGGAGGTACTGCTTGTTTATCGGGCTTTTTTATACAGCATCCAAAGGCGAAACAACAAGGCATATTGTAATTAAACTTATACAACAATAGTAACTCGAAAATAAATTACCAAGGAAGTAAAAAATATCGAAAGTGAATCAATAATAGAAACAAACAAGCTTACTAACAATAAGACGGCCTGATCGTAGTTAAAACTAACGTCCGAACTCCGAAAAAAATAGGCAATAAGGTCCCAAGGGGGTCAAAGGAGAGGGGGAACAGGCCTCAGAGCTGGTGCCATCCTACAACTAGCGTTTGCCGCTTCTAATCTATTCAATGTTCTGTGGTGTGAACAGATATCACAGGGTATTATTGAGGCAATTCAACCTACAGGATGTAATAAACTTATCACTATTTTACTGTAAAATTAAAAATATTTAAATTGTTCAATCAATATTACTGGCTCATGCTACTTCATCACAATGAATTAATGATTTATTACACTCCAGATTAAATCATATTCTCATAAATTTTGGGAGAAAATGAAAATCATTAAAAAACATTCTCTCAAGTTGACAAATAAACTTTAATAAATATTTAAGATTTAATTCAATAAACCTCTCATAAAATTAAAAAATATATAAAATATAATATTTGGAATAAGGATAAAGATATTATAAATGGCACTAGAGAATTAAACATGTAAAATATGTTTTTCATTTAAGTAGGAGTACAGTAATTACCAGTAAAAAACACTTAAAAGAACAAAACAAACAATGTTATGCACAGTTTATGCGCTTACAGTAATTTGCCCATTTGGTGTTTCAGGCTCATCCCACTGGATTACCATTGTGCTGGAACTTAGTGGCCTCACTTGTACATTTCTTGGTGCAGTTCCAGGTTCTAAACAGAACAGAATACAAATTAAAAGTAAATATCTTGAGATAAAAAAACAACACACAAAATCAAAATACTATCATTTCAATAATCTACTTATTGCGTAAATTTAAGATGAATATTTTTTTCTCAATTACACAGTTTTTATTTCATTCACCGCATAAAGATGGGCCACATATTCCCAAAGTGTTGGATATGAAATCATGAAATAAATAAAAATTATGTAATTAAGGAAAAATTGTTCTCATTGACTTTAGGGTCTCATTTAGGATAAAATTAGCTTTCATTGTGATATAAAATTGTTTATTTGTAACATAAATCAGCAAGACAAAATTTATGGTGTCACAAGAAATAAAAGTGAAGATAAGCAGCATATGACAAAATACAAAATCACACTAATTGAAATCCAAAAACTATTATAAGGTGCAGACTACAAAAAACCAACTAACAATATACCTTAAAAGATTTGAATTGAATAACAAACAAAATCATTGCTTCGTAAAACTCTATTTAAAAACATTCTTTGAGATAAGGGTGGAAATAATATATTTTTCTTATGAATCAGGAACAAAATTATTATGAAAAACTTCAATAATCAAATTCAATATAAGCATCTTTAAAATAATTTTTAAAAACCTAATCTCAGGACATATAAAATTAGTATATAAAAATAATTATACCTTTATTTAATAAATATAGGTAATAAATGTTGATAGATGATATAATCGCGCATGACTCATAATAAAAGTATGTAATGCTTTAGCAATTAATAACATGAATGCTGAATGTTTTATTAGTGATTAAAAATTAAATAATACTCAAATTATCAAGAATAAAACATACACCACTTATTCTCATATTGCAAAGTTTTTATTCAGGTTGATTCGCTTTTATAGTTATATAGCCCAGGAGTGTCATATCAGACTTATGACTGAAAATTTTTTATTTTTCATTTTTTTAAATCAAGGTTAATTGCAAACAAATTAACAACATTATAATAATTGAGTGGGTGTCATAAGAAACAACCACTAAGAGACAATTCATGAAGAAAAGACAGATGCCTAAAAGAATTTCTAGACCAGTGGTTCCCAACCGTGGGGGGGAAGGCGTGAAGACAAGTCGGGGGGGGGGGAGGGGAGGTGCGTGAGATCAGTTGAAAATAAAAAAATCTCACTCAGTTTTGGTTATTTTCTCTTTCTAATACTTCTTTGTCTTAAATTGAAAGTTATAATGTATCTTGTGATAGTAAAACTAAATGTTTTGTATTTTATGTAATTGTACTTGTTTTTTTTTCATAAGCCCATGCAAATTTTGTCCAAGAGGGGGCTTGAGAGGCTTTTATTTGAACAAGAGGGGCGTAGATCAAAAAAACTTAGTAACCACTGATCTAGACAGTTCAGAAAAAGAGAGGGTAGTTATCAAGAGGGACAAAGCAGTCATATTCAATTAATTTTATCGTAGAAATTATGTCTCCAAAGGAGGTTGGTTTGAAAAGTTACTTATTATTATAAGTATTTTTGATTTATGTTTTTAAAAAAGTATATTTAAATATGAACTCAATTAAAAACATAAAAATAGTGGAACCTGCAACAATCTTAAATTAGGACAGATTGAATAGCTTGAGAAAAATGAACTTATCAGAACAGAGGAGTTTATAAATATTGAAATAAGAATGAAACGTTAGGAGAAAATATTAAAATACAGTTATAAAATATCGGATAGTGTGCGTAGAGTCCGACTCGGAGATAAATGGAAAAGATAAAAAGCGCGTGCCAGGAGATGATCGCGATGCTATCTAGGGCCAGTTCGGCCGTCAATTACCCCACTGTTTATTATTGCACCAGTTTTAAACACATACACCTTTATATAGATAATCTATTTTATTACAGTCGCCATATCGGCTTTTATGTCCTATTTATGTCGTCCTGGCCGATCGTGAAGTCAGTAACGAAATATAGTTCATTGTTGGTGATTAGTTCTATCGTTTGTAGAATCGCCCATAAGAATCTTCTGAATCTATGGATGAGAAATTAAGTCCTGATTCTTAATACCCAATTTGAAAAATAAAATAAAATTATATTAAACTGTAATTATAGGAATCTAGGCGTTGGGTTCCGGTAATTCCACATCCATGATTGCCACATAAATAGCCAATTTTACGAGATTAAACTTAGCACTAATCCTTGCATTACAAAATGCAGTAACAAACTCCAGACTAGTGGAGGAATGCTGTCTAAGACTAGATGAACTAGCTGTACATAACAGAGTTAACATATTTTGGATCCCTGGGCACAGTAATATTCCAGGAAATGAAAGGGCCGACAAATTGGCTAAGAAAGGAGCAGTTATCGCTCCAATTGGACCAGAACCATGGTGCGGGGTCCCCCTTCCCCTGGCTAAGGATACAATTAACAAACTAGCCAAGAGGAAGATAAAAATACGTTGGGATAGAGCCAAGATAAGGCATACTAAACTTTTCATAAAGGATCCCAATGATAATCTTTCTGATAAAATCAGGAAAGAAGCTGCTCACTCGCCGAGAACTGACCTCAAAAGTATGATTGAAACCATCACTGGGCACTGTAAACTCAGGAAACACATGCATCGTCTGGGCATTGAACAAGAACCTAGGTGCAGATGGTGCAAAGAGGAGGACGAAACCCCCTGGCACGTTCTCTTTGAATGTATAGCACTAAGTCGAAAGAGGACATTTGACCTTGGCCCCGGTGGATACAAGGAACTTCAAGAACTGAGGTTTAAAGACTATTTAAAATTTCTCAGAAGTCTAGACCTATGTTAGGGATCTTTAGGACTCAAGCACAATGTGCCTTTTAGGCCGAAGTGCATAGTAATAAGAGTCACACATAAATAATATAATAATAGCACTAATCCTCCCAACCACGTCTCGGAGTTAACCTCGAACGTTTACTCGTCGATTCATTTTAGTCCACGTTACAATTATTACTTAAAAGAGGAAGTTGGCAGCCATTCCTGTAAGAGATCTTTCAGGGTTCAGGATAGTTTAGCCAGCTGAATTAATTTTTAATAAATATACCGGACTGGTATTTCTAAAGTGACATATTTAAAAAACGGGAAACCCATTAATGAGCTTGGAATAGCATTAGGACACCGAGACTGACACAAGTGCCTTCTGGCAGACAAGCTCTGAAGCTAGGTTGGTATCTGATGAGTGATAAAGTGATATTAAACCAATTCTTTCATGGCCATAACTCATGGCCTAAAAAACACTTTGAGTACACATTTTTGAGTTGTGTTTCTTTAAAAATACTAGTGCGATAAATTGGTGTTTTCCAGGCTCTCATGTACAAATTTGTATAATCCTTTATTTATTTATTTTTTTATGTTTTGGCATACTGATTATTCATATTTTGTAGATTTTCAACAAGTGTGTTAAACTACGATAGTACGATTTTAGCAAGCTTTTTTAAAATTAAAGTTAAAATACTTCAACGAAATGGATGCTATGTAATTACCATGACAAAAATATGTAATTATTGGGAATTAAAATATATTCTTTAGAAGTCTAATTTATATTCAAAGTTGAGGAAGTCCATGGAAAGAAAAACATCTCAAATCAGAAAGAGAATAAATTATGTTAGAGAATACAGTTCTAACGTATTTTAATTGGCAGTTGATCGTCCTCGCCGCCGCTTGGTATATTTGACCTGAAGATATATTTATATATCTCTATATATATATAGATATATTTATATAGGTATATTTCTTCTCTAACACATTTCTTTCTTATTTTGTATTATAACATACATCCTTCTGTAAAGAAAATTTTTTGTAGCAAAATATACCCACATTTAATCACTAAAGAAAGATATGAAATTATCAATGAATTAATATTTTTTATTTTAAGGCTAAATAATTACATTTGTCGAATGCCATTTTTCAAAACATTAACACTGAGTTGATCGACAGTGAAAGATGATGAGCAACAGTGAAATTCAGTTTTTTTTTCTACTGAAGCAGTATTTTGAATCGCTGTAACAGCAATATATTTCATACACTTTTTTTTTCGTATTTTTTTCCCCCGTGGCCTTAGTAGGACCACGTTATTTCAACTATCATTTTTCTTCTTGATATTCGATCAGTACTCCCTCGTTCGTTGCCGGTGGTGCTCCCTTCTTTCTTCCGTCCATTTCTTTCCCGTCTTTAGCTTTGGTATTTCTTGAAACCCACGTGAGTATCCAGCTTTTCAGAACAACCTCGTAAATAATCCCCATCTCCTCTAAATCTTTTTCTATCTCTTCGAACCAGGCAGTTTGTCCGGAGTTCTACAATTGAAGGGGACCTAAAAGTATTTTTCTAGAATTTGGAAGTTCATCTCCGTCACTGTACGATAGTTTTTCATTAGAGTCTTTAAACCGTAGACTAGAAGTCTTGCTTTATACTGTTTAATATTATTTTTACTGTTTAAAACTTCTCCTTTTGAAAAGAGACTATCGATCAGAGACAAGATTCTATTAGCCTTTTCTTAATCTATTTCCTAAGGCTCGTTCGTCTTGAGCCGTCGCGAGGTAACATGCAATCCTTGTTAGCATGCCTAAAAACAAAATTAGATAACTACTGTGAAATCTTGATAAGTATAACCTCCTTCAACAGCTAAGCCAAACATCTATTTTTTTCTTCTTAAACACAGTAGTTAGAATAATGTGCTGACAGTTGATTGGTTAGGAATGTTTTAAAACCAAATGTATAGTATTAAATTATTACAGAGTAAATAGAAAAAAAAATCATTCATCATAAATCCTTGGAAAATTTGCCAAAGTGTAAGATTATGATACTTTACCCCATTCCTGTAAGACCACTTTTCTCATATAAATGATAAAAATATTATTTTTGTTTATGTAGTTTGTAAATAAAAAAATAAAATACCCCAACTACCTACATTAAATGCAGTTAAAAAAAAATTACCGTTACAAAATTTCATCCATCACAAATCCTTGGAAAACTGCCAAAGTGTAAAATTACGATCGATACTTTCCCCTGTTCCTGTAAGACCACTTTTCTCTTTTGTATTGTAGTTTATTAAATAAAAATAATAAAATACCCTAACTACCTACGTAAAATGGGGTTATAAGAATAACCATAACAGACTCTAGCCGATAGGCATAAGTCTCGAACAAATTTTTAATTAATTTTGTTATCCTTGAGTTACACTTCAACAAAATAAAAATGTTACACTTCAACAAAATAAAAACAACTTAATATTTTTATTCTTTACAAAACAATAAATGTTCTGTTACGTTAAGTTTATCTAACGTACAAGAAAACTAGAGATATGAGATAGATTATCCTATTCAATTTTTTAGACGATTAAAAATTTTTAAAAAGAAATTTTGATTTTTTTTTCCTAAGCCAAGCACGTAAATATACCTAAATAAAAAAAAAAAACATAAAAAGCAAATACAGACCTTTTTCGTTACCTACGCTGTTTTTGTTTTTGTTTTTTATGGACCAGATTATTCAGTAACAGCATCCAATTGTCAATTATTAATGATTTTTTCGATATATAGGGATGTTGACCATAAACATATTTTAGCAAAAGAATAATATGTCCCCTATCGAAAGGCTAGAACAACCTCTACTGACTATCGATAGTAGTTATCGAAAGAACGGGCATAATATCGATCGCAATGAGTTAGTGAGCAATTAACCAATTGCGCACGGACCCTGATAGTTAATGACCCTACAAATGTCCCATTATTACCTAATGACTATTGGGGCCATCATTTATACGGGGTGCATCCCCGTTCCAGGTTATCGAATCCCCCGTAAATGTCACACAATATTACTTTCGGCAATAAATACAATTCACGTTCAGAAATGGTTAATGAGCACGAGTATTTGCCGTATCGGAATGATCGGACGAATAATCGCGTGGCCATAGGTTTAGGAATGAAGAATGATTAATTTTTAACTCAAATTGAAGAATCGAATCATAGAATTAGAGTTATTTGATTAATTATTTATTTAAATATTATGTGAGACTCCCTCACATTCTGATTTAACTATTATTATTAAACCAGCATAATAAAATATCTACGAGTGGCAATATTTGGATCCTATTTTATATTTTAATTAAATAAAAAAATAAAAAATGGGATTTGGAAAGTTAGCGATTAAATGATACTTATTTATAGACTAATTTATTATTTATTGTTTAATGATACTTATTTATTTTATAGACTCGTATGTTTTATTCACCTGCTTAAGTGTTGGTTCAAAAACACTTCGGTTCTTGCCATATAAAGTTTTAACTAGTAAGTATTTATTATTACTATACACACCTGTATACATATGAAAGTATGGGAAGTGTTTCTAATAAGATAAAACAAATCGTTTTTAATTAAAAAATAGTAAGAAGTTCAAGAAAATAACCAATAAATATATAAACGCTTTCCATCTATTATACCAGAGTCAACATTTTCTCTTGATGATATATCTATTAAATAATTTTAAATGAAAGGTACGGCAATCTAGATATTTTATTAAACTACGAAACGAGTGAGAGATCAGAAAATACGCATTCGTTTTACCACGAATACTGTCAATTAAATAAATCATTCTACCCATCTATCAGATGGTGCTGCAACCCTGCGATGGATCCTGGCCTCCTCTACGAGCCTCCGCCATTCGGCTCGGTTTTGGACTGCTGCCTTCCAATTTCGGACCCCAAGCAGGTATCGTGCGCCTTGTACCAATCCATCCATCCACCGGAGCTTGGGCCATCCGATTCTTCTTGGACGATAAGTTTCCTCTTCCATGACTCTTTTAGGCATTTCTTTGGGACTCATCCGTGCAACATGTCCTGCCCACCCAAGGCGTCCCAGCCTAATAAAGGTCACAACATCTATATCCTGAAGCAGCTCATAGAGTTCCTTATTTCTTCTTCTTCTCCTGCCTTCCTCCCTTACCGGGCCATCGATTCTTCGAAGGATCTTCCTCTCGAAGACCAGGAGATTATTTCTATCTTGTGTGGGTAGTGTCCATGTTTGTATGGCGTATGTTAGGACAGGCCTGATCAGAGTTTTATATAGATGGACCTTTGTTTTCCTGCTAATGAGCTTGCTTCGGAGCTGTTTCAACAGACCAAAATAGCATCGGTTAGCCGCTGTGATCCTTCGCTTTATTTCAATGGAAACATCATTTGTTGCTATGACCTGAAATCCAAGGTTACTAAATTCCTCCTCTCTCTCAAATAAAACATTATTCGGGGTAAATAAGAAAAAGAAAAATAGGCATAACATAAAACTAATTAATAATTGTTGCAACATTTCCACACGATAATACATGAGCAATATTTCGAAATTATGAATAAACTAAGAGTTTTATTAGCGTTAAGAAAATACTTGTACATAATAAAAATGGAGAATACTGGTGTAAAAATATACAACTAAATAATAAATGAAGTAAATGGATCACCATAGATATATCTAGGTACGAAAAACATTACTTAATAAGAGTAGAACCATACTTTTTATCGCAAGGCGGCGAGTTGAAAGATCATACATACATAAGAATACTATATATTTAGGAAACTTCGATTACTGTTGAATATGGCGGCCTTAACTCATTCATTCTTCGGCAAAACTTCACTCATTGTCTCAAGACAAGCCACTTATAAAGCGAGTATCGAGAAATTATTTGACTCAAGAGAAAAACTAATAATAACTCAAAGTAAATTAATTATTCTCCAAATAAAATGAAATAATAATAATCATGATTTATTTATATTAAGTTAGCATTTACTCAATATAAGGTATAGACATTTAATATTTTAAATCATATTATTGATAAACACAAGATTTCAGTTAAAGAGTTTTGTTGTTATTTTGATATGTTTTAATATAAATTAAATATTTAATTAATAAGGTGTGCCATTATTTTATCAGTAATTTACTTCTCCTTAAGTACAAAAATTATTATTGATAAATACAAGATAAAAATTATTAATCAGTTAAAATTTATTTGATATAAATATAAAAACTGATATAGATATAAAAACTGATACCAAAATTAATAACATCATTTAATAAAAATGCTTTATTGCAATCCCATCATTAGTTTTAGGCTAATATTACAAAAACGATTAAATTTTCACTATATAATATATTTTAGAAAAGGGAATTGATACTAAATTATCAATATTAAATAACAATACTCGTTAGTGAGACAGACCAAGCCTCAGATGTAGCAAATTAATATAACATAAATAAATAGGATTCAGTTATTCAGTAACTAAAAGAATCAGTAATAAGTAACAAATGATTTAATTTTTTTTTAGGTAAAAGCTGAGATAAATAAACAAAAGAAAAATAAATAAAGTATCATTAGATCATAATATTTATGATTAATTTATATTAATTAATTTTATATTTAAGAAACAGTGTCCATATTCTATATAAATAAAATATCAATCATCTACATTATAGATAATTGATATTTTATTTATATAGAATGATAATATAGAAAAATTATCTGTAATATAGATGACTGATATTTTATTTATATAGAATGTGGGCACTGTGTTTATTTTTTAATAATTATTTATATTCTGTTTAGCTTAATGAAATTATTATTGAAGATAGTTGCCAAAGATTAAATAAACATTATAATATATAATTTGATAGTATAAAATTACGTATACGAAATGATTCATAGAAAAAATAGCACGATAGCTTATAAAAAAAGATTTTCATAAAGATAAACATTTATATTTTAAATATTTTTGTTTTGAAGAGAAGAGATTTGTCCTAGCCGAGATTCGAACCCGGATCGTCTGCATCTCCGGTGCATTGCTCTAAACCACTGAGCTACCAGCGGTCGTATCCAAGCCAGACCAATCCATTCTGTTCACCGATCCTATATCCCCGTGTTAATTTCTGATGTATACACGGGAAAGTATGTTCATTGAACATTACTTAAATTAGGATCATGTTGACTTACGTCAATATTATATTTATAATTTATTATTCTTTTGATGATGATTATTTTAAAATATTTTTGTTTTGAAGAGAAAGCATATATAGGATCGGTGAAAAGAACGGATTTGTCTGACTTGGATTCGACCGCCTGACAGCTCAGTGGTTTAGAGCAATGCACCGGAGATGCAGACGACCCGGGTTCGAATCCCGGCCAGGAAAAATCTGTTCTCTTCGAAACAAAAATATTTAAAAATAATCACGATCAAAATAACAATCAATAAAAGTAAATTATAACTATTCATAGCTATATTAAAGAGAAAAGATACCGAACCATCAAATAACTAATTTTGCTAATGTTAATTGTGGCACGTCCTGACGAAAACTCCTAAAGTGATTTAGTTAATGCCACAGTTTTCATATTAATTTATTTATCAAAACCAATCACGCAGGTTTTCCGCACGCAGTTTTTATATTACCTTCCAATATTTGCCTTTTATTAGGTAAATTTCTTGATATGCGGTGGAAGCGTGTATAACGTAAATATTTTTTAAACATTACTCATGTACGCCAATAAATTCTTAATTCGTTATTATTCCAATAATTGCGTTATTAAATATTTTTATATAGTATTCCAAATTAATCAACAATCACGAAATATATTACAATTTTTCAACGATAAATAACGATACTTACAATAAATAATGGGTGTAGTCTATTTCAATTTAATTAGATAGATTAATTTTTTAACTAATTTGAGAGCATAAAAAATTGAATCGATAAAATTGCTTCATAGCCAGTCACAGCCTAAGCTCTCTGAATCCTCGCTAGACTTTTAAATTATGTAAATAAGTTATTTAACAACCAAACGTGTAACAATTAACTTCTACGATACATTGCTAATATAACTTATAACACATTCTGCATATAAACAGCTAACAGACAAAACAAACTGCCTACAGCTCATCAGAAAAGTTAAAACCAACACAGAGATCATATTAATAACTAGTGCAGGTGCAGTTACTGTAGACCGCAGTGCGCAACAAGCAAATCAAAAAGTGCTCTTGTGAAAAATCTACAAACCCTTACACCGTGAAAATTTTAATAAATACAAAAGTGCCAAAAAAGTACAACAAAAATAATAAAAAATACAAAAAACAAAACATACATAACAAAATGGACTAACAATTCCACAAAACAAACTAACTTACTCAAAAACAATCAGTGCAAACAATGTCAGTGTACTTACTGGCTCCTTCGTGTGGCAAATCCGCTGAAAGCCGGAAATCAATACAAACAATTAATAAAAATATCTAATTAAGAACCGAAGCATAATTATAATAAATAGAAGTGAAAGGAATTGAGAGGGGATGACTACGAGGAATGGGAATCGCTACATCTCATAAAAATTCCAACTGAACCTCATTAAATTTTTCGATGAAAAATTTTTTGAAGCCACATAGTTTGGAAATATTTTATCAAGATACATTATGGTGGATAAAAGGAGAGTTTTAGGTCAGTTTTCAATAAGGTCCGATATCGGAAGCAATAAGCTTCCCCGAATTTTTGATTCATTTTAAATAAATACACCCGGGAAGAAAAGGTAAATTAAAATGGAGGCTGAAAAATATAATAAAATATGAGGAACAGAAAACATAAAATGAAAAAAACAAAATCCAATGCGGTATTCGTCAGTGATCCTCCCATCTCGAATCAGGAATAATTGACAATAGAAATAAAGGAAAAAGAAAATGGTTGAGATAAGAGATAACTTAAAATCAGACGGTTTATCATAGTTATTAAAATTATAGCTTTTATTGTTTTTAAAAATAAATTTAAAGCTATCAAAGAAGCTCAAAATATAAGTATCCATACAAATATTTGTTTAATATTGTTTTTAGTTATTCTTAACCATTTTGTTATCAGGATTGTCAGAAACACTATAGAGTCAATTAATTTGATAACAATAAACGATATTAAAAAATAAAATAGTTCTCATATTCTGAAAGATGTTTCAAGGGCTTTTAGGTTCACTACACACGTATAAGAATTAGATAATCCAGAAAACATGTTATCGTAGAAAAATTAAAATTAACTACTGGATGAAATTTATGAGTCAGGTTTGACTTTGTTAAGTTATGATCAAGATCGGAAACGTATTTCTGCGAGCAGAAATGAACCAAAAAAATAAATAAATAACTGCTTGCAAAAGTAAATAGTAAAATAAAATAAGTAAAGATAACACAATGAGTGTTAATCGAAATGATGAGCGATTTATATAGAAAAAAATGCACGTCTGAAAGAATATTCTGAAACCCCATATTCGGGGTTTTATAACTGCCGTAACAAACCTTAATGCCCACCTACCTTTAGATGCGTTAAGTACATAACAATATCATTGTTTTATACCATTTGATTTCGTCAGAATAAAAATAATAACAGAGATAAAGACTCCTTTTTTCAAAATCATAATATCAAACTATTTAGTTAAAATTCCAACAAATATAAGCTAAACAATAACATATAAAGGTTTATTTAAAAAAAATAAAACCTGGTATGTCTTTCAGGTTTTTTTTTATAATAGTTCCAAACGAAACAGCTATTTCTGAACAATGTAAATTTAATTATTCATATTATATTTGCGTTCCATTCATTCTGCCATTTGGTTAGGAAGGTAGTACATGTTAAAACCAGTAAGTAATTAACCTTATAGAGGTTACTGATCTATTTAAAATATACTCGGGTATTGCGTCATTCGGTGTAAAATCTGCCGCTACTCATCCTTACCTTCACCCACACCTTTAATAAGATTCAGGCTGAAATTATATTTCAATATCCTTGACCTTTCTAGCTTATTATTAGCTTTTATTTAGATACTATTATTGCTAATAAAATCTTTTAGTTCAATTCAAAACTGTGGAGAACATTCCATAAACTCGCGTCATTAAGGTGTTTCAACCTAAAATAACGATTACTTATTGACAAATAAAATTATATTTTAACGGCCGTCACTGAGTGAGTTTTTAGCTTAAACTCTAGCCTAATTCATGAGTTAATGTGTTCATGGGATTAAAGTAAATGTTTTACTTTAAAAAAAAAATCTATAGGAAACGATAGCGATAGTAGAATCGATAATTTTTGAAACCAAAAAAAAAAAAATAGTAGGATGAAACCCATTGGAAAAGAAAGAGAATATAACAAAAATGAAAGGAAAAATAATTTACGGGCGATCTGAGGTCAAGATGTGGAAGTGGGAGGGGGGAGTTTAAGGGTAAAAAAACGGTTTATCTCGATTTTCGGCAAAACTAGGCAAAAAGTCCTATGGAAAAAAGTTAAATGGCAAAGTTGTAAGCAATAAAAAGATTTACAACTTTCGTACTTACATAAACTCAAAATTTATGTGAAAAATTCAAATAACCAAGTTTTTGGTTTTTTACTTTTATCTTTTACAAAACAAAATCTGCTATTTTAAAAAAAAAACGGTAGACTTTTTGTTCGTTGAAATCTCTGCTTTCTGATGGTGTAAAAAAAAAATACATTACTATGGTAAATGTTCTCATAAAATGCAAGGAAACAAAAAAACTCGAATCAGAAATTTTTTTAAAAATCATTATGTACAATTTTGAGCTATTTATTAAAATTTACACATTAATTCCTCCAAAAACGTAAGAATCCATGTTACATTGATAAACAAAAAAATTACAAATCCATAAAACATAAAGATTGCAAAAAAACATGCGAAAATAGCTGTTCTAAATATTAAAGACAAACCTTCCCGATAGTAGATCTTCGCAATCTTCAAGACCATTACCGTCTTCGTCTTCAATATTATTTCCAGTCTGCATTGGTTCTTCATCCAAAATTTCATCTGAATCATTAACTTCCTCGTAGGTTTCTTTCTTCCACATTGGAGCACTTTTCAGAATCATGACAATATGAGCATAAATTTGTGCATTTTAAACCATGTTTTTGGCAGCCACATTTTAAACCATGTTTTCGGCAGCCACATTTTAAACTGTTACATCCAGTTTCACAGCTGCGGCAAATATTTTTGAGCAATATTTCCGGAATGAATTATTTTTCTGTAAATTTGGGCATAATGGCACGTTGATGTTGCTTCCAGCCCCAATCAATTGCTGTCAGTTCGTTACCCAGTCAAGTTTGAAGCTAGTAATATACCCTGTAAGCTGTTCTGCTGCACTTTCTGTGGGTGTGAGATCTGCCAATATGAAAGATGATTTAATTTTTTACAATTGATACTACAATTGATTGAGATCTTAATTGATTCAGTGTTATATTATCATTTTTACATGTATAAATAGCTTTGATTAACTGTAATCTAAGTTTTCGATATCTTCTTTGTTTGCATCTTTTTTATAAAAAATATAGGTCAAATTTGACACATTTTTATCGTCTAATAATGAATTTACGATACTTTTCTTTCCTTTTCCGGCAAATCCAGATGTTGTATCGCAACCAGAAAAATAATGCAGAAATACAACGATATTTTTGAAGGATTCATATTTGAAACTATTACACGTGAAAAATAGGTCTTTTACATTTCCAGAACCTGGCTTGAGAAAGTAAATGTCATGATTACTTGAATTTAAATGATTCAAAGGGACCAAAATATCAATATCCTGACCCACAACAATGACAGTTTTATTAGTATCTCTAGCAATTTCTATCAAGGTCTTGTGCATTGAATCTAATGATTAAAAAAAAATTAGATTACGGGTTTTTTTTGTTTCTTTGCAATTTCTGAGAACATTTACCATAGTAATGCATATTTTTTTTACACCATCAGAAAGTAGAGATTTCAACGAACAAAAAGCCCACCGTCTTTAAAAAAACCCAGATATTTTGGCGTGAGAATTTTCGATTGAAAATTAGGATGCTTTTTCGATATTAAGTAAAAATAAGGTGAAAACATAGATATTTTTCACATAAATTTTGAGGTTATGTGAAAAAAGTGTTTTTTGTTTTTTTTTATCAATTTATTGATATTTACAACAGTAATTATATTACATCAAGTAAATCTGCTGTATGAACAAAGGACATGAAAAAACACTTGTGGAGAACTACCCATAGATAGCACTCCAATAAAGTTTTATAGTAGACGGTCTCGAGGCCATCTTCTTTTCAGACGCCTTGGAGGGTTATCAGGAATATTACGGGAAGCAAGTTGAGAGACTAGCGGATTCAAGTGTGTATGGAGCTTTTCATGGAAGGATACGTATCTAGTTTGGGCCAAATCAGCAACATATGGGATATTAAGATCATGATGGATGAGTTTGTTTGTGACATAATAAAGAGCATTGAGGATTTTACGAAGGATTTTGGATTGTAAGGATTGGATATCAGATGAATTGGATGGTTTAGTAGAGCCCCAAAGCTCAACTCCGTATGTCCAAATAGGTCTGATAACTGCCATGTAAATGAGTCTTTTGTAATTAATTGGGAGCTTTGAACGTTTGTCCAGTAAATGTTGAAGTAGGCGAAAACGTCGAGCAGCTTCTTGCCTTTTCAGTCTTGTATGAGGATTTTAATTAGTTTTACCTAGATAAAGAAGTCAGCTTCAACTTGGAAAGTGTTAGTGGAAATTCTAAGGAAATAGGTTCTTAACGTAATAAGTAATAAAAGGATTAGTGAATTCTAAAGATCGAAGTTGATAACATAAATCGTTGTTAACAAGCTTTCATCCACGGACTACCACCTAAATTATCGGTGTATAGTATCTATCATAACTGTGATAAAAAAACTGTACTAACTGATGTTTCTACCGCAGTGGATTTTTTTTTGTTACATGAAGGTTTACATTACAGATAGTTAAGGAGGAAAAAAAACAAGTTAGTAAAGGAGGAGGAAGAAGAATCTTACTTCAGGAATAAAACCAAAATATCCGATATTGATACTTCTTGGAGGAAGTAGAAAGACAACTTCGGGTTTTCACTTATAACTCGAAAACGGTCCGTCCTACTGAAGAAATGTGGTGTATCATTGAAATCCAAACTACAAACATTTCCTTTAATAATTATTTATTTCTTATTTCCATAGTATTCCTTTTTGTGTCCGACCATTTTAGGGAAATTAATTTTATGTATTTTATCCTCCTGGAGAGCATGGTGGATGAGTGTTACAAGGTTGAGTTGTAGACTCATTGAGTAGGCGGGGTTGCAGCGCTGAAGGTCCCTGTGGCAGATGATATATTTAATCTGTTAACAACCACGTGGGATCTGCAGAACCTCCTGAGGGCCACCAAATCTCTCTCTATAAACCCCCATAACCTCATTAAACTGGATATACTTAATCGGGGAATAAACCTTAAGTTTGAGCGCAATCCGAACCATTTTCAACCACACCCATTTGCTCAGAATTAGTACAGTTTCTATCATGTATATAAAGATATGTACTTCCCAAACATATGCTTTCGAATCAGTTTTAATTAATAGCTTATATCTATCAATGGATGACTTACTATCAATTTTCTTCATTTATAACGAGATTATTTTAAATATATTTATGTATTTCTATCAGCTAAATTATTGTTATTCTAGATTTTTTTTTTCCCAGGACCTTTTAGTTTATATTTTTTTCCCAGTACTTATGTAAATACTGTAAGGTTCTGAAATCGTAGCTCCTTAGGCAGATATATATTCTATTATTTTGGAACACATCTGTTGTTCTTAAGGAACGTGGTCCTAGAATAAAATTATTTTTCTATTCTATTCAGTTCTATACACTATCTTCAAGTGGTAAAAAAAAAAACTGTACCACTACAACCCGTGTACGGGTCTGGGGTTCAGTAAATGGTAGACACTGTACTATTTCATGGACAACGGTTCTGCAAGGAGGCGACTTGTCCTAAGTCACGCTCAACCGCCAGATTTTCTCCCCTAATTTTGGATCCATCCATGATCCCTCTCCGGCTGCAAACAGACTGGTTGTAGCGGTACAGGCTTTTGAATTTTTTTTTTTCCTTTTTAAATACTAAGTCGTTTTACAAAGAATCGACTGTAAGGAAGTAGAAAATTTAACTCCGCACTTATGTCCTGTACAATACCCTTGTTAATAGATAAGATTCCCTGACTCAGCATCATGTTTCTTTATTTGCAATCATCAAGAAATAATTTATAACTGCATCAAATAAGAACGGTATTTACTCAAAAAACAAAACAAGAACCCATCATTTCAAGTGAACTTATAACAATGCCACGGGAGCAAGAAAAATAAAAGAAATACAATCAACTTGGGCTACATTAATTTACATAGAACAGTTCTCCAAGAAGTTTTTTTTTTACTTTCTTTCATTTGAAACTTCAATGAAGCTGACTTTTAAAGAGGCAGAAGACGAGCAAAACTTTTAATAATCAATTGTATTGCTTCGAATTAAGACTGCCAGGGGCAGGGATGGTGGGGAGAGTGCTCTGGCTCCCAAGTTTTAGCTTAAGCAGGCTACTGGAGGTAGCAATGCTGGCGACGCCTTTTTCGAAGGTAAAAAAAAAAAAGTAGAGGGATTTGTTAAGGGCAATTCGGATAATCATAAAGTTAAAAAAAGTTTTATAACACGGAAATGAGTTTATTCCCACCGAAAAAGAGGTTAGAGTGTCACAACAGAATATTCAAGTCATAACCTTCTCTATTTCGATTCTTCGATTGGTATCTTTTCCGCAGGTTGTCGCTTCGAGTTGAGTCGCAAAAAGTTTTAACTTTTCATTTCCTTTTTGATATTATCGAAAATAAAAATAATCGTGAGTTTTTGTAAGAAGAATATATTCAAATTATAGAAAATGTGCATATTTCGGTAATCATTTCATCAAGAAAGAAACGTTTCAGCTAAAACTTCGAAGTATACATATAAATATGTTTGTTGAAACGTTCAATTAATGTTTTTTTGTTGTTGTTTTTTTTAATGATAACGCTCAATAATGCTCTTATTTCCATATTATTCAACTTGTAATATTATTAAAAACAGGGCTCCCACTGTATCGTCCGATTTGCCATAGCATCATAAAATGATGTTAATTAAATAAACAAGATTCCAATCGGGACAAATCGGGTTTAAAGCCTCTAAAATTTATCGCATTGTGTTAAAAATAACGTGAAAGCAAGTTAAATACGCATAGTTTTCATAAATTTGAAATTATTGGGTTAAAATATGAATTTTATTTTCATTGTTCGCAAAAATTAAGCTGAAAAAAATCTATTGAAAGTTGCAATTTTAAAGTTTTTGTATTTTGTAGTTGATCACCCAAACTATTTTGCCTAAACCAGAAAAAAACCCAACTTTCCTATAAGATAATCATAGAATAAAAACAAATGAAACACAATGAAGATAAATACAAATGCAATAGTCTTAAAAATAAAATTCATGTATGTTAATATAAAAATATTAAGAGTATTATCCTTTATAGTGAAAAAAACATATAAACAAAGACTGAAATTTGGGACACAATAATTTTACAATCATACGCAAGGAATGTAAGGGATATAAAACTTAATAAGAAAACACGAATAAAAAAAAGTGAAATCTTCACACAATCAAATAATTACATTTTCATAAGCATATAAAATATCAATATAAACACCGTTTAAAAAATCTCAATTAATACTCAAACAATTTACT
Organism: Arma custos; assembly: GCA_037127475.1. Lineage (NCBI taxonomy): Eukaryota > Metazoa > Arthropoda > Insecta > Hemiptera > Pentatomidae > Arma > Arma custos. The sequence goes on along the minus strand of CM073760.1, from coordinate 88,227,222 downwards.
GTTATAGCATTAAATCTACATAATAATTGAAAAATAAAACAAATCAAGCTGGTGAATATATTTGTGCAGTGACAAACTAAAAATGTAACAGCTGCCGATAGATCGAGAAGTAAAATTGTTGATAATGTTAAACTTAAAAAATACTTTTTATGCCAGTGCTAAACAGTAGTTTAACACTAATATTGCCGTTTGGGTTGAAAAAAATGTTAAGTCCATTTACCGTATCAGTTTTTGACGAATAGAAGACATTTTATATTAATCAAATAAACGCATAATGTTTAACTTTTTTTTGGAAATGCTTGAAAAGTGATTTCTAAAAAATAATGTAAGTTACTTTCAAATAAAATCGAGCAGTAATTTTAACTCCCGTTTGTTGAAAATATGATCGGATTTTTTGCAGCACCTCTGGTATTATCTGGTATTGAGAAGTTACAAAAGGGAATTAACCCTAAGTAGAAAATATTCCAGGAAACCAAAGCTATACCTTTAGAAATTCAATCCATACTTTAAATTAATTTGAGGAGCATAGGAAACATTGTTAATAATAAAAAAAAAGTAATTAGTTTCTTTTGCCTCATGTAAAAATCTGTATGAAAAGGGGGATTCAGAAAAGTACCAAATGTAAGTCTAAAATAAATTTCTGAAAACAAATATGAATATAACAACGGTTTTTAGAGTTTACTATTAATAACTTAGATTCTTTTTGGAAGAAGGTATTAATAAAAACTAGTATTTAAAATGATATCTAGTCCTTTAAAGGTAGTTTTTCTTTTTCCAAAAATGTAATTGAATCATTGCAGAACGGAACGCTCTGGAATTAGGCTATTTCAGGGTAGAGTGGTGGACCTGTTTATAGCTTGATACTAAGTTTCTCTAGAATCAGCGAGGCGAGGTAAGGTATATTTCACAGTAAACTATCTATACAAATTTAATAATGTACAACGGAATATAATTTTCTACCATCGATCTATCGGCAACTACATATAAAAATATTACATCATAATTGCTCAGAAGATGGAATGTTGGGTGTAATATTTAATACAACATTATACTGTGTAGAGTAAATGTTAATATCAAGATAAAAATGAATAATCAAATTAAGCATGATATTTAAGAGAACCTGAAAATGTTTATTTTAGAGAAAGAAACGTTCAATAGAGAAAAAACATTCATGCTGTATTTAAATATCAAGCCAAAGAACAACAATACTAATCTTTGATAAAAACAAGTCTACAAGCAAAAAAATATATGTCAAGGTTTATCAATATTAGGTTTATGTATATACATGAGCACATTGCTTTAAGGTTTCATAACCTATTCTGGGGTTTCGCTATCTTGTTTACAAAGTGTTCTAGGTTTTCTGTGGTTGTGTTTGATGTCAGGTTTCATTGAGATCGATAATAGTTAAAATAGATGAAGATTTGTTCGAGCAAGAAATGTGAATTAAATTGTGCATAGTGCATAGTGCAAGATGTGCACATCCAGCCGATAGACCTAGAGAAAAATGGAAAAAAAAAATGGCTGGGCATAGACAAGTACCAAAGTGCATAGACATAAATTATAAAGAAGTGAAGGTGCCTACAAACGAGTGAATGCACACTTACAAGTAAGTCAAGTGGATCCCATTATTCAAAGATTGGCGAAAGCGATTAAACAGAAAAGAGAAATGATGTAGAAAATAGTATCTTGTATGGTAAATAGCTGCCATATTGCCATTATCAAATAACAAGTACATAATGAAATAACAAAATTATTAATAAAAAGAGAAAAAGTTGAAAAATGAAACGACGGCAAAAAATTATTTAATTAACCATAACATTTCAAAAACAAGCCCTTAAGTCACTCAAATATCAGACCAGCCGAAGTTTCACCAATTAAGCTATATATTCTTCTTGAACTTCTTGCCACATTTTTCATTGTAATCCCAGTTTTTCAGGATGTTTAAGATGCCATTGTGGTATAAGCTGTCTCTAGTTGACGTATCGTTTTGTGGGTTAATGCAAGACGTGTTGTTCTTGATCATGATGACCTTTTCTGTCCTGAAGATGGCGTTACGTTGACAGGTTCTTTACTTAGTGGCATTTGAGCGGTTTAAGGCTTTGTTGTTGAAATCTAATTATCTCCCAATAAATAATTATTATTTATAAAAAAAATAATATGTCCCGAACAATACATTTTAATTTGAAAATATTTATAAAACATATTCATCCATAACTGAAATGAAATGAATTAATATGGAATGTAAAAACAAATTAAGAGATATACTATTTTCCTAACATCATTTCTAAAACTGGATTCCTGAAATAAAGACAATTTAAAAGCAAATAAATTAATTTTAAAAATTTCAATGAGAATAAATGAGAATAAAGTTATGTCACATTATGGTCATTATTAGGAGACCAATATAAGTTATATAAAATTACTAAAAATGATTATATATGGTGAGAATTATACAATGGCACTAATAATAACAAATTAAAGGATCATATTAAACCAAATTTGAACGGTTTCTGATTAAACGTTCAATTCACCTTCCTGTTAACAAACCGTTTGCCATGATCATTTATAAACTCAAATTCATACAAAATTGAACACAGAAGAACAAGAACGCAGAAAAATAGATAGAAGTCTATCAACATGCAAATAAAACATTTGTACAAATGAAGCATAGTTGAGTTTGATCGTTTTCTTACATTCTATCAAACTGGTGTTCCCAAAAGAAATATGGTGCAATTTTAGAGCAAGATTTTGGCACTTAATAAACATTCGAGCACACTTTCAAATGTTTATAAGAAATGACTATCCTGAGAATGCTATGAAATAAACATATTTTACTTTCTGACCATGATACTTGATTTTAGGACATAAAGTCCTATACTTACTAAGTCGGGAAATAAGGAATATTGAATATCTTATTTTCTCCATAGATATGATGTTCCTCACAATTAGTCCATATGCCCATGGATAAAATATCAAGAAAACAATAATAAAGTGAATGATACTAAAGTCAGAACAAGTGATATAACATTCGACGGGAAAAGCTTAGGAACTATAAAGCAAGAGTTCATATTTCAAAATATTGCTAATGAAAAGAATTATTTGAGGGACATCATTGGATGATGCATGTACAAGATGTCCAACACCATTTATGGTCCAGCTTTTGCCTCGACTCTGCTTAAGACAACTAACAGTTTCAAACCCAGTTCCACCACCTTACCCCAAATTAATGGCTGAATTAACGCATTAATTATGGTGACATCACCTATCAGATCAATAAAACTGGGATTCAGACCTGTCTCCCCAGTTGGAACGATCGTCGGCGTGGAAGCGGGTCCCCGACCCAGGTTGTTGACGGCTATTACGTAGAACTCGTACTCCGTGTACGGGCTCAGTCCACGAACGGTGTAGTACATCGTGATGATCCCGCTGATCTCGGAGTACGCCTGGTTGGCGAACTTGGGCTTGTACTGGATGACAAAGTACTGGAACTCCTCCCCGGGCGGGTACGACCAGGAGAGGCGCACGGTTGTTGCCGTCACGTCGGAGAACTGGACGTTCGTCGGAACACTTGGGAGAGCTGAAAAATAAAAGAAGCATTATGAAAAGACAAATAAAAGTCTAAAACTAAATAGAACATTGGTGTGGAAATGGTGAACTAAATAGATCTTTATAAATATTTGAAATGGTCTGGTCAGAATTAAGCACTTGAAATATTTTCGTTATGACCTTTGCGCAAGTTCGTATACTTCATAACTCAGCGACATAACCTATAGCAATATTTAGTTACGCGTCATTTAGTGAAGCAAAAATGGATGCTATTTAAACGTCAGCTTGATTTCGATACAATAAGAAATAGCCGTCAAATTGAATATTACTAATAGCTGTATCCATCAAATCAATCCATCCAAGCTCAATCCATCAAAGGCATTCATAAAATTTAAAAAGGGCATTAGGAATAACAGAGAAGCGAAGTAGCTCTGTGGTAGAGCGCTGAATTGGCATGCCGAAGGTCCTGTGTTAAAATCCCACTCACTGGCAGACTTTTATTATTTAATCTTTTAGCCGACAGAGATGTATCCTACAAGAGCTAGGACTCTCCTGGAGCTCACACAGTCTCTATAAAGTGGGTACCAAAAATGAGGGGGGTAAATCTGGCGGTTGAGCGTGATGTAGGACAAATCACCTCTCTGCACAACCGATGTCCAAGAAACAGTACAGTCTCTATTATGTACTGAACTCCAGATCCTTCATGGGTTGTATTGTTACAGGGTTATTTATATTAGGAATAACGTAAAAGGGAGGGATGAGTAAGAAAAAATTGAACAAAATGTATAAATTTCTTTGATCTAAAGGACATAATATTTCTTCTTATAGAACCTTCATTACGTGATAGCCGTGTTTATGATATGATCACCGGAAGTGGAACTTCCTTACATAATGTTTATATAAAAAATAGCTACAAACAATAAACCGGAAGTTTATACTTCCGACAGTCCACAGCATTACATTCGAACGAAAATAATAAACCAGTATTAATTATGTAAAGGAGATAGTTGGGGGGGTGCAGTCAGAAAGAACACTTAATAAGTAATAAACTTATAATAATGTGCCGACGTTTCGACCTACAGTGTAGGTCATCTTCAGGGCGATTTGGAGAGAGAAGCCGGCTGATTGATGTAAAAGGCTGACTAATTGTTGTAAACTAATTGTTGTAAACGGCTTCTCTCTCCAAATCGCCCTGAAGATGACCTACACTGTAGGTCGAAACGTCGGCACATAATTATAAGTTTATTACTTATTCAGTGTTCTTTCTGACTGCACCCCCCAACTATCTCCTTTACATTAGATCATCCAGTCAACTATTTTCATCTCATACAGTATTAATTATATTCGATTAAACTAAAGCTGTAGTCGAAGCGAGTTGGAGTAAAAAAAAACTAGAAGAGGGACTAAAATAAATTAAAAAAAAAGTCATGATAGAGAGGTTCTATTCAAAATTGAAAATAACTCTCGCGGTTAAGCGGAAATCAATCTATGGTTACGTTGGAGTTTATATGGGATTGAAAACCGCAACGGGAAAGAGGAAAAAGTCGGTAGTAGAGAAGGTAATATCCAAAAATGTTTTTACTGGCTCGGCCGCGGAACAACCGGCGATCATTTTTAATCAAATGTTAGCATCGCCTTAAAAATGAGTTTTCTGACCAAGCTCCTATTCGTCCATTTATTGAGATAGAGCGCAAAAAAACACTCCGTGGTGGGGATTCGGATTCCCAATCAAACAAATGAAAAACAACCCTAAAATCTACATGTGACATCCGACGGAGTGCTCCCAGGGGTAGCTTTGTTTTAACAATGGTAAACTGCCAAGGTGGAAATATAAACTCTGGTTACATCTACCTCTTTTTTTTGTTTTATTTATTTTATACATTTTTTCGTATCTTAATGATGAGTTTTTCCAACGATCGTTTATTTCTAACATGTTTTATTTCTACGAACTTGGAAATAAAAGTTATAAATATAATTATTCGCGGAAGAGGGAAGGAAGAAATAACTTAATCCATTAATGGATGTTTTGGGGTACTGAACAAGACCCCAACATAAACAGAGATTTAGGGACTAAAGGGAAAACGAGGAATATGGCTTAAAACTGTTAAGGACAACTAAATCACAAATTAATTTGAAGGACTGCTTCTGAAGGTTTTTTTTTACTACAAAAAAATTATAATAACAATAAAAGTTAAAGTAGAGGAGACCCTAGCCACTTAGACTACACATCTCGGTCTCTCACCAGTTCCTTTGGTTGAGCAAGGGTATCCCTCAGTACCAAATCCTTGGATATACACCTTGTTCTTCTAGGCCTAACTCGTGGTGTCCTGCCCAGATGGACTGGTTTCCACACACTTTGGTATGCTGTCTCTCCTTTTACCCATACATATACATACACCTTACGTCATAATTGGGGTTTCACCCAGTATTCTTTGTAGCAATTAATAAATAAATGGATTGAATAAATGGATATAGTGATGAATTTGGCAGATTCAACTCTAACAACCGGTTATAATTATGTATTTACAACTCATTGAAATTGACGATAAAGAAAATGTTGTAGCTGAATGGTCGAAGGTGGGAGTGCATTTATTTCATATGCCCACCTTTCCCAAAAAGAAAGGAAGACAGTACAAGTTTAGGATATGAGCCGGTTAACAATTTAATGGACAGCTTCTGAAGGGTTTATTTACCGGGGGGAAAAACGAAAATAAACAAAAGAGTTAGTGGAGAATAAAAAGAGATATGGATGAAATTGACAGATCCATCAAACAACAGGATACAATTGGTGTATTAACAGCTCATTATATTTCACCTTAGTAAATAATTATAGCAGACTGATAGAAAGATGAAGTGCTTCATGCACCTAAAAGTCAGATTATACAACTTCAGGATTTAAGTTGGACTTAAGGATTTAATCAAACTCACATTATATTGGCTTATTCGTTTTTCTTCGAGTTACCATTATGTGCATTTTTTAAAGTTTTTATAAATAATAATATACATTAATTCAACTTAGCTCTCTTTTAAAAATATAGGTGAAGATTAAAAATATTGAACCTAAAAAGTCTATCACGTAACGCAAAGAGATATTTTTTGCGGTTGTACTACTAGTTGATCAAATTGTATAACCGTAACTTACATGGATTCTGTAGTTCAGATTGTATTATTTCTTTCAGTATTGTATAAGCAGGAAAAAAAAATGTAAGTCTTTATCCCAGAAATTTAATTTTAACATTAATTTAGTGCCTCTTCGGAAACAATAGTCGTAATCACTATTCATCATACAGTTTTTTTCATCATTTTATCTTGTTTTAGCATGATGCATTTATTGTCAGCTAAACTCATTTTTTTATGACCCATTTTTATTCTTCTTCCTTAAATGAAAAATATAGTATTACACCGTGAACACAAAAAAACTTTTTTAACTAATAAAAGACTTAAATGTTAGTTGGATTATTAACCAAAAGAGATGACAGCTCAAGCAAATGTTTGCAGAGAACTACACTAACCAACCATTCAAAAAAAAGAAATCAGTAGTTCAGGAATTTGTCAACAGATGGTATTTTTACGAGTAAAATAAAATATTACAAAGTGATCATTAAAAATACTTTTATATAATAGAGAGATAGTTATTATATACAGAAAATCAGTAAAAACAATTCCTGTCTTTCATCGAATCTCTAGTAAAAAAAACTATGCAAACGCTATAAATATAACTGGATGAGATAGGATCTTGATCGTAAAACAACGAAGATGAACTTTATTTCTCGGGCGAGATAAAAAAGGGTTCCAAGAAATGCGGCTAGAATCAGTAAAGTCGATATCGAAGCGTGTTTTTCAGCAAAAGGACCAACTTAGAATAAGGCAAAAATACTCTGTGATTTATGCCCAGATTTATAAAGTCTGATTCCCATCTAAAGGATCTGTTTGAACCAAAACAGATACAACAAATCGGGAGAATGATACCTAACACATTTCGAATACATGCAGTTTTAGTGGAATAGCTAAGAAAAGAAAGTTTAAAAATAGTTGGTAGCCATACTATACGTGATTCTTACCCGCTGTTTTTAGTAAATTTGCGAGAAAAAAAATTGAGTATTACAAGAATTTACGACTTGTCATTTCTCCAGTGATATACAAACGTATCGACAAAATACCGTTATTACGTGAGAGGTGACTTACGACCGAAAAGAATTTGTATAAATACCAATATTTAAAAATAGAGATATTGGATATGAAATGCCTGTTTTCAAAGCAAAGGTTATGAAGTAAAACAACTTCATGAGATCAGAAATTTGTAATTCATCAGAATTTTGTAAATAATAAAAACAGATTTGTCTCGGCTGAGAGGCGACTCCGGTAGCTCAATTGGTAGAGTGCTGCCACGGAGAGACAAGACAGACTACCGTGTGCGAATCCCGGCCGGGGCAAATCTTTTCTCTTCAAAATAAAAATATTAAAAAATTAAAACAAATAATTATAAAAACAGACATTTCATATGAAACGATTATTGAGTTAAGCTAGTAGGTTATCCTAAATATAACATATTGTTATTTATTTATTTAGTAAACCACAGCTAAGGCTTGCCCACTAAAAAATAAGCATGTGATATAAAATTTAGGGTTTAGGAAAGGAGACACGCTTTCCTGAGATAGGAGAAACGCTTTGGATAAATTTTACAATAAATAAGAATTACAATAATGAGGGAGGGCCCGACCCCCACCCCTTTCCCCCCCACCAAATGGGCCATTAAATCAGGATAATGTTGCCGAAACGGACTGGGCAAAGGCTATTAGTAGGACCCCGGCTAGGGAATGTACTCCTACCTATTCCTAACTCTACAACAAGGTCAAATAACCGTTCCGCCATACATGCAACTGTACTCCTCTTGCAGGACACAGACGGCAAATACAAAAAACTAACGGTTCATTATTATTTTTTTAATAAAAGTAACTATTTTATTAAGTACATATTATAAAATTTGAAATAATATTGTATATTCGAATCAATCATACACATATGAGGTCATTCTTCAGAAACGGTGGAAGCTCAGACACAAAAAGAAATTCAGATAATTTGCACGGATGCATCTGGCAATATTGTTTTCATTGATTTTAATAACGCTTCAATTGTTTTAGAGAAGGGTGTAGAGTACTGAGTTGCTAAGCTAAAGGTTCCAGATTCAAACCCTGCTGTGACAGATAAATTATTTAATCGATTGACAACAAAGGACCACCACGCTGAGAGGCACTAAGGAGGAAAATAAAGAAGAATAAGACAACGAAGAATTGATCCTGAGGAGGGTGCAGTTCTTCTTGAGGATCGCCTCTACAAAGTGGAAAATAGTGCGCTGAGCATGATGTTGGACAAATCACCTCCCTGCACAACCGTTGTTCTAGAAAGAGTATAAGCTATACCTTGTACTGAATCCCAAGAGCCTTGATGGGTTGTAAGGGGTGCAAATTGTATTATGAAGGGTTACCTTGCATTTAATAATAATTATATTTATATACGAACATGCGATAACCAATTACATCAAAAATCCTCACATTCTCACACGACATGTATTTTTACATGTTGTTTGTTTAGCCGCAAAACTTATGGCTTGGAAAATAATGTGTGAAACAAACTATGATGTATGAAGTTAATAAACAATATGTAAGAAATATGGTTACTTTTTTATTATATATATTTCTCAGTAATATTTATATACATATATATTTCTCAGAATACTTACAGTAGTCTATGAAATAATTTCATCATAAGTTGAATATCATTTTTAGTCACAAGCACTTATAATTACATTATTCTTGAATGGGGCGTATATGTTTAACTTTTGCCGTTGATGAAATAAGTTTTAACTACTCTAACTAAAATTATGAGCACATTTTATCAGTGAAGAACAATTTGATAGAAAAAATAAATATGAATGAATATTCTTACATTGTACTTTGACTAGAGTCGCCGCTTCGATGATCCCCAGCGCGGTGGACGCTATGCAGGTGTAGTTAGCGCTCTCCCGGATGTTCTTCAGGACCAGGACGTTCCTCCCGATTGGGAGCTTGTCGTCCGGAGTGAGGTCTTGGGCAGGTTCCCGCCTCCACTTGACATAGGGCATCGGCGAGCCAACTGCTACGCAGGTCAGGTTTAGGTCCGCCCCCAGCGTCACTTCCAGCATCGGGGGCGGGGGTATCGAGAACTGCGGTGGCACCCTCCTTACTGGAATATGCAACAAAGATAATCAGTAAAAGATGTGTATCTTGTATGTTGTGTGTATTAGTATATATGAACATGTATTGTACTGAATACTATGTACACTGAAGAGCGTAATAATGGTGTTATAAGGAATGATTAAATTTATGCTGGCGTCGTAAACTATCATCATAAAATTTAATATAATTCAAACCATAATGTAACTGATTAATGTTAAGTAAACTACATTATAATCCATAAGGAAAAGGGAGTATGTGAGTGCATCTATGTGTATTTTTATTCTAATTCATTAAATCGGGGAAACTGTTTTATATATGGAACTTTGAAGTAAATAGAAAACAAATATTACATATAGTTCCTTCTATTTACTGGATTTATTATTATTATATAGTTGTAAATTTCAATAAATAAATTTTTAAAAACATAATAGAATACTTTACCCCAATAAATAATTGCAATAAAAAAAATAAATCATCACTTTGTTCGACAAACATGCCAAATACTATCATTATTTGCGACATTATAACCTTTATATAAAAACTGTATGGCAATATGTATTATCAAATCCGTCACAACAAATGCAGAGTTTATAACATGAAAAAACCCCATATATTTTTCGATTTCGATCTACAGCAATTACTTTACATTTGACAATTTATCACTTCTATATCATGACTAATTTTGGATGAACCCTGAATGAGTTTTTTCACTCCCCTGAAAAGAGATGTTTTTAATTTTGATACTTTGCATTTGTGTGTATGCAATGTTTTAAGGCTGGTGATAGTGATGGTCTTAATCAATAAAAAAAAATACAAACATAACGGTCATGTATTTAAAATAAATTGACTAATTAGTTATGTACTCATGTATTCTTCCCCAAATATAAGGTCAATCAGTATTATCTATACTCGCTATCAGACGCTCGTAATGTTTGTATCGATCGAACACGGAGTAGACTATACAATGCCCGCAATACCCGACGGTCTTGATGGTTTGAGGACTCAAACGCCGAGCTCGATGCACCTGATGGTTATATAACCTAGATTATTGTTATAAAAGCTTACGAGGAGGAATTGACCGCAAGTGAACGAGTATCCTGGCCCCGGGGAGAGGAGAGAGCTAACACAGCGGCCGTGCCGTTAATAGCGGAGTGCTGGCTTACATAATGGCGGGAATTAGGGGCAGCATTGTTGCCACAGAAATTAGGCCAATGCTAACGATTCTTTACTCCCGCCTTTCACTCACTTTTCCCGAGCCACTAACTGGTTTCTATTTACTTTAGTTAGGTTTTGTCCATTTAACTCATGCATTTAAGCATTGTTATAATAAGCAAAACGCAGGCTAATATTCCCATAAACTGTATTGCTAATTTTATAAAAGGCCTGATAACAATAGCTCCCATAGCAGTGCTTTATGTGGAAAAATAACCCGGTGGAGGGCAGAAAAATATTTCTTAATTAAGGACAATAAAAAACTAATTGCAGGACTTCTTCAGGGCTAGATATACAACTTTTTTATTTCCTGTACCATTTCAACCCTTGAAGAGTCTGAGGGTACTGCTTCTTAGACAAAGGTTGTGCAGGGAGGTGATTTGACCTATATCACGCCCAACCGCCAGATTTCGCTTCTTATTGGAATGGGTGAGCCCCAGGAGGGTCCTAGATCCCTTAGGATCCAATTCCAACCGCTAACAGATTAAATAAAAGTCTGCCAGCGAGCGGACATTGAACCCAGGATCTTCGGCATTGTAATTCAGCGCTCTACCACAGAGCCACTCACCTCCCCTATGATTCATTAAAAAGAATAAAAAATAACATAGACATCATGATATGGGAAAAAAGTTTTATATGAACTAAAACAATGGAATAGGAGTGATGAAAATAATCTATTGATGGTATCATTTAGATAATATAAAAACAGAGAACTATTAAGTAATAAAGAAAGTTAGTATATTTATTCAAGATAAATATATTTACATTACTCGATACATCATTAGATGACGAAATTCCAAATAATTTTTAAGGGTTATCTGTTACATATTGAGTATCTTTATTGATCCTCAAATAGAGAAGACAATTGTACGGGTGGAGGTAAAAAAAAAAAAAATTCTTCAAATAGCCGACGATTCGAACAAAATTGCTGATTTTCTTCAGGACGTAATGTAGGCAATGTAGGCCACAAGTATGAAGTTGAACCTACATCCTTGTATCCATAGATTTAATTTATTAATACCAGTACACACTTATATATATTTCTTTGTGACCCATTAAAATTATATCATTTTGATCCTTCTCTAGGTAATAGCTAGGGAGTGACTTGTGGTCTAGTGGTTAGCGTAACAACCTACTAAGCCCAATATCACGGGTTCGTAGCCTGGCAGTTGGCCCTAGGATTTATCAAAGGGAGTAAAAAAATCCTTGGTTACGCCGTCCTTTGGAAGGGGCGTTAAACGGGGTGTCAGGTACTCGTTAAAAATCCCTATCCTAATTAAACCTGTATAGGCAAAATTTAGAGCTCCTACTGTAGCATCGTCCGGTTAACCTTAGCAGCATAAATTGACGTTAAATGAACAAACAACAATAGGCTATAGCTGACTTTAAGATCTTTTATTACTTGTAAATAGTCGATCATTTGTCGAAAGAAGAAAAAAACGATACACCTATCACGTAATTATAAGCCTTAGATATTTAGAGAAGAGTGTATGTCTTTAATATACGATAGTTAAATTTGATTTAAAACTCTTAATTTGAAGAATCATTTGGATTTGTACTTATTTCATTAACGTTAACTTTACCCATACACTACCATAGCCCACGAAGAATCTTGGGTTTAGTACAGGGTAGAGAGTGTACTGTTTCTGAAAGTGACTTAATTAAGGTCACGCTCAACGCCAGGCTTTTCTCCTTAAATTAAGGATATCAACTTTAATCTGCAAAATACTTTAGTTTCCATAAACATTGAAAGAGACATTTAATTTTTTTTTTAAGTAAAAGATATTTCATTAATGAAAACACAAGTTATCTTGTTTTGTTTTTTTGTGGCTACGAACCCGCGATCTTCGGCATATTAGTTTGTTACGCTAACCACTAGATCACAGGTCGCCCATTCATTTTAGTTTCTCCTGCTAAAGGTCTCTGTTGAACGTTTGTATAGTGTAGTTTGTTTTTCAAAAAAAAAAATATTCACAAAAATATAAAAAATTGACAGCAGATTGGCTGTTGGTGAAATAGGAAAAAATAACATGAGAGACATGAAGAAGAACAGTGCCCAGCGGAAAATCTCCCTTGTTTGATTTTATATTCTTATGATAACATATCCATCATCCACGTTATTTTTAGTCTTCTAGTGTTCTCAGTCGAGGCCATTTGTTCTATCATCAATGAGTGTCCGTGTAGTCTTTGTTTAAAATGTTTCTAGTATGTATGTACTCGTCAACCGATGATATTTTTAACCTTCCGTGAACCACGTGGAAAGAAGATAGGTCCTACTACGTGCGGTTTCGTGGGCCTATAATCATTCTTTGATAATGCCATTGAAAAATATACAGAGATTTTTGTTTGGCTGGGGTTTATTAAACCCCACATGGTGCACGAAAGGTTAAGTCCGCATGCGAAATTTTTTTCATTGACATACAATGGTTTTGTGATAATCTAAGTATTTTTGATTGAAAAGTTTTCTGTGGCTCTGTTTAGCGATGCCATAAATTAAAAAAATCTTAATATCGAAATTAATAAATCTAGTTATTGAAATAAAAAGTTAAAAAAATTGCATTCAGGTGTAGTCCTTCGTATATTTTTAAATAAACTAGAGAGTTAGTGATTCTCAAATAATGTTTATTTTAAATTATTTTTTTATTTAAATGGTTACATTGTTAAGTTACTAAAAGCGATATATTACATATTGAGTATTTTAAAATAGACTTTTTTTGTGCCACTACAACCCATGAAGGGAATGGAGAAATAAGGTTCATAACATGGTAGAGACTGTACTGATCCTAGGGCAAAGGTTGTGCATGGAGGAGATTTGTCCTATATCACGCCCAACCGCCAGATTATCCTGTTTATTCTAGGTTTATTAAAATATTAAAACAATAGTTTCACTCATATACTATCTGTTATTTTAACAAATATGATCATGTGATTTGCCTATAATTATGTACTAGAATGGATTCTCCACAGTACACAAAAAACAGTCAAACGTGCCCCCGTACCCCCTCCCATGAATCCGCCCTTTTGCCAGAGAGCGGAACCTTGAACCGAGGACCTTCGGCATTAAAACTCAGTTTGAAACTTTAATTTGAAATAAAAGATACTTATTTTTTAATTTTAAAATAGTTAGTTTTGAATATTTACTACTTCTGTCTAGTATTTTGTTCCCCTTTTTCGTTCATAGACTGTTCATCTATTCGGAATTCGGTAGACTCAAGGTCGGTCGGGGGAATGCAAATTAAGCAGGCGATTATAGTGTTGCCAACTCCCGCCGTTGTCATCTCTACAAACATCAATCAGAATTGAACGAATAATGAAATAGTTGTAAATGATCCCGGCAAGTTTTGCTATTTCAAGCTCATCTGCAATTTAAGTGTGTTTTGACAGCTAGAGCACATCTCTAACCTATCTCGGTAATTCTTCATAACGATAAATTGAAGTGATATCTCATTTATTAGAAAATTTTGCCATTTATAATTTTTTGGTCATTACTTTTCTTTTTTATTATTTTTTAAGACCAATATAAAAAGAACAGAGATTTTTAAGAACGTGGAAAAATTCCAACGAAAAGCCCTTCTCCAAAACTAAAACAGAAATTGAAATCATCTGTCCAATATTTCGCCTATTCAGGCATCCTCAGGGTAGAAAGAGAATAACAGCGAAACAAAACATAAATAATGCACCCAAGAAACATCCCACCACCTCCAAGGCTCAAATGCAACTAATCCTATTGGTGTTAAGTGGAGTAAAAAAATCCTTAGTTACGCCGTCCTTCGGAAGGGACGTTAAACGGGGGGTCCCGAGCCTGTACGATATCAGGTACTCGTTACAAATCCCTATCCTAATTATACCTGGATAGGCAAAATTAAGAGCTCCTAATGTAGCGTCGTCCTATTAGCCGCAAAAAGTGACGTTAAATGAACGAACAAACAAACTAAAATGAAGCTAAACAAGAATAAATTATGTCCCGTTAATAGGGTCTGGTTAAAGTCCATTAAATTTACATCATTTGCACTCAATAGTCAATCAAACCGAAGTGAATTAATTAATTCTGTTTAGGGTATATGATTTGGGTCCTGTTTGGTACCAAATCATTGTTCTAATATTAAGTTAGGGTCATAATTAACCACGGTTTTCCAATTACACATCAGCAGTTCTCACAATCAACCTGCAGAGAAGCAATCAAACAAGGATCACAGGGTTCATCATTATTCGTTAGGTAATTTTCATAAGTGATGCACTTTAATTACTAATAATCTGATTTAATGAAGTTCGAGCAATGGACAGTAAACATATGTTAAAAGAAATGCTAAAAAGTGGAATTATTTTTCTTGCAACATTCATAAGACAGATTCTAAATAGTACATATTTTTATCCAAACCATAGTTCCTATATTTTTTATTTAACAGCACTTTATGCTGATATGACTAATCGAAAGCTGCTTCAATAGGAATCCTATATTTTGTTTATCCTGGCATAATAAGGACAGGGATCTTGAATTAACGAGTACTTGTCAGCGTAAGGGTTAGAGGCCCCATTTTAAGGACAGCCTAGTCAAGGATTTTGATTCCCTTTAAAAAATCTTAAGACCATAATCTGGAAACAAACAACCGTGGAAATAACAGACAACCATTCGGACAACACCATAGCGATGTCAACCTTGTAACATGGTCAAGAAGTAGGAACCAAGGTTTTTTTGCCATATAACGTATCTGTTTTAGAATTTCCCTTATTTCCTTTAAAGATCATTAATTATTCTATTAAAGGTAGTGAAGAATGTACATTCAATTATAAATAATTATGCACTGTTTTGTGTTACACAGTTGCTATTCTCTCAGAACCATTTCAATATTAGAAATTTAAATAGTTTTATACGTTTTTAAAAAACATATCAATGCTAATCACGCTAAGCTCAGCTGGAAATGGTTATTTTCATCAAACTACTAAGAGCACTTTAAAAAACAAACAAGCAAACTGATCACGAAGTCGAATAATATAAATTACAATGAGAATGTCAATGAATAACTATTAACTAAAAAGAAAAGGAAAAGATTTTGAGTAATGAGGGGAAAAAATAACCTGTACCACTACACCCTGTGAACGGGTCTGGTTCAGTACATGGCAGAGTGTACTGTTTCAAGGTCAACGGTTGTGCAGGGAGATGATTGATCACGCTCATCAGCCACATCCCCCCCTTATTTTTGGTAGCAATTTTATAGAGGCCGGGTGAGCCCAGCTCCTAATAGATTCCTAGATTCCATATGATCCATCTCCAGCCACTAACAGACTATATAAAAATCTTACCAGCAGCGGGATTATAAACAGGGCTTTCGGTGTAGCAACTCAGTGCTCTACTACTCCACTAAGTAATGAGAAAGAAGAAACAAAATCGAAAAGTTCTTTTCAGAAAAAGTGAAAGCAGTATCATAAAAATATTTAATCGAACAAATAAATATTTCAACTGAGGTGAAGCTTAAGCTTATCCCCCGGAAGTTATTTAATGTATCCAACAAATTATACTTGATAATGAGAAGGAAAAGGGATAATTAGGATTAAGAGGATTAGACTTTTCATGAATATGAATTTCATTTATTTAAGTACTTTTCAATTATTGACTTGAAGAAAATAACAATGAATCTGAAGCCGTTCATTCCTTCTATTGACGAACTGCATTCATTCATGACTTGCCTTAAATTATCTAAAATGATTAGAGATGTTGCATGATTATCATTCCGTGTAATACCTTTTTGGGTCGTTCCATAAGAAATGACCGTTTTTTAAAGGAAAGACTATTTAGTAAAATATATATAAACGACTTTATTACAACAATGCGTCATATGTCGTAGCCTAATTCATACGAGCCCTGCCACCATTTCTTTTTTTCGTAGCAGTTTTCCTCTCTAAGTCCTCTTGCCGCCATTGCCTTGGTGACCCCTTCCATCCACCTCTTTTCTGGCCGACCTCCCTTTCCCTTTTCCGATAGTACATGTTTCAATACCCTTTTAGGCCATCGGTCGTCCAAAGGCCATCCTCACAAGATGACAAAACCAACTCTTTCCGTTTCAACTGAGTATAGTTATTTAGTAAAATAACATTATGAAATCAAAACATTTACTCAAATTTTTCCGAACGTGTTAACAAACATAAATCTCGGAAAATCCGATAAATGGTGTTTTAAAATAAGAATCATTTTCAAAAATTTAACCCTTAAAGAAATTGTCCAAATTTCTTATGGAGATGGAAATTTGTCCAAATTAGTTAAGGAATACTCAGTCGAATAAGGTGGGTGTGGAAGGACATTGTAACCCAGTTCGTTTACTTTCTTCACTATAAGTCGTGAAACATGACGTCTGGCGTGCAAGAGTATAGTTACGATTAACAAATGCAGGATGTTTGTTGATAAGTTTTTGTTGCATTACGTCAATATCTCTGCAGTAGGATGTGGATGTGGTGGTTTCACCTCTGGATGGAAACGAGAAATAAGTTCTTCTAGCCATTGAGGGTAGACAACATTATGATACAGAGACTGATATAATTTTTGGATACAACATTGGTTTTGGAATGTGTCCCGACTTTTTGTTGCTATTTACCCTTCCTCGAATGCGGTGGTAATGTTTCTTGCAGCTTGGGCAACCGAGTGCCCAAATATAAACTCATTAAAAAATATATAAGAAAATCCCGAGTTTCCATGTTCATATTTCATGACATATTAAACAACGTTCGTTCAATTATAGTGATAGCAAATTTTATTTTAAAAAAGAGAGGATTAATAGAGTTCATTCAAATTTGTAAGCATACAAACAATAAACAGCAGAAGTCCACTAATCCCAATTTTTTCTAATTTAAGAAGTAATAAAAAGGAACGTTCCATACAAATTTACACAATATCATAGTTATATTCTTTTAATAATGGAAGGTAATTATTTTATTCATGATAACTTGTATACATCCAGGTTTTTGTATATATATATATATATATATATATATATATATATATATATACTTGTAATAAAAGATTAATTCTAAACATAACACAACTAACTATCTATGTACCAAGGAGGAAGGATAAATTGAAAGGTATCGGGCCAAATCAGCAGAAGCTTATTGTGAACATATTAGTTCCACTTGAGAGGGATTAGTTCAACCAACTCCGGACAAACTTGGCCTGTTTAGATTGGGCAGAGTTGCACTTTTGCCCGATAACCTCACAACCACTTCATCTTCTATTAACCAGCTGAGGGTTCAAATTTCTAAGTTAACTCCATCAGGCCGTTCTGGTTCTAATGAAATCACCTCATCGTGTTCGGGTGAGAGCTTCGCCAACTGGGAATAAGTTAAGCGCTCTTAAGGACTTTCAAAGCACTATTCGTAAGGCAAGATTGATCTTTTTCAAAGAACATATTGTCCTCAAAAACTACTAATAAAATATAATTTTGTTCTCGAAGAATGATTTTAATTATATAGGAAAAAACTCCATCAATTTTAAACAGCTTTTTTCTGGCCTCTTCAAGACCTAAACTACATGATAAAATTGAATGTACTGAATCCCACATAAATAAGGTATTTAGTAAATTTCTATAAGGCGTATGAGTCGTCCAAATGAGACCTCATTTTTTTTCACTTCATACTCTTTAATACTTATCTTAACTAATAAATCATTACACAAAGATCTCAACGTACCCTCGGGACTGACACGATCAATTGAAACTACAGAAAATTCATGACTTACTTTCTGGACATTCGAACATACTGATACAAACGTTACTGACAGACACACCGCAGAATCCGACAAGCAGGCTGAAACGTCTCTAGTGCAGTGATCTACTACAGAGAGATGAACCACGCGAGGAATGCTTTTAATGGGAGGTTTCTCAGGCAGGGGTACTTGGTCTCATGGCAAACCGAAATCAGCAGTTCGTACTTATGAAATATCTTCCCATATAAAACACAGTATATGCCCTTTACGAATTATATGACTCAATTGTTAATAAGGTTTCAGAAAAATAACATGGAAAAATCCTGGAATGATCATTTCAATTAGAATATGAAATATCACAAACATAATGAATCGTCAGAAACCTAACAGGAAGAATAAGGTGGAAATAAACAGAAAATAAATGCTCAGTTGTATCGACAAAATATGCTTTGCAATAGAGACACAGAGGCTCACTAAAATATATTGCCGTAATCAACTAATTGTGATTGCTTCAAATCCATTATGTGTTCCGCTAATTAGAACATTTAAGCAAATGTAGTTCAATGGATAATTTTCAAGTTACACGGAGTACATAACCGCCTAATTATACTCGGTTAATATCGGAACAGGTAACGCCTCAGGTAACTCCAAGCTTGGACTTTTTCAGCGAACTTTTCCCTTATCTATTAACTAAAAATAAAAATAAACAGTGAAACAGTTCTGAGGAAGGGGTATGTATACTTTTTATTTATTATATATATGTGAGATTGTTTCAACTTGATTTTATTATTTGCCAGTACAGAGGAATTAAATTACACGTCATTTCAAAATAGTAAACACTTCAACACTTCAAAGCACATTAAACACTTAAAACAAAGATAACACTGAACTAACCAAGTATAAATTATGAATGTATGCTCCCTATAAGTACATACAAGAGCAAACTTAAATTTTAAATAAACCATAAAAATAATATTATGTTTTTGTGTATTTTTCATCAACAAACGTATCAATAGTTTATAAAGCGAACTATATGAGTTGATAACCTAGGTGTTTTACGCTTTTTAACACTAAAAACACAAATTAAAAATTGGAATTATTTTGCACTGAATTTTTAATAAATAAATAGCTGTATAATTTACAAAATGGGGTTGGTCAGGGAAGACCCCTGGTATTTATGAATTGTATTAATATTATCCACAATACTTTTATATAAAGAGTGACTCAAACAAATTATATTTGCGAACAATATATCTCACAATTGTACAATATATAATTCTAGTTAAAATTGTTAATAATGCAGATATAACAAATATAAAACTAAATTAATAATACAATCAAATAAAATCCAAATTCCAATAATAAAACACATTATTGATATGTCTCCCATGCTTATTAATGCCTAATTTCTAATTAAAACACTGTCTAAATTACATTGTTTGAAAGTAAATAAATATTATTTATTTTTAATTAACTTCAGAACATTAGATGGAAATGTTTGAAATTTCAATATGAGCTAAAACATAAAAATTAGTGTATTGGAAAAGCAAAGCATTTATGTTGCAATTATGGTATTGAAATTCTTTTATTATCCATTAGAAAATTTTTATAATCTTGAAACTTATTAAATTAAATTTATTTAAAGTTATGTTATAGATATTTCTAAAAACAAGTCATATTAGTATTGTTCATATTTTTGTTTCTTTTTCTGCTTTTTTTGTTTCTACTTGACATTGTAATTTGCATACATATGTAATTATCTAATGTTTCTCTCTATATAATTCTTGTAATCTTATTTCTTTTAATTTTTATTTCTTGTACTCTGCTTCATTTTTATTTTTAAATGTTATCACTGGAGGTAAATCGCAACTTTTTTTTCTCATTAATTCGTTCTCATTTAACAAGACATAATAATACCCTATATTAATATACTCGAAGAAATACTAATACCCTGTATAAAAACCTGTATTGTTATTCTAAAGGGACTTGTCCCAGAATAAATAAAGAATTTATAATTATTATTATTACTATTATTAAAGCAACAGAACAGATTGGTATATCAGAGATATTCATTTGAATAAGTTGAATAAAAACGGGGAACTGCGAGGCAACAATAAGATATTGTCAAGTTGGCACTCTGTGGTGTACACAAAGCAAATAAGGGAAGGATTCAATGCCTTTGGAATATATTTGAAAGAAGAAACCTCCTTATTTAGGAAAAGGAGAGCTATTTCACGAACGAAAAAACGCGATATTTACATTACAGTTTGTTTGAACGCTTTCTCAATGTCAAGATAACACTATTTCATAAAAACTAAACATTAAGATTAAGACAAAAAAAAAATCACTCGATGAGAGAAAATTTTTTTATATTAACACTTTATTGAAATATTACAATCTGCCACTTATGGGCAATAAGTAATAGTGCTAGGTAGCTTACAGTCATTCCATAACAAAACAATAATATAAACAAAATAAAATAAATAAATATATACATGCGGTAACAGAAAGAAATTAATGCGGTAATAATAATAATAAAGTAAAATAAATAATAATAAAGTAAAGTAAATAATAATAATAATACTAATAATAAAATAAAATAAAATGTACACATTCATACCCTATTTACAATTTGCCTGGGGTCCCCGAACTGAGCTTCTTCCCCAGGAATGAGGGCAAAGCAGGAGTCCGGGAAGCCCCAGCCCCCTTTCCCAGCCGCGTCACTGACATTAAACGCTAATGGAAGCTGGTGAGAAAAATTAGTTTTTAAAACAAATGATAGATACTTTTGATAGTTTAATTTAAAACAAAATAATATTATCGTATTTCTAATAACAAGTTAAACATATAGACCCTTTATATCGTTTAAATTTTCCATTAGGTTGATTGAATATCGAGAAAATTTTTATTAATTTATCTTTAAACTATTGCCTCGAAGTAATAAATATTTGTTTTATTGTTTTCTAAAGCATTTAAAACATAATTTTTATCTTAAATAAATTTTGATAAATCACTCCTTCAAATGAACCACGCCGTAAATAGAAAAACACTTAAAGAACAATAGAAAATAAAAAAACATTTTTCCATAGAAATGTTTGTAATTTCCGTCTGAGCTAAAAAAATAAAAATTTGTTTATTGGTAAAGCAAAGCATTTCTATTGCAATTAAGGTATTGAAATTCTTTTATTATCCATTAGAAAATCTTTAACATCTTGAAACTTTTTTTATTTAAATTTATGTTATAATTTCCATATAATTTCAAGTTTAAACATGGATACATTTTAAAATATGAGTCTGTTAAAAAAAAACTTGTTGGAAATTGAATATCAGATATGTCGTTCCTGAATTGAAAAACTCCAACCAATACTATTGCTACTGAAACTTTAACTCGAAAATGTCGTTGTTCTTTTGAAGGAGCGATATTATTGTTAATAAACTAAAATTTGGTCAGAATTTAATAATTAGTTTAAGATAATCCACAAAATGTATGTAAATTATAATCCATAAATATATACATATGTAAGTGTGTGTGTGTAAATGTATATGGAAACTTTATTCATTGGTGACCTAAGGGCTCGTGTTCGACACTGCTGAACTGCTGAGAAGGCTAACATGGAAACTTCACAACCGTAATGTATACTTAATGAAATTACCCACCCCTTCCCTTCGCATGAAGAACTTTTCTCAGATATTTTCAAATTGCTTACAAAAAGATAGAGTCTAGGAAAAATTGTATTAAAGTTTTTTCCCCAGCCAAGCAGTCGCCTAAGTAGTGTAGAAAATCTATTAAAATAAGATAGTTATCGATTTTAAAACATTTAGCCTACAAGTGAATTACAAAGGTACAAAAAAACTTATTTCAGGGAGAGTATTAAGGTCGAGATTTAGGCGTTAGTAAACTGAAAATTATTTCACAAAGAATAGGCAGAATGAAGAAACCTAGTTATTTATTTTTAAGAAATAGGTTTTTTTATTCATAAAATACTCATTACACTGTCTTATAACGTTTAAGTTATGTTTTTATCTATAAAAGAAACCTAAAATAAAAGAATTATCATTTCTTTTACTGCAAAATAATCAAAATAATATTAAGTGGGTACTTATATTTTAATAGGCTCAATTGAGGGGTAAAAAATGAGCACCAAACAGAACTTGGATTTCTATAACCTTGTACCTTCAGTAAAACGTTATCGACAATAAAACAATTAAATAAACAGTTGTACAATTTGTAGAATGGAGGTTGGTCAGGGGAAACTCCTGGTATTTAAAGACTACATTTTATTAATATTTTCCGTAAGACTTTTATGTAAAGAGACCTGAAGACCTTCGGTAGAGGGATTTCAATTCCCATAATACATTTTTGTGTTCAAGAATGAAAATAATTATTACCATATTATTACTCTGTTTATTCGTATTAAAAACAAATATTTCAAGAAAAGGGGACTCTAACATTTTCAGTAATATTTATCGAATTCAAACAAAGGAAAGATTTTCTATAAATGGTTTCACACTCTTGGGGGATATTGCTTTGCCATAGAAAAAATGGTTTTATATATCGAAGAGTAAACTCTCTGAATATTCCTTGTCGAAGAACACATCTTGAATCTTAAGTCTGAGGAGGTTGTCGATAGTGGAGCGTTTCTAAATAAAAAAAGAGATTGAGGTGAAAGAAATCCGAGACTAATACTGGTATTAGTTTTTCAAAATATGAAATTAATTTTAAAAATGGTAAGTCTAACCAATTAATATGGTATCTTCAAATATTATAAGTTCCGAATAAAATTTAATTAAAGGAAGCAAAATATTATTTATGATAAAAAAAAAAACTGTTGCATGTATTCACTATAAACCTCTGAATTTCAGATCTCAGAAAATACTTTTTGAATGTATCAAAGGCTGCAATCGCGCAATTCACATCAATATTGATGATACAAATGCAAAGTATCGAATGTGAAAATAAAAAGGTCTGTTTCGGAAAACGCATGCACATTATTTTTTAGATACCTGTTATTTATGCTATTAAATAAATTACTCATAACAAAACATGTGTATATTTATAAATATCCTCAAAACAAAACAATTTCAATTAAATATGTGGATAAAAATCAGCAATGCTTCCTAAATTCTTAGTAAACGAACATTCTTTCTCGTAACTTCTCCTCCATATGAATTCGCATAAATATGAATCAAAATATTTCTACTCGTTTCACATTCTTTTTTGTTTCTTCCTTTGACTGAAGCCCAAAGTGATTCCACCCTCTGGGTATGAGTAGCTGTATTTAAGACAATGAAATTTGTTGAATGTTTAACAACGTAATGTTTATACCTCATGCCTTCAATTTGCTTTTTTCCCGTATATGCCTTCCAGCAATCAGAATATATTGTTGTCCCAGGTCGAGTTGCAACTGTAATTCAAGAAGTCAACATTTCAGCTTTTCTACATGGTACAGAATATAGGAAACACTCCCTAGTTTCCCTGTATACGCCTCCGAACACCCATTGCTGCGGGTATATCTTCCCCACATTATATTTCCTTTTGGAGAAGCAGGACTCATCGATTTCAAAAATTTGCTTTGTTCCCTTATATACCTTCCAGCAATCAGAATATATTGTTGTCCCAGGTCGAGTTGCAGCTGTAATTCAAGAAGTCAACATTTCAGCTTTTCTACATGGTACAGAATATTGGAAACACTCTCTAGTTTCCCTGTATACGCCTCCGAACACCCATTGCTGCGGGTATATCTTCCCCACATTATATTTCCTTTTGGAGAAGCAGGACTCATCGATTTCAAAAATTTGCTTTATTCCCTTATATTCCTTCCAGTAATTGTAATATATTGTTGTCCCAGGTAATATTAGGATTTATATTTAGGTTACATTTTAAATTTCTCAAACATATAGAGTTATTTCATATAAGTAATTATATTACCGAATAAGTAATCTGCATGCGTTTTCCGAAATATACCACAACAAATTTTCAGTTTTCGATTTACAACGATTGTTTTAGGATTGATATTGGAAATAAAATTTATATAGAATCGACTATAATGCAGAAAGCCATGTTTAATGCCGTAGGTAAAGTGCGATTGCCGATACTTATTGATGTTAATTGAACCTTCAAATAGTTGTTTTCACACTGCTGAAAAGTGTTTTTTTTTCACTTTCGATACTTTGCATTTGCATAAAAAATATCACCCAATAATCGCAATTGTTCGGTTAAAAATTAAGTCCATAATTTGTAGCGTCATTAAGATCATATTGACTAAAAATAACAGAAGAATACCTTGCGATGCTTCTTGGCGAAAACAGAACGCCAACTGTACACGATAATTAACCTAAAAGGTGGTTTTAGTGTTTTAATCAGAGTTCGAATGAAACTTCGCTCCGAGTTGTAACTCACAGCTTATGGGGAGGGACCCTACTCACAATTTAATTGGCGGTTGAGGATTGGAATAACAGACTCGACGCTAGCCATTAACATAATAAATGGTGTCCATTCAACAAATTAAATATTCAATTTAAGTGCGCTCTGAGGGGGCAACCTTCTGATTAAAGCTGAGTCTTTGGTTACCGCTACTTTGTTCAAACTGTTATTTCCTTAGTTAAACTTTTATTAATTCTTGTAATGAAAACAGTAATATTTAATTCATAGCTCATATTTGATAAAGGAAGAGTCGACAAATATAAAAAATAAATCACATACAAAATTATGAGCTCACTTTTATAAGTAATAAGAACGATTATTTATAACTAAGCAATAAAATTGGAATTTAAAATTTTGTTTTGTATTTTTTTTAATAAGAACTTTGACAAAATAGATGATATAAAATATATTTTATGCATTTATTTGCAAAGAAATCTCCAGAATAATTTTTCTGTATATGATGAATGTTTTCAACATAGGCAATGCATATACATACATATATATTCATTTTACTAACTTAAACTAAGAGGAGAGAATAAGGGAGCTTTTCCCCACACAGAAAAGATAAATAAATAAAACGACCTCTATGTATTTTAACAGTTAAAAATTGTTTTAGACTTGATTTTCTGGGCCATATTTTAATAGGAAATTTGGTTACTTTACATTTTTTATCAGAACTTTTATTAATTATAGTTTTTGAAATACGTTTAATTCGATTTTTTATAGTTTATAATTTATTTATTAATAAGGGAAATAAGTAAAAGTGATTAAAACGTGTATACGTTAAATTAAAACAATTTAGAAACTAATGTATTACTTGTTTTAATTTATTTAATATTTTTAAACACCAACATTAATAGTTTTAAGGGAACAATACATAAGCTATAAATATAAATGAGAAAAAAAAAGGAAAGTAACCACGTTAGAAATTTTGAATAAAAACTTCTTTTGATAGAAATATCATGCACGACCTTACAGTTTTCCTCATTTCCCAGAAGTGTGACTATTGTTTAAATTCAACTCTAACGAACGGCTATGGCTATGTTTGGGTGTGGGTGGCATTGGTTTAATTATATTATCATTGAATCAAACTTTTTTAATAATAACAATAAGGCTTAGCGAATCCGAAGGCTCGATGCCGATACCACCTATCTTATAAACTTGTGTATTCTGTTCACTACCCAATCCCAAATCCACCAGTTCACTCTTACCGCAATCTGCCCACCTAAGTCTCGATCTACCCACCCCTCAGACGCTTCCCTGTCGCTTATTTAACTTTTTAGGAATCCCTTCATTACCAAATCCAGCAACTTTATAAGCTCATTATAATCTTTGTATTTGCGTTGTGTAATCTCCTAAATTCTCCAGTTGTCTCATCCTTTATTGCACGGAGTATTCTTCGCTCACTTTATTTTTGAATACCTAAAAACGTTCAGCCTTCAGCGTGTGTGTCAAGAAATTTTCTGTACTCGTTTGTTTGTTTATTCTTTTAACATCAGTTTATGTTACTATGACTAATTGGGAAATGCTACAGTGGAAGTCATAAATTTTTCCTATCCAGGTAAAATTATGATAGGGATTTTTATCGAGTGCTGATATTGTAAATGCTTGGGATTCCCATAGTCGTCCCTTCCGAAGAACGGCATAATCAAGTATAACTTAATCCGTTTTAAAAAAAATCTAGGGTCATCTGACGAGCCTAGTAGGTTCGAAGTAGTGAACTTATAGCCATAATACCTTCGATTGTATAGAGGTTTTAGTTTCGTTTTACTATTACACTACCCCTTGTCAAAATATTTGCATATATGGTGGTTATCATTTAAATAGATGTTGTTCATCCTTCAGAGTTGGTGCATTTTTTTTTTATATCACTCATAAAACATTTGAGAGTATTAAGAGTTATGACTGGAAGAGCACGAGTGTCACCGCAACCTTGGGAGAATAAATATCGATATATAGGATAGAGTAACCGCGATGAGAGGGTTGGGCGACAACTAACCGGATAGCTAGGGGGTGACAAGAGACCTCAATACCTCGCCATTATTGGATCTGCCCTTCCATCAAAACCTACACCGGCCAAATCTCATTCCCCTTAGGGCCATCTCCACCAAAGGTCTCCACCACAATAAACTCACCGCCGGTCTTCATTCTATTGTTTCTGACGTCCTCTCTCTTCTGTAGGGCCGAGGTTTTCATTTATTTTCTTCCACTCCGTCACCGGGAGTCTTTTAGCCTCGGGAGTAGGAGTGTCACAAAAGAATTACTAACACGACACGCCTTTACGAACAATGGATCCTCTTTTTCTCATATATGTTTTTTTCTATTCATTTAACTTTATATAGTAGATAAACCATTTACGAATAAAACAAATAATTGTACTAAACCAAGTTGTATTTATTAGATTTGGTTCAAAGTTCTCATGTGCTCCAACTAACAGATTATCCTATATTTTTCTAGAATATTAATTGACGTTATATAATATATACGGGAAGAAGAAAATAGTCTGGGTGGACAAAGAAATAGTTCTTAAATAGTGATAAATTAATTTTAAGAAACCGTGGTTTGATTTATCTATTAATTCTTAGATAAAAATTTTATTATTCTATAAGTTACTAACCAGGTATATGCAGACTGGGAATGTAGAGTTTTATTCTAATAGTAGTCCATTAAACAAACATCCATAACCACCAGTACTATGGGTAAATTCTGTGATAAAAATAGAAAAAAATCTATGCCATCCTGATTATTACAAAAGTATAGTATAGTACAATTAATTATTAAAATCCTCATAACGAAATTCAAAAATGAACATGAGGTAGATAACGGTCGAAACCCAGGAACAATTTTTAATAGATTAAAAAATAAATAGTGTACATCATTTGAATAATGTAAGGAAGAAATTTAATCATTTTTATTTTGTTGTTGCTACGACCAATGCCAGTTTATACTGCTATGGTAACCGGACAATGCTACAGTAGTCCTCAAATTTCACCCATGCAGGTATAAATAGGATAGGGATCTTTAACGAGTACCTGTCATTGTACAGGCACGGGCCGGGCCGACTCGTTTTACGTCCCTCCTGAACTCTTTGGGCCACCAGCCGGCGGTGCGTGAGCGGTGAGAAACCGCGAGATGGCCACAGCAGGTAGTAAAGCATCACAGGTGACACTTTTTGTCATTAAATAATATTAACTTAATTCAAAACATTTTTATAACTTTCTTTTTATAATTTATTACATTAAATAGTTACTTAGGCCACCGGCCAGGTGTTTGAAGGTCGCAATAAATTGAAGAGAGATGCATTTTTTATATGTTGTAAGGGCATGTCTGACTAGTGGAAATCCAAGTTCGCTACCGAAAAAACGGATGGGAAAACTTTTGGAGGGCGAAAAACCTCGAATTTTTCGGAGTTATTTCCGTTTTTGGCCTACATCTCCTAATCGGTGCGTTTTTGATAGAAAAAAATATTAGTAACCATTTTTAATGTAGATTAAATGTGCTACAATTTCCCATCCGTTTTTTCGGTAGCAAACTTGGTTTTCCACTAGTCAGACAAGCCCTTAGAACATATAAAAAATGCGGCTCTCTTCAATTTATTGGGACCTAAAGCTCTTTTTTGGTACCTAGCCGCTGGCCTAAGTGACACTTTCAGCAATATAAATCACAGGCCCACTTATACTTAAACTTTATAATGAAATAGAGTCTATATGGCGTCCAACTCCCATATCTCAGGCGTTTTATGAGAGAGGACTCGAGAATTTATGAGAGAGAGTAAATAAACAAACAAGTAATCGCACTAAATACGTTAGTACTTGCCACTAATTTTTAAAGCAAACCCGTAGTTCACAATGGCGCATAGATCTTCATTTTAGAAATGCCTCTAGCCGCTAGTGTATAATCTATGACTTGTTTGGAATAAAAATATTATCCAACCAAACCCAAAGTATGTAAATTTTATTATACCGAATAATCACAAAAACGCTTTAAAAAACATCCATTATACAATTTAATATACATATATTATTTAAAAATAAATATATGTATAGATAACTTAAATTCGATAAATGGTATAAAAACTAATATCAAAAATTTTTAATACGCTTTCATGAGGACTACCGACAGAAGTGAAAACTCAAAACTTTGAAGTAACTGTATTTTATTTATTGTTTTTGAATTGTTTAAATTCCAAAATTGTAAATTTAATTTATTCACAACAGTCTGGTTCTCCATATATATTGGCACTCCGAGGAATAATTATAAACCAAACTAATTTTCAAGTAGTTTATTCGTTAATAAAATACATATGATTGACTGTAGAAGCTCAATACGAAAAATCCATAATTTAATCGAAATAATAATTAGTATATAGTTATATTATATATATATATATATATATATATATATATATATATATATATATATATATATATTGAACAATATTAGTTTGACTATGAGGAAGAAGAGAGTCCGGGTGGAGGTCAGAAAAAATTGTCTCAACCAATTTCTTCCTCATATATTATATGTAACTTGTATTTGTATTTATATTGATGTTAATGAACTTCATATTCATATTTAGCATTATCTTCGTTAAGCTCAATATTATTTAGATCATTTGTACTTTGAATCAAAACCAGGACAAATAAGATATACTTGCGGAAAACGAAAAGAGCAATGTGAAGTTTTAAGTTACTGTTAGTGTGAATTGTACAACTATTAAACGACCTTTTAGTTAAATATAATTATTTTTATATCAATGGAATTCTAATTTTTAAGCTAGAGGCAATTAAAATAAATATCATAACCCGTGCACAGGCCGCCAGCTAGGTGCTGCCAGTCCCGCGCATATCGGTGACGCTAACATATAAGTTTTCGCTCTACCGAAAGTTACTAAAGAAGTTTTCACTAAAAAGAAAAACGGTCTCGTATGGACGATTCATATGCCTTTTAGAAATTCACTAGAGCCATTAGACATCAGTATGTGGAATTCAGAACATTCAGTTTTATCAGATTTAAAAAGGCTAGGAAAATACGTATGAAGGTTTTTTTAAAAGTCGATAAGAGAGATAAATTCACAATTCAATCAAAACGATTCTACAGGTAAATTTTATTAATATTTTTTTAGTACAATATTTTTTTTTTTAAACTATCTTGCATTTTACGATTGGTGCTTTGAAAATAAAAGCTCTTAATTTTTTCTCAGTTCGTGAAGATCTAACTCGGAAATAATGAGATCACGAGCATGTCACCCATGTTGGTGACGCGAATCCATACGTTCTTCCCTTGTCATTAGTCTCTAAATGCGGCTAGAAATGTTTTCGCTTAAAAAAAAATCGAGAAAGGGAAGGAGCCACAGTGAAGCGATAAACATACATTGGGAGACGGGATTAGCAAATGAGGTACACAGCGGAAATGAGCACATAACATGAAAACAAATGTTAATTCCGACATATTGAGTCAGAGAAAGACTTGCCCGAGCGTATAAACCTCCTCAATCTGGAATCCAACTGCACCAATTCCCTCTGGAATCTTGCAGCCATTCCAGAGGAGCGTAAACCTCTGCTGGAGCTCCTCCTCTATCTTTATCCCTACGCCCCCCCCCCACCTCCTTAAGATTCTTCTCGCCTTTTATTTATTTTTTTTTTATCTTATGCTTACTTGATAAATGGCTTTATTCTAGGCCAAGTTCCGCTTTTTCGACGCTAGGAACTGAATACAAGATGAATAAATTTACGCTAATTCCAAACTATCGATTGATACAACTTTTCATTGCATAACAGAAGTTCATTGCATAACTCATTATTCACTCTAATACCATTCATTAATATTCTATCTAATATTATCAATATTTATTATTCTTTCATTATTACTACATCTGCAACTGAGCAGTATTCTCTTCAGCACATTTGATCTCAATTTTTTTGCTGAGTAAACTTCTTTAGCCGCGTTGAGCTATTTTCGGTGGAGGAAAATTTTTAGGTTCGCGTAACATTCATGACATGCTCATGACGTATTCTGAGAAACAGGCGAAGCGTAGTGGGCTGTGTATGATACGAAATAGATCAAAGTTTATTATAAATATGGTAATGAATTCATAATAAATACTTTACAATATTAATAATAAAATTTGAAAGAGGAACTCTTTAAATTTTCTCTGCTTTCAACATTTAAAAGAGGAATAGACCTAAACACCCTTTTAATTTTAGAAAATTGGAGCTTTTGTTTCGGTCCACTAAGCGCTGAATGGAAAATAAAAGTCTTTATTTTTTTTTTTTTAATATTCCAAGAAATGTAAGTCTATTAACTTGAAAAAAATTCAGCCCGTTATACTAAAACAGTGGTTAGGAAAAAATTAATCAAATTCTTAAATTTGGAATGGATATAATACCATTATATTAATATATTAATTATCAATAATAAAACTTAAATTAGTCCCACATAACGATCATTTTTTTCTCAATTATACATAACGGTTAACTATAATTAAATTCGAAACACACACTATAAGCTTGATGAATTCTACAACCGACAGTATTTATGTTAAAATAATTAAATAGTAAAAATAATAAATTTAAAAAGTGTAAAAATAAAGTAGAAAAACCAAACTAGAATACATAAAATATAAAAAGTAATCTGAGATAAAAGAAATGCTTCATTAAACTGACAACAAAAAATATCTTTAGACTACATAGCAGTTCCTCAAAGATAAGATGAGTGAAATAGATATGTTTATGTCATAAATAAAATAAGTCTTAAAAGTTAATTTTTTGTAGTCCTTCTAAAAAATACAGATAATATGTTTATTATCTGATTATTATTACTATGTTTCAACAATTGCCTAAAAACGTGTTAGTAACAATGTTAATAATTTTTTTAAACATAATAAATTCCATATGCATAAAAAAATATTAATTGAATTAGAAATCTGATGCTTTAAATTTCACATTAAATTCTACGTCGCAAAAAAACGAGAAAAATTGAGGCTCTAGCTGCTACATGTTTTTTTGCAGCGCACGTTTCAGTGACTTAAAATGTGGAAGAATATACCTACAAAATCATGTTCCATTTAAGAAATATATTAATTTATTGTTTACTTCAAGGGGCTAATTTTGTTTTCTTATCATCTTTGTGATCCAGAAGATCAAATCAATATTATATATACATTTTATTTTTTTTTTTATAAAAATTACATTTTGAGAGAACTAAAAAACAATTTTCTATGCCTGAAGGGCTTTTACGAATTCCGATCTCTTCATGTTAGTATTCATGTTTTGTTTTTCTAATTGGGATAAGGTATCCTCCTCACTAAAACGTTTTAGTTAAACAAGAGAACCAACATTTAAAAGAATACTAGACTAAGTTGAAGATAGTGGAGAGGTGATATATTGGGCCAACTTTACCTATCATCGCTTCAGTACTCAAGAATGTTCCAGGATCCTATATTCCCCGAAAAATGACATTACAAAAGGACGAATAAATCAAAAGGTTGCCTATATTACTAGAAATAATTAAATAATATAAATATAAAAAATAATAATGCTCAAAAATAATTCGTAAAGCCAATGAAATGGCCTTAGGAAATGAATAGAAATTTTCTGGTTCGAAGGAAATCTTTGTCATCACGTGTTCAAAACTAACTGACCTTTTGCAGGTCCATTATTAATTAAATAATGCCAGGTATTTATAGTAGCTACTTATTAATCTGATATATGTACAAATATTACAGCATTATCATCATTAAAAGGAAATACTGTATATATATGAGGCGTTTAGGAACAACAGAGGATAACTCCAAAATTTCAAAAATTGACTTCTTTTTGTAAGTGTCAAAATTGACTTCTTTTTGTAAGTGTCGGTGTGTTAGTCAAGATGTTTTATGCCCCCGAAATTCGGGTTCAGAAGCAGACTTAAACCAAGATAGTTTTATATAGTTCTAATTTTAGACAAAATTGTGTGACCAATTTATTATCCATTTGACAATTTTTGAGCGAATTGTTATGTTCCACAACGAAAATTATGGAAAAGTGAAATTTTGAAATTACGGAGATATCCAATTTTGATCCTGAACGCTTAATATAGTTTTAACTGGACAACTTCCAGTGTCTCAAGAATATATGCAAATATGATCCCCGTACAATATTTTTTTTCAGATTTATTTGACGAATGAATAAAAAAAGTAATGAGAATGGTTTTAAATGTTCAGGGTGTGGAGTTGATGCCTTATAAGTCATTCTTATTTTGTGTAATTCATTGAATGCACTCCCTGAACTAATGTATCTGGATAATAGATAAGAATTGTCCAGTAAAACATTTCCATTTAAGAGTATGAGATGAAAATGGTTGACTGGATGATCTTATGTAAAGGAGATGGTTGGGGGGTGCAGTCAATAAGAACACCGAATAAGTGAAGTACTTATATTATGTGCCGACGTTTCGACCTACAGTGTAGGTCATCTTCAGGGCTAACAGAGAAACAAACAGAACAAAAATGTAAAAACATCAAAGTTGTACAGTAACAATACTAGTGACAAATAATGTAGAAAAATACAAAGTGGCAGATATGAAAATAGAAGATAAAGAATATTAAAAAGGAGTCAGATTATAATAAAATAAAGATATAGACAGATTTAAAAATTACTGATAATGAAAAGGCATTAAACTAGTGGTAGATATAATAAAAATCAGATAAAGACAAATATAACAAAATTATTGAAATAGTGACAGATATAATTATAGAAAATGTGATAGAATATAATAAAATTAAGATAAAGACAGATATAACAAAGATATTGATAATGGAAAGAAAATGAAAATAATGGCAGATATAATAAAGTAAGACAGATTTAATAAAATTAAAGAAAATGAGCAGAAATGATAAATAATAAATAACGCATATAAAATAAAAAATAGAAAATAAATGTACAGAATGGATAGTACAGTACAATATAATAATATAAAGTAAAATTAAAAGGAGGAGTTAAACAAAAGAAACAAAAATGAGGATATTTACATATAAAGAAAGGTTGGAATATGAAGAAAACAGAAAAACTAGTAAAATAAAGGTGTAAAATGTATGATAACGGACTTAATGATGTTACCAAATTACAGAAAAGTATGGAACTATATGTACAATAACAAATGTGAATAATAGAAAAACTATTGTACAATAACACCAGTGTACAATGACTGTTTTGAAAATATAGTAGATAGGAATAGAATATGAAAAGTTAAAATAGGTGAAAACGCTAGTACAGTAACAATAGTTTACAATGTATGTATGAAAAAAATTAGATGGGATTAATGAATTAGAAAAATAAAATAGGTGTTTAAAAATATGAACACATGATTACCAACATATGATGGATGCCAAAATGATAAGGGGAAAAATAAGAAAATTAAAATTGGAGAAAGGATAAAGAGAAAAGTTTAAAATAAATAAAATATAAAGAAGAAATGAAGAGGAGACATACCGAATGTTGGGGAGCGTGGCCGTTACAGATCGCGGCTAGAGTGTACTGGGCCACATTTGACCGTTGAGAACGAGGGAAGAGATGGGAGCGGAATCTAGTGGCCGGAAAGTTAACTATAGAAGGTAACTATACTGGAGTATAGGAAAAAAGGATAAAAAAATATAAATAAAATTAAAACAATGAAAGAAATGTCGATAGAGTGATAAAAAAGAAAACATCAAAGTCGGAGTAACGGGAATTTATCGGATTCCAGCAAAAGAACGTTAAGACCGGGGGAAGAGATAGGGGCGAAATCTAGTGGCCAAAAGTTAACTATAGAAGGTAACCATGCTGGAGAATAGGAAAAGATCGGGAAAGGGAGTAGATGGATAAAATTAATATGAATAAAATAAATAAAAAAAATTGAAACAATGAAAGAGATGTAAACCGAGTGATAACAAAAGAAACATAAATGACGAAGAAACGGAATTTAAGGTCTTTTGAGTAAATTAAAAATTTGGGAGTAGGTAGAGGAAAGGTGATGAGAGTCAGACTTAAGATTGATAGAGGAGGAATCTAAATTTATGTGGATAGTTTCAGAGAGGATGCGTTTGTCATGGTTATGCGCTGTAGCTAGGATAGACGTATTTTCAAAATCAAAGGTGTGGTTTAAAGAAATGGCATGCTCGGAAAGTTTAGAGGAGGTGAGGTTATGGGAGGAAATGGCATATTTGTGTTGAGAAATACGGTCTTTAAGGAAGTTTTTGGTTTCACCTATATAGGAAGAGTTGCAATTAGTAGAAGAACAAGGTATCCGATAAACGACATGGGAACGAAGCTTGAAGGGAATAGGATCTTTGATACGGGTATAGATATGGGAAAGTTTGTTATGGGATTTGAAGGCAATACGTAAATTGGGGATAACGGAACGTCAGTATTTTTGAATGCTATTAGAGAGGGTGGGTATATATGGCAAGGATCTGTATATAGGGATAGATGGTGGATGTGGTGATCGGGTAAGGGTGGGGGGGTTATAGTAGTCATGGATGAGTTTATTAACAATATAGGGAGGGAAATTGTTTTTAAAAAGGATTTCTTTGATACGGAGGGTGTTGGTTGTATGGAAGCAGGCGTCAGAGAGGGATAGGCCACGGTGAATAATATTTTTAGCGACGTTAATTTTAAGGTGGTGTGGATGTTGGGAGTAATAATTAAGAAGTCGGCCAGAGTAAGTGGGTTTTGTATACCAATCGGTGGATAAGGTGTGGTCAGAATTTTTAATGATAAGGAGGTCAAGGAAAGGTAGTGACTTATTGGATTCGACTTCAACGGTGAAATGGAGGCGGGGATGGTATGAATTGAAGGAAGATAATAAATCAGTAATGATGTTGGGATTGATGATAAGGAGGAGGTCGTCTACATATTTTTTGATGAAACAAATATCGTCGCGGAACCACAAACCCAACAACCCCCTCCGTCCGATTACAGCCAACGTCAATTCACCATCTACAAAACTTAGCAAATTCTTACTTTCATCCTTACAAGTCCTCAGCCGTAATAACCCATACGATATCCATAACTCCTTTCACCTACGTGATCTTTTAACATCCCTCACCATCCCTGATCATTACATCCTCACTTCCTTCGATGTCGAAAGTCTTTTCACCAACATTCCCTTAGACAAAGCTCTTGACATAATAGATAACCACTGGCCAATAATAGAACCCCATACATCTCTTAACCGGTCCTCATTCCTTCAATCATTAAAACTTTGCTGTGAATCCGGCTACCTTACCTTCCATGGACAGTTCTATTCCCAAATTTCTGGACTTGCCATGGGAAATCCCCTTGCTCCTGACCTCTCTAATATTGTTCTTAATGACCTTCTAGACTCCATTCTTCCACAGTTCCGCGACGATATTTGTTTCATCAAAAAATATGTAGACGACCTCCTCCTTATCATCAATCCCAACATCATTACTGATTTATTATCTTCCTTCAATTCATACCATCCCCGCCTCCATTTCACCGTTGAAGTCGAATCCAATAAGTCACTACCTTTCCTTGACCTCCTTATCATTAAAAATTCTGACCACACCTTATCCACCGATTGGTATACAAAACCCACTTACTCTGGCCGACTTCTTAATTATTACTCCCAACATCCACACCACCTTAAAATTAACGTCGCTAAAAATATTATTCACCGTGGCCTATCCCTCTCTGACGCCTGCTTCCATACAACCAACACCCTCCGTATCAAAGAAATCCTTTTTAAAAACAATTTCCCTCCCTATATTGTTAATAAACTCATCCATGACTACTATAACCCCCCCGCCCTTACCCGATCACCACATCCACCATCTATCCCTATATACAGATCCTTGCCATATATACCCACCCTCTCTAATAGCATTCAAAAATACTGACGTTCCGTTATCCCCAATTTACGTATTGCCTTCAAATCCCATAACAAACTTTCCCATACCTATACCCGTATCAAAGATCCTATTCCCTTCAAGCTTCGTTCCCATGTCGTTTATCGGATACCTTGTTCTTCTACTAATTGCAACTCTTCCTATATAGGTGAAACCAAAAACTTCCTTAAAGACCGTATTTCTCAACACAAATATGCCATTTCCTCCCATAACCTCACCTCCTCTAAACTTTCCGAACATGCCATTTCTTTAAACCACACCTTTGATTTTGAAAATACGTCTATCCTAGCTACAGCGCATAACCATGACAAACGCATCCTCTCTGAAACTATCCACATAAATTTAGATTCCTCCTCTATCAATCTTAAGTCTGACTCTCATCACCTTTCCTCTACCTACTCCCAAATTTTTAATTTACTCAAAAGACCTTAAATTCCGTTTCTTCGTCATTTATGTTTCTTTTGTTATCACTCGGTTTACATCTCTTTCATTGTTTCAATTTTTTTTATTTATTTTATTCATATTAATTTTATCCATCTACTCCCTTTCCCGATCTTTTCCTATTCTCCAGCATGGTTACCTTCTATAGTTAACTTTTGGCCACTAGATTTCGCCCCTATCTCTTCCCCCGGTCTTAACGTTCTTTTGCTGGAATCCGATAAATTCCCGTTACTCCGACTTTGATGTTTTCTTTTTTATCACTCTATCGACATTTCTTTCATTGTTTTAATTTTATTTATATTTTTTTATCCTTTTTTCCTATACTCCAGTATAGTTACCTTCTATAGTTAACTTTCCGGCCACTAGATTCCGCTCCCATCTCTTCCCTCGTTCTCAACGGTCAAATGTGGCCCAGTACACTCTAGCCGCGATCTGTAACGGCCACGCTCCCCAACATTCGGTATGTCTCCTCTTCATTTCTTCTTTATATTTTATTTATTTTAAACTTTTCTCTTTATCCTTTCTCCAATTTTAATTTTCTTATTTTTCCCCTTATCATTTTGGCATCCATCATATGTTGGTAATCATGTGTTCATATTTTTAAACACCTATTTTATTTTTCTAATTCATTAATCCCATCTAATTTTTTTCATACATACATTGTAAACTATTGTTACTGTACTAGCGTTTTCACCTATTTTAACTTTTCATATTCTATTCCTATCTACTATATTTTCAAAACAGTCATTGTACACTGGTGTTATTGTACAATAGTTTTTCTATTATTCACATTTGTTATTGTACATATAGTTCCATACTTTTCTGTAATTTGATAACATCATTAAGTCCGTTATCATACATTTTACACCTTTATTTTACTAGTTTTTCTGTTTTCTTCATATTCCAACCTTTCTTTATATGTAAAGATCCTCATTTTTGTTTCTTTTGTTTAACTCCTCCTTTTGATTTTACTTTATATTATTATATTGTACTGTACTATCCATTCTGTACATTTATTTTCTATTTTTTATTTTATATGCGTTATTTATTATTTATCATTTCTGCTCATTTTCTTTAATTTTATTAAATCTGTCTTACTTTATTATATCTGCCATTATTTTCATTTTCTTTCCATTATCAATATCTTTGTTATATCTGTCTTTATCTTAATTTTATTATATTCTATCACATTTTCTATAATTATATCTGTCACTATTTCAATAATTTTGTTATATTTGTCTTTATCTGATTTTTATTATATCTACCACTAGTTTAATGCCTTTTCATTATCAGTAATTTTTAAATCTGTCTATATCTTTATTTTATTATAATCTGACTCCTTTTTAATATTCTTTATCTTCTATTTTCATATCTGCCACTTTGTATTTTTCTACATTATTTGTCATTAGTATTGTTACTGTACAACTTTGATGTTTTTACATTTTTGTTCTGTTTGTTTCTCTGTTAGCCCTGAAGATGACCTACACTGTAGGTCGAAACGTCGGCACATAATATAAGTACTTCACTTATTCGGTGTTCTTATTGACTGCACCCCCCCAACCATCTCCTTTACATTTCCATTTAAATTTTAAAAAAAGTAATACTAATCAATTCTAATAGATTGCTCCGATGGTTGATACAATTCGAAACAGCATTGGAAACACGATGAGGAATTAAGCCTAGAATGAACTAAGATCCACATCACTGGGGATAACAAGGAGCCAAGAACAGTAGTCGAAGACACTTAGACGAGAAGGTGCAATTACCATAGAAATTAACAAGTACACCGCCTCAACCACAAAAGGCAGTTAGGGCTGCATTGCGGCCTGACGTCACGACTTTGGTAATTAATACTCGTTAAGTGATTGGCTAAGCGGCTTCAACTTTCTACCCAATCATTGGCCCCTTCTAATTACGGCTACAGCTAACCTTTCATTTACATTTCGTTAACTACACTCTTTCCCTCTGCTACTGTCGAAATTCTTAATCTGTTTAAGCGTTTCGAAAACTCGCTGGCCGGCGAGGCTTTATGTTCCACTAGGATCTCAAGTGCAGTCATACTTCGATGAAAACTTCTAAAAACAACTCTCAAAAACTGCAAGACAAGAGCGGAGTGAAATGCCACTTTATAATTTTTTGATAGGATAAACAGAAGTGGTGTAATTGCAATACAGAAAGTAAACTGAAACTTCTAACAAGTGTTTCCGCAAATATTACAAAAACAGTAAATAATAACCAAGTCTCAAAGAATCGCTGATTGTATCAATGGAGTATTCATTATTTTTTAAACATTTTTATTTTTTTTTTCCTGAATGACCAATTCGGATCACGTTACAACTCTATTTTCCCCTTTTCTGCTTCAGTTTTTTTTGTATCCATTATTCCTCATGCGTTCAATGCTACGTTTCTTTTGTCCGGCTTCGTCCAACCTTCCCTGGTCTTTCTTCATCCTAAAACCCTTCCAGATTTTTCACTCTCCTTCCAAAATTCATTTCCTTCTAGCAAGTGAGACTCTGTAATGTTTTACAAATCTTTCTTTACTTCCGTAGTCCATGTTGTCGCGGTCTTCTCTTTCTCGAAATGGTCTGTATTTGCTTGGTCAACCTATGCTTGTATATTATCGTACATTTATTATACCTTTTAAGGAGCTGACCATTTATTTATTTTTTCTTCACACTTGCGAAAACAAGAATATATAATGTAACAGATGAAAAAAAAAATGGCATTGAAAATAATTTGGCTCCGTTTCTGACGACCTTTCTCATAGTGATTACTGGGATAACACCAGCTGGGATCATATCCTTAGATGATTATCACGTATAGAGAGAGTGGGAATCATCTTAAGTTCTATGTCTCCTTGACTAAATTCAATCAACTCCCTTGACACACATATTTTTCAAAAACGGATCGAGCTATGTAGACTAAAAATCGGAAGGAAAGAAAGCGGCCTAACACAGGAATCGAAATGTCTAATTACATCGAGTTCTTTCTTTTAGGCTTGTGCAAGCGTATATTCCTTGGCATGCTTGTATATCTAAAATAAAACTTTTCGTAGATTTTATTATCAAACCAAGGAACATAGACTTTGAAATATATGTCACTCATTCCATATTCCTTTTTAATTCAATATTAACACATAATTCAACTGAATGTTTTTAATGAACTCATACCAAACTCCAGTGCTCCGGCATGTATAAATACTCTTCAATTCTTTTCAACCAGCTCTTACTTGGTCCAAACCTTTTTCTAATTTCATCTCTTTTCTACCAATACACATTTACTTTGGTATTTTCTTTTTTTATCCTTCATTCATTTTAAATGTTCAAAGAATTATTTAATCTACCATCCGGGATATTTCTCTTACTTTTTTTTTCTCTGACAATTTGAAATGAGATATTTTCCCTACGGGAAAATCTTTTCCAAGAGAAATTTGTAGTTGCAATTTTTTATGAAGAAAATAGATACATATAATATCACAGAAATAAGAAAATTTCAATCCCATTTCCAGACAAAGAAATATAAACAAATTTCCAGATACATCAATTTACTCTGCAATCATAGTATCATAATTAGAGATTAAATACTATCTTGAAACTGAATGGCGTGGGATTATTTCATTGCAATTGTATATTTTAAAACAATATAAGAAAATTTCGACCCCAGCAGAAACTAAAAGCATTTTTTTTTTAATTGTGGTATAGGTAATGCTATTTCCAGATCTTCACTTTATTTTGTAGTTAAATTGCTTAATTGGAGAATAAATACTGTTCTATGTGTAATATCATTAAATAATTTCTTAATAATCATATTGTAAAAAACCAATATTTTCCTTACCGAATTATTCTTATTACTATTAAGGTGGTCGTTCTTTCATCAACTGTATAATTTTTTGTTAATGACATGATAATCCTGTTGCATTGGGAAAACAGATAATTGAGCTGCTATTTTTTAAAGTGGTATAAGTGGTTTATAATTTATAAAGGTTTAAATTTGAATAACATTAAAAATACGGGGAATGTTTTTATCACTTAGTACTTAACAAAGAGGGACGATTTAAACCCTATAAATCTTTTAAATTTCATTATGAAATAATAATTACTAAAATAATTCGAACAATCATTTAAAAGATAAAATCATTCAAAAGAATAAACAATTTGTTTTAATCAAAATGGACTTAAAATACTTTCCAAAATAACAGCTTCATTAACTCATTTTAATGTGTTGTAACAATTGGAATCATTTTCAGTTAGTTAAAATCCATTCAACTCTCAATTAATTGTTGAGAATATTAAATAACAAATATTACATAATACCTACTAATAAGAGACATTATGGCTAGTAGAACATTCCGTAAATAAATACTCTTTTAGGTTTCCACGGCCACTATTATTACAAAAGCCTTTGTTGATTTCTTCTGGTTTAGATCGTGTTGATAAATTTTTCGCCAACGTTTCACAAGCCATACTTCTTCAGGGCGGAGATGAGAATGATCTCAAAACCAAGGATTTTATTTTTGGGTATTAATAAAGCCGTTTAAGTTGCTCGCAATCAAAATGATACACGTTGATATTAATTAGATTCTTTGAATAAATAAAAAGTTCATCCGATATTACACTAAAAACAATAATTTATTCAAATTAGCCTAGTCAGAAAGCGGGGTAACTCAGTGGTAGAGCGCAAAGTTGAATTATGTCTCATCTCAGCCCTGAAGAAGTCAGCAGCATGGCTGGCGAAACGTTGGTGAAAAATTTATCAACCCGAT
The DNA here is from genome assembly GCA_037127475.1 of Arma custos. Classification (NCBI taxonomy): domain Eukaryota; kingdom Metazoa; phylum Arthropoda; class Insecta; order Hemiptera; family Pentatomidae; genus Arma; species Arma custos. Next base: position 88,185,045 of record CM073760.1, on the reverse strand, counting down.
CTAAACCAGAAGGAATCAACAAAGTCTTTTGTAATAATTCCTTAAATAGCTTATTTAAATGTTTTTACTTTAAAATATAAGGACAGATCAAAGAGGATAAGATTAATTTTAGGAATCGTCGATAAAAATTAATTAATTAATTGATACACATAATGAAGCACCACATATCGCTCCTTCAAAAGAACAATGCCACAATTCAAAAAACTATATTTTTCAAAAGAGGTATTAGCAATTTCCATGTAAGTTAAAAAAAAAATTGGGTATTAGTAAAGCAAATGATTCAGTTTGTGATGAATGGTCCTGAAATTCATTTATTAAGCATTAGAATATATTCAAAAGCTTGAAACATTTTTTATTATGCCCATAAACTTGATGATACAACTCAAAATATGGGTTTATTAAAAAAAAAAATTGGTGAATCAGATATGTTATTTCTGAATTAAAAATCTTAAACCAATACTGAAGGCTTAGCTCAAATACGCCAATTTTTGAATAATGTCGTTATTCTAAAGGAGCGATATGATAAAGTTGATGCAGAATTCATTCCTGGAGGTATCATAACGGAGATAGAAATTAGATATTTACCCTGTTTTATTAACTATCCTCTATCCCCAGGGTGTTGCGAAAGCAAACGGAACATGCCGAAGCGGACAGGAGGGTGGCTAAGCAAGTGGCCACTGTTTGCCGAGATGGAAGGAGCGGGGACACGTAGAGATTAACCGAGAGCCAGGCAGCCCAAACAAAGGCCAGATAACAGCTCTGTCTAATAGCATCAGGCGATTTTAACTCGATTCCAGACTTCTGGAGAACTTCCAGGGGCCTATCGACCATACTCGAGCAGCCTATTAGTGCAGCCTCAGCGTTAAAGTACGGGAAAGGGTGCTCTCCACCGGGAGGAGGGAGAAGAATAATCGATAATTTATATCCTATCGAATGAATCGATATAAGTGGCTCGCAATCAAAATGATACACGTTGATATTAATTAGATTCCTTGAATAAATAAAAAGTTCATCCGATATTACACTAAAAAGAATAATTTATTCAAATTAGCCAAGTCAGAAAGCGGGGTAACTCAGTGGTAGAGCGCAAAGTTGCCATGCCGAAGGTCCTGGGTTCAAATCCCTATGCTGGCAAGACTATTATTTAACTTTATTTAATAAGCCGCAGATGGATCCCATGGACTCTCCTAGGACACTCAGCCTCTATAAAGAGGACCACCAAAATGCGGGTGAAAATTCTGGCGGTTGAGCGTGATCTAGGACAAATCCCCAACAAGCACTAGAAACAGTGCACTACATACTGTAGTGAACCCCAGACCCTTAATGGGTTGTAGTGGTACAGGTTTTTAAGATTTAAATACCCTGTTCTTTATTTATAAACACATATAAATAAACAAGGATTTAATAATAAAAATAATGTAGCAAAATCACAGTGAAAATGATACACTCTGTGGAGTTGGGTTCTTCCCTTCATTCCTCTGCCCTGACGATGGCCTAAAAATTAGGTCGAAACGTAGGCCCAAATAAAATAAGACAGACTTATTCAGTGTAATTTATTGGCTGCACCCCCTGACACTTTTCGAAACTACTCCTTTATTTTTCCCAATATTTGATTACCTTCAACTATTTTTATCTAGTTGAACTCTTGTATTGAAAGTGTTAGATTCTTTTCGAAGACAGTTCTACAAAATCTATTACTTATTCAAATAATAAACGTTCAAACGTGAATTGATCTTTCCACACATTTTAATAATAGGAAAACTCTGAAATAAAGGGCCAAAATTATTATAGAAAGACATTCTGTCCATCATGTAATGGAGAGATTCAAAAATGAAAAACGCATTGCCAGACAAAAAGCGCAAGAAAAATTTCACAAGATAAGAATGAGACTTGAATACTCACAGAAGTATAACAAAAGTTTGAGTGAGCCCAACAAAGTATTTAATTAAATTAATAATGACTATGTAAATAGTTTATCGATTAAGTAATGAGGTGTATTATTTTGACTGTGAGGTGAAATTATTTATTCATTTCTTGTTTGTTATTTTTTTTAATAATAAAAGTTGAATATTTTTTATCACATATAATTTGTACGTATATAAATTGATAGAATAAATAGATAAGTTAAGCGTTTCTGGTTTTGTTTCCATTAACCGTTTAAATTCTTCTTCCTACAGGGTGAATAAATTACACTTTGAGCAACTGTACATTATATTACTTAATTTCATTTTATCCTAAAAGTAAAAACTGTTTATCATGTTGTTATGGAACGGGTTTAATGACCTAAGGATTTGTGGATATTTATGCAAACTCCTTAGTTTGCAACATAGCTTCCTTGTTGTCAGCAACGTAACTTCCTTGACTTCCCAGTAATTTATGTGTATATAAACCTGCTCTAAAATATTGTAAGTTAAAGAATAAAGATTAAGAGTATAGAGTAGAGATATTAGAGATAGAGAAAGAGAAGAGATAAGATGGTATGACAGAATATGGGTAGTTAAGAGTATAAATAAGAATGAAGTCACTAGGTTTGTTAATAAGTTATAATGTTTATATTCACAGCAACATTCAATCTAGTTAGCTCATATCAGAAAATTTATTTGTATATCTATGTAATATCGTCCTATTTCACAATAAATATAAGCCTTTCTTACTAGTCTCAGAAACAGTACAGTTTCTTAAGTTTTCTTACTAGTCAAGTCCACTGTTTATTAACTAAATAAAACTAGAGCTGAAATAGACTTTTCCTATTTATTAGTATATAAACTCAGTGTTTAAATTAACTTGATCAAACTTGTATGAAACACAATACTTGGAGTATGAAATAAAAGACTACAAAAAAGTAAACTGAATCCAGTTTCCAACATGAATTACAGATGCTTCTTCTTTCGTAAAGGTTGCAGGACAGTTCACGAGAAGTTTGAGAATACACTTTAAGAAGATAGCAATACATAAACAAGTATCAAAACTTCACTAAGAAAATTAACAGTAGCAGGAAAACTTTTTTCGCAAAAGCTACATATTTCTTTACAATAACTGTGTATTTTATGATTATTAAAAATTTAAAATCAAATAAGTTAACAGTTAATACTTTCATTATCTGCTCTCCCCTCACTCACACTCTCATAGTGGGCTAAGTCGAATTTCAAGCTATCTACTTAGAATCGTAATTTTTCTGAACTTATATTAAGTTTACGATTGGAGTATCAACCCACGATTCACAAAGGAATATCCTTCATTGCAATGGACGGAACACTTAGCGTGTTAGACACAAGGAAAGAAAAATAAAATTACGATTCTAAGTAGATAGCTTGAAATTCCCCAAATTTGACTTAGCCCCACTATGCACAGGTGCCACAGATATATAAATTATTATGTCACTCTAAATAAATAAATAAATTGAGATCAATGATGGTAGCATGTTCAGAGTTCAGTAGATACAGCTGATAGTTGTAAGTCACGAAGTACAAAATAAAGTTTGATGGGAATGTGAACCCATAATAAAATTAAGCCAAGCATAAAGTCTCTGTAAGTACAATAAACAGCGAAATATTGGGGACAGTAAAAAAAATAGAGAGATATATTGGAACAAAAACTTTAACGAATCAAATGTAGAGATGCTTTTTATTCAAGTTGTATCAGCGACGACGTCTACATAAACGAAAACCAGAGTGTGAATGTAGTATTTCTTAAATTCATATATGTATATGAATTGGTATTCATATACATTTTAGAATCCGGGAACTGAATATATTACGAACAATAAATATATTGATGTAATTCAATGCTCAAATTTTGATTGCTAAAATTGTTAATAGAACGTACTGTGCGAACGGGAAGAAGAAAGGAGATTCTTTCTCGATTCTGTAGGAATAGCATCTCACCTAACCCGGTTTATCTTATTTTCAATTATATCTAACCATATGTGTAGTATGAAATATAACTTGTAAGCCAGGATATAACTTGTTTATGTAAACTATTAGTAATGATCAGTGAGTTTATAGCTTTTTTAAATATTTTTGTTGTTTGAATAAAAATCCTTCAAAAGGTTCAAATTGAAATTTTACAAATGAAGTCAAGAATTCCTTCGATGGAATGGAACTCTCTGTCTTTGTTTTAAAATGTTCCTTGCTTCTTTCCAAGTTGACAGCATTTAATATCTTATAGTTACATATTATTAACAAGTAGCTAGCTAGTATCTCAAGTTAGTCGCCTTCAACAGCCTATCTTTCACGCAAAAGCTGACTTAGATCTTAAGTAGCCATGCATCTTCAGCATTCCTGTGGGAAGGAGTACATTGGAAAATCAGGAAGACGTGCAGAATCTTAATGAGTGATGGCCAGCATGTCATCAGCATTGGCAGAACATTTCGTGAATAGAAATTGATTGACAAAATTAGAGTAGTTAAAAATTCTAATAACTCTACAGAAACAAAGATATTAGAACTAATCGACATAGTAAAGCAGAAATTTCAACAGAGAAGATGGATATAAATTAAGTATATTGAGGCTTCCAAATATACCAAGAAGAACAAAAAAAAAAAAAAAAAGCACGAAAATACAAACCAATCAGAAGTAAACAAGGACCACCCAATCTGATCAATGGAAGAATAGGCTCCACCCACCCCTTTTTTTCCCTAGCACCTTGGCTTTTATAATTGTGTTGAAAACAAAATAGTAAACCTAGAAAGCATGTTTTTTACTGCACCAGGTGCATTTCAAGAGAGGGAACGAGAATAGGATTTTCTTGATTAATTAGATGGTAGGAGTGGGGGATCCAGTGATGGGGCTCACTAGTTCTGTCTGATTGGAGTTTGTTTGTAGTTTACTCAGTCCATGTTGAGTGTCTGTAAATGTGTTTGCCATGTGTTGTGTCGGTGTAAGTGTGTTGAACAGTGGGTTTGTGCAGTGTTGGAGGCTTGCTATACGCCTCAGTATACGGTTTTGAAATTGTTGAAGCCTTTTTTGAAGTTGTAGGCGAAATAGTATTCAACATAGGCGCACCATCAAGGAGTGCCGGTCGAATAACTGCCTTATAGATCATTACTTTGAGGCGGAGTGATAAGTTCGGTGAGGTTATAAGGTGATTAAGTCTGTAAGAATTGGTTCTAACCGGCCTGATCTTTTATTACAATGTTAGGATAACGTTAAGTGCCGGTTGAGGGTGACACCGAGATACGTTATCCTATTGGCAGGTTTGTTTTCTGTCCCCGCAACTCTATACGTTTTAGGTCTTATTCCATTTGAAAGAGAAAATAGGACAGTCGGTCTTTTAAGGGTGAACTGTAATGTTTAGTCCATAATGGTTAGTTATAACCACAGGCCACCTCCATCTACCGTAGAGCTCTCTCTGCATTCAATGAGCTACTGTAGATGGCAATGTCATCGGCATACACCGCCAAAGTAGCTTTTTTGTATTTGGTACCAACGATTTCCGCCGCATAAACTGAGAATAGTATCGGTGATAGCAAAGACCCTTGAGGTACACCACACGTAAGTGGAAAGGGGTTGGACAGCTCTTCGCCGATACCTACCTTTGTTGAACATTGTGTTAGAAAGGAACTTATGATAGTGTAGAGCTGCTCGGGAAACTCGTTGCAGTGTCTTACATAGAAGGCTATGGGACACAAAAGCGGTTGCATCGTTAGATCCGCCCCCAGATCCGGATAGCTAAAAGTGAATGATGATGAATGGATTAAAAGTCTACCTAGTTACTTCATACAAGAAATCACTTTGTATATCTATATTATATTGTTCTATATAACAATAAATATACATCTTTCATACAAGTTGTCCGCAGTTTGTTAACTATTACAATATTCGCTGATAATTGCAATAACTATAAATGCTCATAAACAAACATGAATATCATAGAATTATAGAGATGTTCTACATGATGTTTTGATAAGAGTACAATAGCGATGAAAACTTAAGATAAGCAGTAAGTGAGAAGAGCATTCATGCAATATGCAGAGCTTGTGAAACGGTCAATTTAGAGGAGCCCCGGAGGATCCCAAAGCCAGGCTAAGCGGATTGTGAACGAAGTGCGCTTTGTTAAAGAGTGGGGAGAAGTGGAGGGTAGTGGAAGGGGTAGTAGAGAGAGGGTAGTGGGGGGATAAAAAACGGAGCGGGCTTATCGGCTAATCCAAATAGGGCTACCGTCCCTGGGGGTAAATATGGTCTCTCCAAGGTGGGACAGGGGCGCTCTACCTACATATCATCCCTTCGTTATTTATAAACAAAAGGCGCAAAAATATTGCTTTAATATATTAAACGCACTATACAAAAGATATACACCATATATGCAAATATTTTGAGAGGGGATAGAGTAATATTAAAACGAAACTAAAACCTCTACAAGCCCCGAAGTGTGATGGCAAATAAGTCCAGTACGGTAAATTACCTACTGCTAGGCCCACTGCAGCCCGGCAGATAATTACAGATTTTTTAAAACTGAGTAAATAATCCTTGATTATTCCATTATTCGGAAGGGACGTCTATGGGAGCCCCGAAACTTTACAATATCATTAATATCGTAATTATGCCTGGATAAGCAAAAATTAATACTTCATTTGCAGAATTGTCCGATTAGTCATAGTAAAATAAACCGACATTAAATGAATAAACAAACAAAGAAACGAGTACGGTAAATTTCTAAACACACACGTTGAAGGATGAACAACGTCTTAAGGTATTCGAAAATAAGATTGTGCGTAGAATATTTGTTCCAAACAAGGATGAGACCACTGGAGAATTCAGGAGATTACACACCGTAGAATTGCGAAGCAATGTACCCAGTAAATATTATTCAAGTGATAGCCTAACGAAGATTGAGATGGGCCTGAAAAGTTGCTGGGTTTTGTTAAGAATGAATTCCTAAAAATATAATCAGCGTTGTACCGACTGGTAATCGTATAAGTGGCAGACTGAGGTGTAAGTGGGAAAATTACGTTAAGAGTGATCTGGCGTATTTGGGTTTGGGTAGTTGTCCGTGGACAGATAGTGCGGACGGATAGTTGTAGGTGGACGGAAGTGCGGAGTTCACTTTAGCCTTATTATTATTATAGAAAAGACAAGAAATGCCTTCAACCAATTCAGAACCTAACTCTTGAGCCTAATCAAAGTAGTCGGAAGTTACGTGTTCTCATGTGGATTAGAGGCATGGAACTTAGGGCCGCCTACAAGGATTCAAGATCGGTATATTTCTCAGTGTCAAGGATGCACCATGAATGCGTACTACAACGAATGAAGAAGCCCATCGAGAAATCGGATACAATCAAATAAATAAATTGGCATACTTTTGTCATGTATAACTAAACCTCAGGATGGAATGGACAAAATTAAGATCGATATACATACGTGTTTCGTGTAACGGTGAGTAAAATAAAATGGGCCGTTATAATTGCCAAACAGTATAGGCATTTTTAGAATTTTTCGACCAATCGGCCATCTGGAATGCCTACTACAACTAAAATTTCACATGTATCCTGTAAATTTGAAGCCAAGTTTCATTTAAATATATCATTTAAATATTCAGTCCCTTATAACAATATTTTGATGCAGATTTCATAGCATACGGAATAGTAAGGTATGATTTCTCGAAACAAATAAGAAGTAAATTTAAAAAAAAAAGACAGAGGACCTGGGTTCGAATCTCGGGCGAGGGCATGTCTTATCTCTTTAAATAAAAATAGTTAAAAATTAAAACAATTAACAAAAAATCATAAAAATTGTAAAATAAATAATTTTACATAATGTTTTCAATAATAATAGGAAAGTCGCATAAAGATACAATTTATTGTGTGCTTGTCTAATATTAATTTGGGTGCTATATTTATATCTAAAAGCCCCAACTATGTTGAATGTTTTCAATCACTGTTTAAACCATGGCACCGGACAAAATTTATTAAAAATCAAGGATACGCATATTTAATAAAACCGGTTTTGAAAAAAAAAACACAATATAAATAATTTTATAAATCTTTAACAGGATGCTGATATAAGAAATACTCGTATTTTTTCTTTCCTTTTTTCATAGGAATCTATACGAATATTTAGATAAAAACATTTCCATCCCTGGTAACACAATTCCACTAATGCCTATACTTGGAAACTACCCTGTCACCTGTGCAAGATGAGAATTTCCAGATTGTTAGGAAGAGTAATTCTGTTTGTTGGATTCGCTCGCTTGTAAAATCGGAGGCCTTGTTATAATCGTGCTTGCGACTCCCGCCTTTTTCATTACCCGCCCATTTTCCTTTCCAATGGCTACGGTATTGCTTTTCCCTAATCCAGTAATGCCTGAAGATCCGCTTTACAGAATTTTCTTTCTTTTATTAGGACCCTATTTTTTTCCCTCTTTCCGGGAATGTTTTACATTCGATTGCAGGTAGCTTTTTATATTGTATTGACCCTAATATTTCAGCACATTCCTCTTCCGAAATTAAATCCCCATTAAGAAAATTCCGTAGGATTTAAAATAATAATACCCTTTTCAGCTTAGAAATATATTGGAGAGGTAAAGAGTGAATTTAACCTAACAATAATGATCATTTTAGATACCTGTTTTTCCTCCATTAACCACAAAGAAAGCTAAAGCGAAAGCAAGATACTACAGCTGAGGGAACGGAACAAAGAATATTGTTTAAAACAAAGGCTCAGAAAGAAAGAAAACTGAATAAACATACGCGAGTCGCGGACACATTCTCTCTCATGTTATTTCCATAATTTTATGTTTCTTTTTGGGGCCATTAACATACTCCTACAGCTTTTTTAATATTATACTGCAATATTTATAATTTTAATTGGAAATAAAACAAAAATAAACTCGCAAATTAATAGATAGAAATTATCTTTTATAACAATTTGCCTCGTTTCTTTTCGTAATTCCTATTTGAATATTTATTGTTTATACACGTTTTTGTAAACTAATTAGTGTACAGTATTCGTGTTTTTGGAGTTTCCCCTTTTACTGTAGTGTAACTAAATTTTAAGGAGTTGTGGCTGGGAATGCTATTTTTCCCCCAAAAAACCAATACCTAAATAGTAGGTTACTGCATTTCTTTCCCAAATTTATTATTGCTATTTAATGTAATTAATTTATCAATTATATTTAATGTGAGACTAAGTGAATTATTTACAATTTATGAGAAAAAAAAATTGATTATCAACAATAATGGTTGTACGGGACATTGTTCTTAGTTCTAAAAAAAAAAAAGATGGAATAAAAAATAGACAGTGCAAAGTTAAACGTCGTCATGTGTACGATTCATAGTATAACAATAAACTGAACTAATCAAATGTAAGTCAAATATCCAGATAATTCAGAATTCAAACTACTACTATTATTATTATAAATGTTTGAGAATCTATCAATTTGTTTACTTCTACTGAATCAAATATTTCTTATAAATTAAACACGCATAAGTATTCCTCGGTCAGGCGTTGGCCAAGATAGAACCAACAATAGCGTTATCATATAAATAACTCCTACTTAATGAGATACAATCAACGGTCGGCTTAACACCAAAACCTCAATACTCAAGTCTGTTTTTACACACAGTTAATGAGTTATTATTATGTTACATAAATAATCGAAGCGTTGACATGGAAAAGATATGTATGTATGTAAAAAAATCATTTTTTTTTTCAGTTTTTACAATGAAAATGTAGTATTTAATCATGCCAAAAGAATAGAGAGTAGAGTCAAAAATCTAAAAACATAAAAGTCAAAAAATTTTAAGAACGGTAGTAGTTACTATTTTGCCATTGAACCACGGTAGTTAAATAGCTTAACTCGTTAAGCAATCAATGCCGGATTAGATAGCAATATTACCGTTGTATAAATTAAAATATTTATTTATATTATCGGTGTTTGCTAATTGCGGAACATCTTAGCATCGCCTAATCGACTCAATGGGTTTCTAAATAGCATTCTTCATAATCCAGATAACCCCGATGGGAACTAAGCCGCGCTGCAATTAAAGTTTATTAGGAGGCTCATTGTGCTCATTACGAGGGAGTCTGAGGCAGCCTAGCGTAGCCACAGAGCTAGGTCGAGACACTATCGATTTCAGGGCAGAGAGCTTAATCTAAATGGCAGGATGGAATATACTAAACAATGGCCTCCTTGCGAGGCCTAAGGAAGTAGTCGCATAAAAGGGACAAAGAGGGCGCTTGTGTAATCAATTAGCTGATTTGACTCCGGACAGCTGAGGTTAATTAATTAATAAAGGCAGCAGTGCAAAAACCAAACCTCGGAGCCGAATGAACGGGAATTAATTTAGCCGCCTGTGCAAAAACCTCCAGAGGTCTCTTTTTGCGCTCGCAGCGCGGATTGCAATACCCTCTCCCCCGTTTGTAATGTACTAACGGTGGCGCAAAACAGCGCAATGCCGCTTATCCTACACGTACCAAGGCGACTAATTATCATAAAGATGACGCATGGAGCAGGAGATATACATCTGCTTACGTGAGAGTTGTGTTTAATGCCGAGGGACATTTCTTTCCGCTGGGATATAACTTCTCTGTTGAGTTTATCTTTCTACGCCTGGCAAAATTATTAAACTTTTAGGTGAAATGAATCTTTCTTTATGGTACTGAGCGGTAATACTGATGATTAAGGAGTAAGGATTTCTAATGAGAGGAATATTTCATACACTAAGATGAAAAAGAAGACAAGAGATAGACTAACATACAACATCCTAACACAGCCTAACCCGAAAAACCTTCATCCATAGTTAATCACTTAAACACACTGAAAAAAAAATTTAGGTGAATTAAAAAAGTAATCAATAATAAAAAAATGTTAACTTCTTTTTTCCCTATTACTGTTTATAAACTATTATTTGTTTTTAAACATTGTAGCGAGAAAAATTAAATTTCGCCCGATTCTAGTTGTAAGATTTAGCGAAATTCAAGATGTAAATACAAATCGATAAAAAAGAACATATTCTGCTATAGAGAGTATTTTCTTGCCAATGTAGTAGAAACATTGGCAACGTCTGCGAAAAGTTTCTCCAATTAGTGAGCTAAAAATATATTATTGGCAAAGAAGTATTAATAAGACTAGGGCAGATAGGGTCAGAATTAATAATGAATTTATTATTAATAATAATAAAGAAAGAAATGGAACTGGTTGAAAAATTCGGCGAAAGAATAATGAAAGAAAATAATGATACAGGTCTGTTTGGCGCACGACTCTTCAATTCGATTGTTGGAAAGAGTAAGGGATTGAGCTCCTGAAGCGTGAATTAGAGGACGAAATGTCAAGGAGTTGTATCGGAAGTGAAGACTGGAAATAAGAAGAATTGTAAAGAGAATGTATTTAACGGGAACCATATAACTGTTGGTAACAGTTAGTTACACTGATAGTAGAATAGAATATAAATATAAAATATAAATAAAATATTATCCATAAACAAATTATTGTATAGTTGAAATGCATATTACGTTAACAAAAATTATTAATTGTATTTTAAATTCTCTACTAGTAACAATCAAATGTATGGACCTGAGTAGCTAAGTGCCTGGGGTTCTAAACGATTCAGTGGGGGTGGCAAACGATATTTTGGCCAAGAACCTGACATCCACTGCTGTAGTCCAGTGTGTTTATTTTAACGTCACTTTTATGCTACTATGGCTAATCGGACGATGCTTTATTGGGAGCTCTAAATTTTGCATATCCGGGTTTAATTCGGATAGGGATTTTTAACGAGTACCTGACATCTAACAGGCTCGGGACCCCTGTTTAACGTTCCTTCCAAAGGACGGCATAAGGTAGGATTTTTTACTCCCTTTAAAAACATTAAGGCCACCTGCCGGGCTACGAACTCGCGATCTTCAGCTAAGTAGGTTGTTGTGCTCACCAATAGACCACAGGTCGCCTCCGAATTCCATTGTTAGTTGATAGTTATATTGTGAAAAGGGCAGAATAAAAGGAGGGGAAAAAAACTAAAATGCTAACATTAAGGTTTAATTCCCCATCCCTTTAGAGACAATAAACCGAGTTATTGAAGGAATAAAGTACATTATCAGCCGCTATCAAACCAATTAATCAAACCACTCAGAAGTTTTGACGACGCCATACTTGAAGAAGGTTATCACATTAAAGAGGACGACAAAGGAGATGTCGATGAGTTGGCCCAACATTAAACCTGGCACTCGAAATGGTGAGGCCATTCCTGACATCCAGAGCGCTCTATATTGACATTTACATCGAAAGGCGGGCTAACAATAACAGCTCTTGGATCGAGGAAATTGAATTCGCTCGTTACGTTTATGAAAAATAATACAGGGTGACAGGAAAATATTAACAAAAGAATTATATTTTTTTTTCAGTTTTCATTTATCGAAATAGTGTAAAGCAAGAAAAAATATCGAAGCTATCTGTCAGATGATTGGACTATTCATACAAGGCACTACTGTGAAATAACTACGTTTACAACAAATGATGTTCCACATATCGCTCCTTCAAAAGAACGTTGCAATAACTCAAAAAATCTATTTTGACAGTAAAGGAATTTGAAAAAGTTCGACGTGAGTTAAAAAAAAAATTGGGTAGTGATAAAGCAAATCATTCCTATTGTAATGATGGTATCGAAATTCTTTTAGTAACCATTAGAAAATTTTTAAAAGTTTGGTACATTTTTGATTTGAACTTATGTTATTATTTCCATAAAACTTCAAATTCAAACACAGCTCAAAATATGACTATTAAAAAATAAACAAAAAAAAACATGGAATATTTCATATTAAGATATTTTGTTCCTGAATTAAAAAGCTTCAACCAATACAATAATTGCTTTTGATGGCATAACTAAAAAAAGGCCAATTTCGAAGCAACGGTATTAAAAATGTGAGCAACTGATCGTACAAAGCCCGAAAATAATTTCCTTTAGTATTTCATTTCGAATAATCTCTAACTGACTTAATCCATTCAAAATGAGAAAATATAGGGTAAACTAACTCATACCAATATATCTACAGCCCCGGGGAATAAGTGCCTTACTTTTATCCCCCTGTTCACTACGAAAATAACTCGATTCCGCTTACTTAAGTACAAGAAACTCATTTTGGAGAAAATCAGACTTAACTACTTATTCACTGGAGCTGTAGATATAGTATGCATAGATGGTAAAACTTCTATTAGAAAGAAACTATTAAACCCCTAACTAAAAATCCCATTAAATTGTATCGAGAGATACAATACCAAATTTTTTAAATTTAATCGTATATATATTCAGTTGTGATTGTATATTGTAATTATTTCTGTGCACCGGAGGCAATGGACACCATGTCACATTTTTTATTTCTTCCCGATAGCCAATTTTCCATAACTCTGAACAATTAAAATTTGTTTCTTCCTTACTTATAGAAAAAGCTTAAAGAAAATTGTTCATATTGCTATTGGCATTAAAAAGTAATTGGAAGTATTTATCATAACATTTATTTATGTCAATGTACCTAAAGTATTATATGTTTAATGGACATGGTATATACCTCCGGTTCACAGAAATAATTACAATACAAAATTACAGCTGTATATACAATTAAATTTTATAATTTGGTATCATATCTCTCGACTATTTTTATATGCTAAAACAATACCATTTCTAGGCTCGAGATGAAATAATAAAACAAATCCTACTGAATCACTAAGCAACTTTTAAGGGCTTCAAAGGAAAATATGGGCATACAATTTATTTTTATTTAAAAAAAAATAATAGGGAAGGATTGCCAATATGTCAATTGTAAAAGAAAAAGTGAAAAATTACTACAGGCGACTTTCATCTGAATATGTTCAGTTTTGCCTGCAAAGAGTGATTCTGACAGGAAAAATAAAGGCTCTCAAAACAAACTGATAACCTTTAGATGCATATTTGAATTATTTTTTTTATCCGTCAAAAGTTTAATTTTTATGTAAAAAACTGGATGTATGTAGACGTTAGAAAAGTTATTCAATCGATTATACTAAAAAAAAAGAAGACAAAAGCTCACCTTTGACATAAAGCATCGTAGACTGAGAATACTCAGTTCCAACGTCGTTTTCTGCAACACACTCGTATTTTCCTAAATCGTCTTCAGCACTGTTCGTTATCTGTAGGGCACCTATAAAAAATAATATTAATAATATTAGCCATAAAAAAAAAATATAAAAAATACACAGTATTAAAATGCATTATTTTATTTTTAAAAATAAATAACAGCTAACAATATGAAAGTGCTAATAAAAATTAGATGAATTTAGGGGTATGAATATTGTATACTTAGTCTTTCACTAATATTGTATACTTGTTGAATGGGAAAGCTTGAGTGAGAATTGTATGGAGCAAGTGAATCATGTTTCTTTGTTGTTGTTTTTTTTAATTTTTTAGGCCTGAACTCAGTTCTTGTAATACGATCTTCATTCTTCATATAAGTTCCGGGATCTCTTATTTCCCACTAATAGAACATCATTCCATTCAATCAATAATAAATTACTAATTATAAGGCTATACTGAAAACTATGAATGTATAGATCTATAATGTATGAATCTATCGGTTAGTACTGAGATTAACACCTACAGTTGTAAATATCCAAAACATGCGTTTCTCTAGATACGAAGTATTTCAAATAATGAATTGATATCCTATTGTTAGCGCAGGTCCATTGGCTAAGCTTTGCTGACAAGTCTTGGTTTAGTCTTAGATAGATTGAAAAAGATCTGAGATCTACGAGCCTGCTCAAAGAATGGAGGAGAATTTCAGTCTTTTGGTTTTTGCGTGTTTATAAGCTAAACGACTTTATGTTTTAGGCTTACTTATTATTATGAGTTTACTAAGCCTAACAACTAAACGAGTCCATCTCAATCATCGTTGTTAATTAATAAACAATTATATTTTGCACAATCGCGACATAAGGGGGGAGTTATGGACAAGATAAATTACCCTAGCCCTAAAGACGCCGGGGTAGAATAATTGAGCGGACTACTGACATCAACTAAATAGTTAGTGGAGTAGGGGTGGCTATTGATGAACTGGAGTTGGTAAGTTGCTAGGTCTCTCCGCCCTGGCCCTCGCACGGCTCTCAGGTCTCCTCTCTTTTATTCATACCCGGATATACTTGGAGGCCTACCCTACGTGTGAGCGGTTTTAATTTACTTAACTTACGGGAGATATAATTAAGCTCAATATTTAAAAAAATATATAAAGATAAGGGAAAGATAAAACGAAGTCAATGGGGCTTCTGCGGCTTAATAATAACCATTTTATGGTTACCATAAATGGCGTTAAATGGCTTGACCTTGCTTCTTTAATTTTATTGCATTTTTTCGTGATAATAACTGGAGAAAAAAATCCATTATGATTTTTTTTTAAACTGTAAATAATAAACTTCTGATAACAATGTTTTCTTCGAATTGTAATAAACTGACTGGAGAGTAATGTAAATTTCAGATCTTCTTATCTAATTACTCCATGAAAGTGTTTTCAATAATAAAAAAATGGACTAAAAAAATAACAATATCTGCTATTAGTTAACCACTAACGCAACAATAACAGTTCTATTCATTAGATAAACTATTTAGTTTGTAGATGATTTCGTATAAGTGATATGAATTACTTTTCCATTCAACAACGAATATTTTTCATGTTTCGCTTGAAGCGCCTGTTAGAAAACTCGACCAATATAATTTTAAAGGACTAATAAGAGCAAAGAAACAAAATCAAAGCGCTTAGAATTCATACTCCACGCTATTCAATATGAGTAATCAGCTGAATTCATCTGAAAGGAATTTGGCAATTTGAATCATTTCATAGAGGAAATAAACTGGTAGCTAATCGACTGCAACATATCCTCACTAAAAAAACGCTACTAATTGTTACAAAGGCTGGAATAATTACTAAATAGGAGTAATGAACACATAACCCGCACATGAAATTTTTATTAGCACGTAAACTAGAAGCAAAGTCAGGCCATTTCAATGCTGAACAAGTTAAATGCTTTAAATTAGAATGGACTATTTACTGTTGACTGTAATATTAAGGAAATTAACATTTCAAAGATTTTAATAAATAGTTTAATAATGGAAACAATGATTTCTGATAAGTTCATTTTAAATAGCTAAACGTAGAAGTTGATAAAAATTATAAGAAAGAGTATGAATATCACAATAAAACACTACTAAGTAATACAATATTGTTTATTATTTATAAAAAAATATTTATACTTCGAAGAAAAAAGATTGATAAGTTATTAGCCTAGTGCATTAATGCGTGAAAATTGAAAAATGAAGAAACCCAATTAAAATGGATAGGTTTCAATTTTTATATTTTAATTGAGCTTCCTACATCAAAAAGTAAAAAGTTTACCCATTAAAAGTTTTAGCTTTTCACTTTTTTTTTTACTATTCAATTATATTTTCTTTGAAACATAAAAATAAATCAGTTTTTATCAAAACTATTCGATAGTTACAGTAAATCGTCGCCTTGGTGACACAAAAACGTTTCAACATTGACGTTTTCGACATACGTGTGGTATATAACATGCTCTGTTTTATGGTCACACAAGTTCTTAAGTCTCTCTTGCCTGAATATAGGTTCTGGTTTTCACAGTTTGTATAATCTGTTTAAAATTTAATAGATGCATAATTGTCCCACTATTTTATGTAGTATTTCCAGTATCATTAGGCGTAAAACAAATTCCATTTTACGGCCCTTTCCGAAAGACGGCATAACCAAGTATTATTTAATCTTTCAAAAAAGGCCCCCTCCTTGCTGTGAACTCGCGATCTTGGGCATAGACGTTTGTGGTTGCTAACCACCACACAACAGACCCAATTTTTTTAAATAGAATCTTCACTCATCCAGTTAAACATTTTTAAAAAATAAGTTATCTTATTAACTAACCGAAAAATAAGTTGGTATTGTTTAGTATAATAGTAAATGGTATAATTAATAAAGATGGTATAACTAATAATATGGTATATTATGTGGCATTGTTTGTATTATTGGTATTGCTTGTATTGTTGGTATTAAGTTGCTACTGTTAGTAACTAACCAAAAAAATAAGTTGGTATAGTTTGTATTTTTCTTTAATTATTTTTTTAATTAGCATAAAATTTGCATAGATATGTAAATATCAACTGTTTCTCTCTCTATAATTACTGATATCTTATTTCTATTTTATGTATATATTTATTTTACCCTGTTTTCTTTTAATATTATTATTAGAGGTAATTCGCAATTTTTCCATTTTTTTTTTAATCTTTCTCATTTGTTAATTAAGTGTATTAATTAATTAAATGTATAAAAATTACACTCTAAGACATAATAGCTTTTTTTATTATTACACTAAAGGGGCTTGTCCCAGAATAAATATTATTATTATTATATAAACGGGTTTTCATTAAAACAAAATAATAATAAAAAACACTGATATATTTATAACTACTAGAAAAGTAATAAATATTTAATAAAATTAATAAATTTATAAATTTCAAAGGGATCTGTTTTAAGTGCGTATTAGAAAACACTGCTAAATCCGTATTCGAAAAAGCGTGGAGTGCCAATCCTCAAAGAGCTAGGGAGAGAGAATTTCATTTTCTTGGCTGCCTTTTAGCCTCAGTAAGATTCTTAAATGAAGCCGTGCATGTGCGGGCAACTTGAAATGAGAACATTTTTTTTTTTCCCGACGGGCATTCGTCGGCTGTGTTTTACCGTGTGAATATATCCAACCCCTCAACAGATATAAATGGAATTATTTATATCCACGAAGACTTCTTCTATCTCGCACCAGTCTTCTCATAATTTATTACTCCTCCTTCATCAGAGAAATAACAGGGAAAAAATCTTACAAATATAACGCAGTAAGAAAGGATCTCACTCTTTATAATGCGTAAATAAACATAAAGGAATATTTTCTTTGATCATTTTTATTTTTCCTTATATTATAATAGTAAAAATATGATTGCACATTTGTTTATATTCAATGAAAAAATTATTTTATATAAAAAATTTAGCACTACTTCTAAATTAACATATATTTCAAAACTTTCGTTTTATTTTCCTCTGAAACATTTATTACCTCTCGTTAAATATTATTAAAAAATTTGTTTATACTATTATATTATTCTGTATTACCCAAAAATCAGAAACAACTAGTGAGTTCCACCACTCTATCCCCACTCCTAGCATCCACTTCTTTCAATTCAATTTTCCTCTCTTAAAATGCACCTGGTGCAGTAAAAGAGATACCATGTATCATTATTAATAGTAATATGTTATGTCAAAAATTAATAAAAGCCAAGGATTAGAAAGAAAAAAAATTACCCAAACGGCTTTATAAAATAAATAAATATTTTTCCTTTAATCTTTGTATCTCCAACCGGTATATCATAGAATATGCCTTGGCACAAACGAAAGTAACAATAAAAGTTATACCTGAATTTTCTACTTTTTTGAGCCACAAAGAAAAAAAAAAATTATCAAACGGCACAAATATTGACGATCTTCATCGACTTCAGAAAAACTAATGCCAACGTGAAGCTGAAATGCCAATAACATTTACAAATATTCACTAACCCTAAGTTTAAAATGACACTAATTTCAAATAAACTAGAAAAAGTAAGCAAATCCCCTTCCAATTTAAAATTGTATTAAATTTTATTGGTAGCAAACACTCCAGTACAAGTAGTATATCTCAGATCGCACTAGAATATACAGCTTAAAGGGGTTCACCGAAAACTCACGGAGATTGTAAATCAGTCTAGATCCATGGATTAAGGTAGTTAGGAATTACCAGGCACATAAGGATCTATAATTATCTTCCCGAAGAAGGCCACTTCTGAAATGAACTTTTAGAGGGCTCTTAATATTATGGAAAACCACAACGCAAATTCTGATAGTGGGGTTTACGCCTCCTCTTAGCAAGTTGCCTCCAGTAGTCTGACATACTTTGGGCCTAACATACTCGAATAGTGAGGGGGGTCCACAGATTTTCAGCAATCTCGATATCGGAAGTCGAACTCACATTTGGGTTTGTAAACAGGTGCACATCAACTTGATAAAGTCACTATACATCAATATTACTATTCTTAATTCGTTTTTCCAACCCAGGAATATATCGCACTAGCACTTCTAAAGGAACACAACACAAAAATAGGTGTTTTTTCGGTTGTGAGTACTGGTCATGAAAGGCATGTGTACATATATCTTTACTGCCCATTAAAACTGTATCAACCTAGCCGTTTGTATCACTCTCAGTGTCCTAATAGTTTTTAGTACAAGCTTACAAATAGTGTTTTCCGTTTTCGCAAAAATGAAAGTCTTTGTGCTTTGTCCCTATAGAAATATCAGTGCGATATTTTCGTTTTTACTCTTTATTTATTGACCGAACTCCATTATAGTATAATATACAATACCCTATAAATTTGTATTGCTGCTAGTTAGTATTAAGGTACGAGGAGAGATGAAAACTTATTTCAAATAAAAACATAGAGGATTTTTTTTAAATTCTTTAAAGATTGATGGGATAACACATATTAGATTAGATTAGACGAAGACAAGTGTTGTACTGACTAATCTATATTACTTTCATTATCAACCGCGTATGAATCGGTCTACAACCCAGAGAGACTAGCTATGGATATCGGCACAATAATCCTAAGATGAAGCTTAATTGAGGCAACCCCAAGTTGCAGTGCGTGCTGAATCCTCGCCTCGGAGGACGACGGGCTGCCGGTAAGAAGTTGGACCATTAGCTAGGAAGGCGTGGAGGAATGTAATCGTATAGCCCGGACGAGGCAGGTCCTCGAGTTAGGCATTCCGGGCCCGAAGCTCATCGGGAAGAGTGCACGCTACGCAATATTTAACATTTCTGTCTCTTGCGGGGGTTACTCACTCCTGGCAGGTGTGGCTCGAGGATATCCACCAACAGGTACCAGCCTTATTTATGGAAGGAATTTTTGGACATGCATCCATTAAGGATTACCATGGCTACAGGTAGAGGAACTAGTAATGCCTATTTATATTAATTAATTGCGTTTTAACTTTCATATATACAAGCTTAAATATATACAGAGGTAGAGCGCTGAGTTGCCGTGCCGAGGGTCGCGGCTTCAAATTCAGCTGTGGAAGATTTTATTTAATATTTTAACAGCCGTTGATGGATCATTTGGAATATGATTCTATTAAGTGGATACCCGAAATAGGGCAAAATCTGGCGGTTCAGTGTGATACAGGAAAAATTTCATCCCTGCAAAACCGTTGTCAAAGATACAGTACAGTCACTGTCACGTAATGAAACCAACACCCTTCATGATTTGTAGTTGTATAGTTTATTTTTTTAATGAAAAAAATATTTTCATTAGGACAGATTATAGGCTTTAAGATATGAGATACCAGGCTTACCCACGCTCATCTAATCACTATAGAAAATCCGCCAACATATGAAAGTGTTCCTACCTACCAAAGTAATAATAATTTAGAGAAATGAAGAAAAATGCTAACGTAACTAAGGTCATAAGGCCTTTCAAACACATTTATCTCCTACTTTTTATTTTCTCTTATTTTACTTTATATACATTTTTATTTATTATTATTTTCTATTTTATTCTGTTTTATCTTAAATCAACGTACTAGCTAGTTTCTTGCAAGTTGTGTTTAATTCCTATTATATATTTTTTCCAGTATTATAAAAATTATTACAAAAAAAAAAAGAATATAAATTATTGACATATACTTATACCAAATTAAACTTGGGCGTTGATGACCAATAGGCGCCTCAAATATAAAACAACCAACCAATTTCAACAGTAAAAGAAATCCGATGAGGAATTTTACAACAATAAATTATAGCTGTAGGGAATAATAGAACACATTTTA